>BSBK01004301.1:1002500-1292249 GCA_027943335.1 Chamaecyparis obtusa | reverse complement strand
CAAAAAACACTATCAACCTAAATTTCAATTTGGTCAATTTAATTATGGAAAACCAGACAATCAATCGCAAGCAAACCAAAAACTAGAAACTAAGATGGAAAATACGATCATCATCAGTAACAAAAATACAAAAGACAAATGGTTTGAATGTGAAAGAAATGGACTATATGCTATATGGACAGGTCTGAAAATAGAGAGATAAAAAATGGTGAAATGGCTCAAATCTATGGACTCTAACTAGGTAGTATATCCTTCCTTTCAAATTCTTTAGTTTATATGAATTGTAAAGATTTAAAATTTAGAGTAGATCTACTTAAAAGTGAATTAAAACTTATAAATGGTTATAGTTTAAACTTCTTGAAATGGAAGCCCAATTTTAATGATATAGCGGTAAAAAATCTTAATTTACCGATATGGGTAACATTAAATAATATACCAGCTGAACTCTGCGACATAGATATCTTCATTCAGATTGGAGAAAAACTAGGAGGAATAAAGGATATGAACCACATCATTCTAAATCCTCTAATGTTAAATTACTAATTAACCTCAAATCAGATCTTTATGAACAAGAACAAATTAAAATCATAACAAATCGATCAATATATAAAATCAACTATACCATCTATTCCAGAAAAATCAGATATGTAAAATATCTGAAAGAAGGAAGAAGAATGGCATTAAGCAGCTTAGATTTTAAGGAAATAAGATTGGAGGACAACACAAAGGAATAGATCACAGAAGAGGTTATGTGGGAACATGACAACAAGAATAAAAAAGATAGAATGCAGAATATAATAGACAACATAATAATAACAGAGAACAAGGAGACTAAAGAAGGTGAGATAACAAAACCAGAAATCATTCAGAGGGTACTCAGAAGTATTGAAAAGAAATAAAAAAAAGCTGAGGAAGAGGATATTAACCAGATTACTCAAAGAAGATATAGGGAAGGAATCCAACTCCTGAATGCACTAAGGAAAAAAGCAGAAAGTTTAAAAGGAGACTCCAAGCAATCAGAATTAGAAGTTCTGGAACTTGAGGAGAACATTAGTGAAATTAAAACCCTCAATGAAGAAATCACACTAAAAATTAATGATGCCATAGATCAAATAGAAATCCTACGAACATCAGAGATGGAAAATTAGAAAAAAGATAAAACTCTTTCCAAAAGCAGAAAGGATTAGAATAAAGAAAAGGAAATACAACAGCTAGAGAAGCAATGGATTCATACCAAAATGAATGGGGCAGGTCCTCAAAACAATGAAGAGGATTTGGAACAAGAATAAAATTGGACACAAGATATGGAGGACATAGAAAATTTATGGCTCTTCAGCTCGGAGACACCTCAAAAAAGGGATATGAGCACACCAAAACATAATAAAGGAAGAACATCAACGGTATCATTAGATGAAGCAACCATAGAAGAAAATGAAAAACATAACTCACAAGAAGTAATTCCTCCAGCATCATCAACTCAATGGAGCAACATCACCATAAGGAAAAGAGCTAAAAAATGAAGTTATAAATTTTGGAGACTCCAGAAAATGGGGTAGATCCATTTGAAGTATAGGAGAGCTCGAAAACAAAGAAGGAAGAAGAACCAATAGACAAATTAAAAAAGTGGAATCCAACAAAAATAAAAAATCATCAAAGCATCTAGAAACAGAGCAATGATCAACAAATAGCAGAAGAGAATGAGAAAGAATTATGGTAGAATTGGGAAGAATATGGCATTCTGATGGATATAGAATAGAGAATACTAGAAGAATCAGATAATGAAGAGAATATACAAAACAAGGATAAGATATTTCAAAACAAAGAACAGATGGATTTAGCAAAACAAATAATAAAAGAGTTAGAAAGAGAAAAAGAGGAGGAGGGAGAAGAAAATCAAATAGAAAGTGTCAACAATCCACAAGAAAATCTGGAACACATAGGCATCGCCATCAATCAAGAAGGCATCAAAACTTCGAAGTGTGGCAAGCAAAAATTAAAGCGAGGAAGGAAATCACTAAGAGAATTGAGAGAAGCAGATGGTCAGGCAAAAGAACAACAAAAGATCAGCCAGATTCTAAAAGCAGGGAAGGGAAGAGCCTTCCCAGGTCAGTATGAGAATAACAACTTGGAATGCTAGGGGTCTTAACGCGCCTAGCGAAAAAATGATTAATATAAATAAATTTAACACAATTTGAATCTGAAATTATATTATTACAAGAAACTAAACTGAACAAAGAAGGACTAAAATTAGAAAAGAAACTAGGTAGTTGGAACATAATTCTTCAAGAATCAAGAGGAGCTTCAGGAGGGTTAGGCATGATATGGAACCCAAGGAAGATAAACCTTGATTTAATAAACTCCAATCATAGCTGGATGAGCTACAAAATTAAGAGTGTTAGGAATAATCTACAAATAATTATGATTAATGTATATGGTCCGACTCAGAATACAGACAAAAAATCGTTATGGGAAGAAATTAGCTTATTCATGAGAAATCATAGCAATGAATACATACTATTAGGTGGAGATTTTAATGTTATTTTAAATATAGATGAAAAGTACAGAGGTATGTGTAATACCCCAAAAATGGGCTATAAGTTTATTAATCTTCTATATCAACAATTCGAACGAAATCGACATCAAAGTCCTAATCTAAGGCACATCTAAACATCATCGAATCATAATTGATTATCTTAAATTCTGCATCGGGGAATATTCCTAGCAATATTTCTAATTATCTTAATTATCTTTAATTTAATAATTATTTGGCAATAAATCACATTTATCCTAAAGTTTGATTAATTGAATATTTTCATATTTAATTAATTAGATTTAATATCTTGCCACTTAATTGTGTAATTAAATTTAATTCTATTTATTATTAATTGTATTATTTAATTTTGACAATAAATCCAATATCCTATGAATAATTGATTAAATTCTTATTTAATTAATTAAAGCAAGTTGTCATTATTTAATAATATAGTTTTTAATAAAAGTTTGATTAAATAATTGATTAACCCATAAATCAATTTTTTTATTTCAAAAAGAAGTTAAGTTGAGAATAAATCACTTTATTTATTTATTAAATCATAATTATCCATGTGCACATTCAAGGACCAGTTAAACTCAAAATTGGAAAATCAATGCAAGTTGTTAGCTTTTTGAAACTCAACATCTTTTTGAGTTTTAAAGTGGATCTAAACTTCTAATTCGAGTTGAACTATGCTTTTGCATGATTTTTGTGACTTAATTATCTGTTATTTAAAAATAACTCAAATATCAACCTGAGTTATTTGAGTGATTTATGGCTTTCTTTCACAACCTCCAAAGCCTTGGATTTCTATAAAAACAAGGCTCAGCTCTTCATAATTCATCTCTCAAATTTGCATCCAAGCATCTCATATTTTTGCACAATCATGCTGGAGAATTGGAATTGAAGAATCAAAGCTCTTGTGAATCGACATCTTTGTGAGATCAATTTCAATTGCATAGTTTTTATATCATAGCATAGAATTTCATAGTTTTCATATCATTGTTAGAATCTTCATTGTTAGATCATTTAACATTCATTGCATATCAATTTTCAATAGCATTCATAGCATATCAATTTCATCTAGCATAGATTTCATATCAGATTAATCATTCTTATTGCATAGAAAAATACCAAAAAAAATAGCTTAATTGCATTCAATCTCATATCTAGATCAATTGCATTCAAATCCTTCATTTAGGTGTCGTCTAGGTCACTGATCTCGATTACAATCTGAGAACATCAATCTCGCACCTATTAGAAGGCAGTAAATCGCTTGGTTAGATTAGATTTCAATTTTGCACGATTTTGATTATAACTAAGCTCTAATGTTTTACTGAGTGTTGTGTCTACAAATCAGGTACAATTTTCATACACACATTTCTGGTGCCCACTGTGAGGCCCTGAAATGGGTTTCCAAGTCAATTCTATCAATTTCTATCTTTTTCTTCTCGGGATCTGTGCAAAACTGTGATTTTTAATTTTTGTCCGTACATCTATCGTACGAGTTTCTAACAAATGTCGTATGGGAGCATACCCATTGTCATATGATACTGGACCCACTGTCGTATGACAGTCTATCAGATTGAGACTCATTTCATCACATACCCACTGTCGTTTGGGAGCTCAACTGTCGTATGGTAGCATACCCAGTGTCGTACGAGTTTCTGGACTGTAGTCTGGTAGCATACCCACTGTCGTACAAGTTTTGGTACCAGATTTCAATTGTCATTTCATTTTTGCAGATAGTCTGTCAGATTTGATTTTCGGATTTTGACTGACAGCTAACCCTAACAATTAAAATTTACTGTTTCTGATTGATTTATGCTGATTTTGATTAGGAAAAGCGCAAGAATTGCTAAAAATCAGGTAAAATCTACTAAGTGTGTTGCGAGGATCACAAGGTATTCTCCTTGTTCTGAAAACATTTTGATTTGGACTTAAAATAAATCTCTCACGTGTCAAGCTTGTGTGCATCTTTTCATGCTTTTGATCTATTTCTACACACTTGCATAGTTTGATACTAGGTTGTGATCCCTTAAGGATTCATTAAGTAGTCTTAGAATACTTGTGATTGATCTTGATTGCTATCTTGGGTTATTGGACTCGCTAATCTGTCGGCCCCTCATTTCCGCCCCGTGGTTGCAATCTCAGCACCATAAAGGGGAGGGGTCAACAGGACAGAAGCGTTAAGTGTTCCACTTGGCAACCCTTTTGTGCTTTTAGGAACTCACTTGTTTTCTAAGTTGTGGACTTGTTTTCAGCTTGTGTGAGGTGTTAAGTGTTCCACCTTGTGGACTCATCTCATATTTGCTTTAAGCGTTAAGTGTTCCTCTTTCTACTTTTTGGAGGCTTTTGGTAGATTTGCTTTTGGGAATATATCTATGCTCACATAGTAATTAGGCCCTATGAACACTATTCATGATTCTTGAGAGATTGGATTCCTAGCGAAATCTTTCTTGACGACATAATCCTTGTAGGTAGGGAGGATACTTAGTGCATTTCACATTCAACTTGGTTAGTGCGTCTTCTCTTATTGATCGACACATTCTCTCTCCAGAGAGGTTGATAGATCACGTGGGGTTGATATCACGAGCTTTGGTGAATCAAAATTGGTTAGTGCATCTTCTCTTATTGATTGATACATTCTCTCCCCGGAGAGGTTGATAGATCATGTGGAGTTGATATCACAGACCTTGGTGAAACAAACTTTGTCTTAGCGTGTCGGATTCATCTGCTTGCTTTATTTGGGTTAAAAGTGAAGAGGTGTCAAAACCTTGAATCTGGAGCCAAGTCCCCTTGTGGTATAAATCTATGAGTCACCTTTAGAGAGGGTTAACCATAGCGGATGATCCCTTCATAGGGAAAACTGCATTGACGGAACCTCAAGCGGTAATAGCCATTTTCGCCATGGTAGTGACAACCACTATATAAATGTCCTTGTGGAAGAAATCTCCATGGGTATGGTTCATTGTTGGGTTGTCAGATCTCCCTAGCAGCTCTTGAAGATTAAGTTCTCAGACTGTGTCAAAACCCTGGTGCACCAGGATTGGAGTTCACCCCTTTGGATCATAAAATTGCAGAGTCAAACCATTACTAAAAACCCTAGCGAGGCCAAATTTTCATTTTATAGGGTATATGTGCATTATTGCAAAATATTTTGGAACATACACAATTAGCGCTTCTGAGGATTAGAATGAATAAGTCACTTGATTGTTCATGCGCAAGGTTGCTTTTGCCCTTGTTCATTATTTTCAGACATGCTTGAAATCACTTGCTTGCTATTTTGCGTGCTTGTTTATCTATCTGGTTACTAAAAATCAACAAATCTGTTACAATCCTCAAATCTGGACATTGAAATTTGCAAACAATTCAAATCTGAAAACTCAAAATTTACAAAATTTGAAGTAAAATCCTTTTCTGGAGTCAAAAATTATTTCAGGAAGTCAGAAAGTCATATGAGTTTTTTTCAAGTGTCATTTCATTACAACCCATCTATCGTATGATTGAGTAAACGGTGCCGTATGAGTTTCCATGCCAGCAAATTCTCAAAGTCAAAATCTTGTAACTGTCGTATGAGATTTTCAACTGTCATTTCATTGCTACCCAACTGTCGTATGAGTTTTTCAACTATCGTTTCATAGCATACCCAGTGTCGTACGAGTTTGCAGAGTGTCGTTTGGGAAATTTTTGAAAATTGTCAGAATTGCTAGATACTTCAGCTTTTTCAACCTAGTTCCAGAATCTGTCATACAAATCACTGTGTCAAGAACAGAGTAGTAGCCATTGAGAATCAGTACACATGTCTCAAAGAATCAGTACACAAGAGGAAGAAGCTCTAATCACCGCTATGATGAAGCAGCTGCAAGCTATGCAAGTTCAGCTTGACAAACTTGAGAAAGAAAAGGAACCTAAAGAGTTCTCCATGGAAACTCTATGCTCTTTTCCATTTGATAAAGACTTGTACATGTCACCATGCCCCCGGATAGAATTTGAGCAACGTGATAACCCTTATGATACCTCTTCCATGGAGAGTGACACATCCAACTTTGGAGACTATGATGACTATGATGACAGACAATGTAATGATACCTATGACACCTCTGTTCCTAAGAGTCCTCCTTGTCATGTGTTCCTGCTTATTAACCGTCACATTGGATAGATCATGATGGTGATCCATATGATTCTGATTTTGAAAGAGACTTTGATGGCTTTTGTGGATAATACCTTGATTATGATCCATCTACTACTGCTGAGGACTATAAAATGCATCGTGCTAGCTTGAAACGTCAATACTATAAGGATCTCTCCTCTAAGAACTCTCAGGCTGAAAATAAAGATTGCACTCTCAAGAAAGATCATGTTAATGTTGAACCTTTGTCTAGCGATGGTTCCCTTCCATCCCCTACTTCCTCCAATACCCATACATTTCCTAAAGCTTCCGAGTCTTTCAAATCTTTCATAAAAC
This sequence comes from Chamaecyparis obtusa, assembly GCA_027943335.1. Taxonomy (NCBI): domain Eukaryota; kingdom Viridiplantae; phylum Streptophyta; class Pinopsida; order Cupressales; family Cupressaceae; genus Chamaecyparis; species Chamaecyparis obtusa. Next base: position 1,285,248 of record BSBK01004301.1, on the reverse strand, counting down.
CTTCATCTGACACAAGCCCTGATACTTTTCATGCGGTTCCTTATAGCTATCCTCTAGGGCTACCTCTTAAAGAAACTCAAGCTAACCTTCACTTGGCTGCAAATATTTTCAATAATGATAAACCTAAAGAGCCTAAGCCTTCATATGCTATAATCCCTACTTCAGCTAGTCCTCCACCATCTCTTCCAAAGTCATCCATACAATCCCAACATGCTTCCTTGTCCTTAGAAGTGGCTTCATGTCAAGAGGACTCTAAAAATGATGAAGAAAAGAACATAAAGAAAGATCAAGATCAAGAACCCTCCATGTCATCCACTCCTTTTCACGATGTCTCTTATCCACCTCAGGGTTCTTTTGATCCTGCACACCCTTTTTCATGCATTCCACCATGTCTTAAGTCTTCTCCTAAGCAAGATCAAGCTACTACTTACACTGTTGAGCTTGTTGACAATCAAAATAACCTTACTACACTTGTGCTTTCCAAAGATGATACTTCCATTAAGGTTGGTACAAATGGTGTTGTTACTTCCAATGTTAAGCCTATTGAAAATCAAGAAAAAAATTATGTGCTTATGCTATCCAAAGATCCTTGTCAAGATCAAAGTCTTCCATCTTCTTATTCTACCACTCCATGTTCACTTCCACTTTCTACTCTTCCTAAGTCTTTGCAAGCTTTGAAAAATCCTATCAAAGAAGTTTCTCCTATTCAAGATGTACATGATTCTATTGAAAATCCTAATGCTCACTCTAAAGATGCTGATATCCTTGGTTGTCATATAGATGCTGATGAACTTATTGATTATCCTTTTGCATCTTCCACTTCCATCCTTGGACCTCTTCCACCACTACTAAAGGCTTCACATCTACCTTCCATCTTGGGTCCTTATGTCCCTTCACTTTCCCCTCCTAACATTCCTAATTCGCCATCCATCTTGGGTCCTTACATCCCTCCATCTCCCATCTTTCCTCAAGATCAACATAGATGCATACCCTTGAATCTTTTTCATCCACCCACCCATTTAAACCAGTCATATCCTCCTTCTTCTTCCACAAGTCCCAAGTCTTTTGGAAGTAACTTGAATGTTCAATACAAGAAAAAGAAGCAATACAAGAATCCATCAAAAAAAGATCACCATGTCTCCTCTAATAGACATGGAAACATAAAGTCAAAAGAGATATCTAAGAAAAAAACTACAAGACAAGTATGGGTTCCAAAATCCATCATTCAAGATATTCTCTCTAGATCATCAAAAGGAAATAAAAATCCTATGGCTATATGGATTCTAAAGTCTCTCTTGAAAGAGTCTGGTGTTGAACAAAAAGTGAAATTGACATTCAAGCTTCCAAAAGCTTCCACTTCATCTCCCTCCAAAAATATTCTTCCATTCCATGCGCCTAAACCACAACCTCTGCTATCCATTCACCATATTCCTTCACATATTCCTTGATTCACGATTCCTCCATCCTCTCACCACCCTTCAAGGTATGTGTTGATGTTGATCTTGCCTTCCCTTCCACCTACCCTTTTACAATCCTTCCATGCATTATCCTTCTACCTTCTATCATTTTTCCTCATTTGCCTATTCCTCCTATTTTCCAACCTCACTCGCTTTACATAAAACCTTATCCTCCATTTTTCTCTTCCATCTCCCTTTCCCTATTAGCATCTTTGAGCATATCATTTGAATCCTTGGTATATCATAGTTTATCCTTTCAAGGAGCACTATCTAAAAAGCTTGCCTTCTTTCAAAAATTTTAAAAAAGAATGAAAAAAAAATAAAAAATTGAAAATGTGCCTTGGTGAAAACCTAGAAATAGGCACCTTGGTAGCAAAAGTAAAGAAAAAAAAATTCATCCTATGGTGAAAACCACTCCCTTGTGGCACCTTGGATAAGTACCATGATGAAAACCTGGCAATCAGGCATCATGCGTAGTTCTTCTACATATTTCATCCATTCCATCTTCTCTCTTTGATCTTGACAATGTTGATCTATACACAAACATTTGACTATTTTGTGAGCTATCTAATGATGATTTTGCTTTCATTCCTTTCATATTTAGCCTTCATGTCTATCTTCCTCCATTCATTTTCTCCTATCGCTATCCTTTTCCCCTTTGGTCTTGATCTAAAAAAAAGAGAGTAAAACACATTGCTATGAAGCCTCTTGACATGTCTACTCCTTTGGATTGCATCCTTTCCTGCTCTTGACATGTCTACTCTTTTGAACTTATCCTATGCTGGCCTTTCATTGCTTGTTCAAATGTGCTTTACATGACAATTTTTCCCTAGCTTGAGTATTCTTGAGGAGTTTTCCCTTGAGGATTGCTTCCCTTCATTCTCCTTCATTCTCTTATCTTCATCTCTTCCACCAGCTTGCCAATGCCTCTTGTTCTCCACCTTGCTAAACATTGGGACTGCACGATATAATCTTGCTTGGGAGTTTGCAATGGAAAAATATTCTATCAAGTATACCAAGTATCAGAACAAGTATCAAAATAAGTATCAGAACAATTATCAGAATCAGTATCAGAACCAGTATCAAAACAATTATCAGAATTAGTATTAGAATCAGTATCAGAACTAGTATCATAACAAGTATCAGAATGAGTGTCAGAACAAGTATCAGAACACCCACTAGGGCTACACCTTTCACTTTAGTTTATGGGTCTGAAGTGGTACTGCCTATTGAGGTTGAAATCCCATCACTCTGAATTAGAATGCATGGTCTAGTAACTGCTGATGACTACAGAGTGTCTAGGTTACAAGAACTAAAACTACTAGATGAGTGCAGACAAGCAGCATATGATTATCTCAGAGTGTATCAGAAAATAATGTCTAGAGGCTACAATAAGAAAGTCAGACATAGAGAATTTCAGGTTGGCGATCTAGTCTTGAGAGAAAATCCTAAAAATCAATCCCAACGAGAACGCAAGGGGAAGTTCGAACCCAACTGGCTGGGTCCCTTTGTCATCACTGCTACTTTTGGCTTTGGTGCCTATCAACTCTCAATGACTGAAGGAGAACAACTCTGAGAACCAATCAACGTTCTCCATCTGAAGAAATTCTATGCCTAAGACATTCAGTCTATGGTTAAATATCCTTAAAAAATCCTAAAAATCAGAAAAAGTCCTGAAAAAAATGAACATCTTAGTGAAAACCTAGCAATAGGCACCTTGATGATTCGCAAAAAAATCAGAAAATATCAAAAAATCAAAAAAAAATTGAAAAATGAAAAATACAAAAAAGAAAAAAGAAAAAAAAGGTGCCTTGGTGAAAACTTGGAAACAAGCACCTTGGTAGCAAAAATAGAATCTCTGCCAATATGGTGAAAACTCGGCAAACGGGTGCCATTTGTTCAAAATGCTCTATCTATCAGTGCAATCTTGGTCTTTCCTAGCTTTTAGTCTTGTTTTAGTTTGTACATATCTCCCGGTTTGTTTCTGCATTTCCAGTTTTCAATAAGTCGGTCTGTACACCAATTAGCTCAAGCGTCTGTATCCTATCAATGCTTAAAACTTGGGGGCAATCAATGTCATATCCTATGGTCTCCCATGCATCTTAGACAGATCATATCTAGTCAAAGTCCTTTGAAGCTTCATGTGAGTCAGTCAGTTAGTCTTGTCTCCAGAAAGGATTTTGCATCTACAACAACGCAATCAAACATCAAAACTCAACTGAAAACAATCTATGCTTTTTACATGCTTTTATCTCCTTGTATGCTTACTGATTCACATTGAGATTTTTGCATATTATGTCCCTTCGAGCTCTTCGATGATGTCCTTTATAGGATTTAGAGAGTGATGACTGGGGGCATAATCTTTTCTTTGTCTTCTGCTTGTATGTGACAATCTAATAACTTTGGAAATTCTGGATTGAAATGGTGTCCGACTATAAGAGCCTCTATCTCGAATTGGATGGCCATGCGTACCTCAACCATTGATACCCAAAAAATTCAAGGAAGTTTGATCTCACTATTGTCTTTTTGAGTGAGTTCTTTCTCCTACTGTGAAATGCGATCTTACCTAAGGATGTGAATGATAAAGGGTCACTACGGGTAATTCACATTGGATTTAGAATAATCTATTGACTGTTTGATGTGTTTGTCATGCAAGGAGTATTCCAGTCATCACGACGTTTATGTTTTGATGCTTATACAAATTGCTATATCAAAATGGACATGATATTCAGGTCATCCTAGCGCTTATGCTTTGAAGCTTATATCTAATCCGACATTCCGAAAACAAAATGAATATTCATACGTCCATGGTTGTTTGACCAGTGGGTGTTGTATTGGTTCTTGAGCATTACAAATCAATATTCATATGTCTATGGTTTCATAACTAGTGGGCATTGTATTGATTTATCCGGTTACCTAAAAGTTCAATGATGATAACAAATCGACACATGATCAGTGACTAGGTCCTAGGTCTTAAGTTGCATTTCATTTTGCATGTCTATTTGCATTTTGCATGTTTGCATGATCTCACAATGGCTAAACGAACTTCAATGCTTAAACAATTCACCACTCACATCTTCAAAGCTAACAAGAGCTGAATCTCACACGAAGGTTCCTCCAACGAAACAACAAGTAGAATCCTTTTTCAGAATCAAAATCAAAATCTGAGATCATTCATATTATTCACTGCTTGCATAATCAACCTTTGATCATCACAGAAATCCATAATTCAACTTAACTGATTATCTTACATCAAACTATCAAAATTTCAACTTGGTCAGCCATGGTCAACTCATGGTTCAACCTAGTCAAACTTGGTCTTTTTGGACCTTCTACCGATGCAGAATGCATTCACCGGACGTGTTTAACCACTTCTCAAATCAATTAACATGCTTCTAAACTCTCAACGCTGACTTTTCTTGTCAGATTTCAATTTTAATCCCGAAGGGGGCATGGTATTGCATATCATTCAAAGTCTGTAATCAAATTTGAAATCATATCTTTTTTTTCTATCAATATCTTTCATCAGTGATCAAGACAAACAATCACGTCTAGTTACTGATTCATCAAAAGACCTCATCACTCAGGGCAAATCTATCATCACTTGGGGCATATCAGATTCATCAAGATCCATATCAATCTGGTATTCTCCTAATCTTGTAAACTGTATCAGTTTTTGCAACCATCAGATCGTAGTGTTCTTTCCTTGGTTCTTCAGCAACTGAAGGGTTCAGATGTGATACCTGCTAGTTCTGCTAAGATAATTGAGTCTAGAATCAGTCACTCACTTCTTCGCAATCATGAGGTTTGGAATCAGGCATTTTGACACTTTTTTGCAATCATAGGTTCATTTGCTGTTATAGTGAACATTATCTTTGGTCATTCAGGACCTATTATCTTCATATCAAATCAATATCAATCAGCTTCTGTCTCATATCAATTATCAATTTCAAACATCAGTTTCATATCTTTATCAAACACAGACTATCTTTGAACCACTGCGCTTCGCACAGTAATTCAAAGAGGGGCAAAATGTAATACCCCAAAAATGGGCTATAAGTTCATTAATCTTCTATATCAACAATTCGAACGAAATCGACATCAAAGTCCTAATCTAAGGCACAGCTAAACATCATCGAATCATAATTGATTATCTTAAATTCTGCATCAGAGAATATTCCTAGCAATATTTCTAATTATCTTAATTATCTTTAATTTAATAATTATTTGGCAATAAATCACATTTATCCTAAAGTTTGATTAATTGAATATTTTCATATTTAATTAATTAGATTTAATATCTTGCCACTTAATTGTGTAATTAAATTTAATTCTATTTATTATTAATTGTATTATTTAATTTTGACAATAAATCCAATATCCTATGAATAATTGATTAAATTCTTATTTAATTAATTAAAGCAAGTTGTCATTATTTAATAATATAGTTTTTAATAAAAGTTTGATTAAATAATTGATTAACCCATAAATCAATTGTTTTATTTCAAAAAGAAATTAAGTTGAGAATAAATCACTTTATTTATTTATTAAATCATAATTATCCATGTGCACATTCAAGGACCAGTTAAACTCAAAATTGGAAAATCAATGCAAGTTGTTAGCTTTTTGAAACTCAACATCTTTTTGAGTTTTAAAGTGGATCTAAACTTCTAATTCGAGTTGAACTGTGCTTTTGCATGATTTTTGTGACTTAATTATCTGTTATTTAAAAATAACTCAAAAATCAACCTGAGTTATTTGAGTGATTTATGGCTTTCTTTCACAACCTCCAAAGCCTTGGATTTCTATAAAAACAAGGCTCAACTCTTCATAATTCATCTCTCAAATTTGCATCCAAGAATCTCATATTTTTGCACAATCACACTGGAGAATTGGAATTGAAAAATCAAAGCTCTTGCGAATCGACATCTTTGTGAGATCAATTTCAATTGCATAGTTTTTATATCATAGCATAGAATTTCATAGTTTTCATATCATTGTTAGAATCTTCATTGTTAGATCATTTAGCATTCATTGCATATCAATTTTCAATAGCATTCATAGCATATCAATTTCATCTAGCATAGATTTCATATCAGATTAATCATTCTTATTGCATAGAAAAATACCAAAAAAAATAGCTTAATTGCATTCAATCTCATATCTAGATCAATTGCATTCAAATCCTTCATTTAGGTGTCATCTAGGTCACTGATCTCGATTACAATCTGAGAACATCAATCTCACACCTATTAGAAGGCAGTAAATCGCTTGGTTAAATTAGATTTCAATTTTGCACGATTTTGATTATAGCTAACCTCTAATGTTTTACTGAGTGTTGTGTCTATAGATCAGGTACAATTTTCACACACACAGTATGCAACATATCTCACAAGCTTCTATAAACTTTAATAACTGGGTAGAACTTAACAAATTATTAGATATCCTGATCAACAATGGAGCATACACGTGGAACAATAGGATGAAATTTTTTACCTATATAGTAGAAAAATTGGACAGTTTCTTCCTCAAAGGGGAATTAAGAAATATAGATATGGATCTGCAATCAACAATTTTGCCAATAGCAGGATCAAATCACTATCCAGTTAGAATTGAATTAACTGAACCCAAAAAAACCACAAAGAAACCCATTTAAGTGTGAAAAATGTGGGTCCTCGACAATAGTTTCATGGATCAGATCAAATTATGGTAGACACGAGGTAACTTCAAAGGATCCAAAATGTTTTATTTTGTGGCGAAGATGAAAATGATAAAGGAAAATATACTTAAATGGAATAAAACACACTTTGATAATATATTTAAAGAAAAATTAGAAAATGAAGAAAATCTAAAAAAACTAAATGAGGAAGTAATAAAAAAGGGAATGGATAACATAAAATATATAAAAGAAAAAGAGCTGCTTGCTAAACAGGAGGAGATACTGGCAAAAGAAGAAACCTTATGGAGACAAAAATCGAGAGAAACTTAGCTAACAGAAGGGGAATGTAATACAATTTTTTTTCATAACAACACTATGTTCAACAGAACTAGGAATAAAATATCTAAAATCAAAGACTCGATAGGTAACATAATAAAAAATCCCACAGATATAGCAGAAATTTTTGTAGATTATTTTAAAAACATTCTAAATAATTATGATAGCTCTAATAGGTCTGCACAAATAAAAATGTCAGAATCCATTCCAAAACTAGTATCTATAGAAGATAACAAATTGCTGAACAAACCAATTTCCCTAGAAGAAGTTAAATCAACACTTTTTAGTATGAATCCGAATAAATCTCTAGGGCCAAATGGATTTCATGTCTTTTTCTATCAAAAGTGTTGGGATATCATTGAGATAGATTTATGGAGAGCTATAGAAGCATCTAGAAATGGTGGATCTTTATTATTGGAAATTAATCATACTTTCTCAACACTAATACCCAAAAAATTTAAATCTGAAAATCTAGGGGACTTTAGACCCATAGCTCTGTGTAACACTATTTATAAAATCCTATCTAAAACGCTATCCAGACCCCTTAAATTGATTCTTCCCAAAATTATCTTGGAGAAACAAACATGATTTATTCCTCGTAGATCTATTCTAGATGGTATAATTATTATACAAGAAACGATGCATTCAACAAACAAGAACAAAGAGGCAAGTATGTTTATGAAATTGGATATTTAGAAAGCATATGACATGGTGGATTGGAGATTCCTATGCAAAACACTATAAGCCTTTGGATTCTCTCACCAATGGGTAAATTTCATTTTTAAATGTATTTCAACCCCAAAAATATCACTCCTCATTAATGGGACCCCAGAAGGTTATTTCGACATCTCGAGAGGCATAATGTAGGAGATCCACTATCTCCTTTTCTATTCATAATCATGGCATAAGATTTTGGAAGGTCAATAAAAAAAGAACAGACTGATGGTAGAATTAAAGGAATTATAGTGACAAATAACATCCCAAACATCTCACATCAACAATTTGTAGATGATACAATTCTACCAGGAGAAAGCTCATTGGAGGAAGCTCAAAACTTCAAAAATATTATTTAGCTATATATGGAAGCATTAGGTCAAAAAGTGAATGCTAAAAAATTAGAAATCTTCTTTATCAACACCAAACCTAAATTAGAAGATCAGATATGTAATATAATGGGTTATAAAAAAGGAACATTTCCATGTAAATATCTGGGTATAGAACTAGATAAAGGTTCAGGAAATAATAAAGGTTGGAACAATATTCTAGAAAGAATGGATAAGAAAATGGGAAGCTGGAAAGGAAAGTGGCTAACAAAAGTGGGTAAAGTAACAAAGATTAAAGCAGTTCTTTCAGCACTTCCTACCTATCAATTATCATGCCTTCCACTAAATAAAAAAATGAACAAGAGGATTGAAGCAAAGATAAGAAGATTTTTTTGGAATGACACAGAAGAGCATAAGAAAATGGCATTAATTAAATGGGATAACATAAGCAAACCCAATGAATTAGGAGGTTTAGGGATAAAAAATTTGAATTGGCAGAATGAAGCCCAAGGTGCTAAATTGGTGTGGAGAATATATCATGAAAGGGATAAAAAATGGGCAAAGATTCTTTATAACAAATACTTAAATGCAACAGATCCAACTTCCCTTTTTAGGATGCACCATTTACCCAAAGGTTCAGTAAGTTGGAATTTCATAGTAAAATGTAGATCACTGATTAGTAAATATATCACTTGGGATACATGAAGGGGAGAAGAAGCACTCTTCTGGGAGGATTCGTGGGATGGTCATCCCCCCTGGATAGCTTAGGCATTCTAGCAAATGTTAAAAATGCATTAGTAAACTTATGGGGGACTAAAGTTAGCAATTATAAATACTTGAAAGAGGAAGACGAAAAATAAATTTGTGCATGGAAAACTCTAGAAAACATTGATCTAGAAACTATAGAAAAGGAGACATTTGAAAGTACCCTTCGAAAGAGAAAAGTAAATCAAATGGAAAGAGGCGATAAACTCATATGGGGAGCCTCCAAAGAAGGAAGATACAATGTGAAAAAAGGTTACAACCTTATTATTCAATCGCATAGATGGGAAGAGGTAGATATGCCTCGTAAACTATGTTGGGATTCTGCTTGCCTTCCAAAAGTAGGTATATTCCTCTAGGCAGTCCTCCAAAAAAGGATTCTGACAACTGAAAGGCTTAGGAAGATAGGTTTTGAGGGACCGTCAAGATGTGTTTTATGGAAAAAAGGAAGCGAATAAATAGATCATCTATTATTCCAATGCACATATGCCCAAGAATGCTAGGAATGGCTAAGGTAGAAGCTAGCTTGGTCCTCGCCATTACCAAGTAATCTAGAAAGTAATTTGAAAGGTTGGCCTAATGGTAAACCTTATAATGTTTACGACAAACTTTGGAACATTTGTCCGTCCATCCTTATGTAGGAAATCTGGAAAGAAAGAAACAGAAGGATTTTTTGTGAAAAGGAATTGATAAGTTCCATGTTAAGAAACAAAATAGAAGCAAGCATAGTAGAAGTCATGAATACTTATCTAAGAAAAAAAACAAAAGAAGAAGGGGCGTTCTCAAAATGGGATGATATAATGAAAAGAAATTGGAACAAATTGATTAACCCCCCACTAATTTATAAGAAAAGTAGTCAAGAGGCTAGGGATAAGTGTAAATGGGAACCACCCCGAAGTGGATGGACAAAACTGAACTTTGATGGGGCATCAAGAAGCAATCCATGTAAATCGGGTATAGGATGTATCATAAACAAGGATTCTGGAAAATGGATCATCAAAACAGCAAGATTTATGGGAATCATGATGAATAATTTAGTAGAACTTGAAGCCCTCTAAGAAGGACTTCAATTATGCATTAACATAGGTATTAAAAGACTTATAATAGAAGGGGATTCACTAATTGTGCTCAATGCCTTAAGAAAGAGGAGTACTGCAAATTGGGTATTGAACTCAAAACTAGAAGAAGTTTTAAAGTTATTCGATCTCATTGAGGAAACTAAAATTCAACACATATTTAGAGAAGGAAACCAAAAAGCTGATAATTTAGCAAACAAGGGGGCAGATGGAGAGGAAATATTAATTTTCAATAATCAAGAAAATAGAATTCAATAATAAATATTATAATTTATATAATTACCTAATATTAATATGAGTTAATAAGTATACATTCAAACATTACTAAATAATGATAGTTAAAACATTATAAATAGGTAAATAAGTAAGGACTAAGAACTGGCATCATTAATTGTTAAAGCCTTCAAGAGATTTCGGCTCCTTTTCCCCTATAAAGGAGGTGTATCTATCCCAAATTGTCAAGTTTGGTCTGTTATCAAAGTTCCTCAGTGTAGGTTTTAGCATGGATACTATTGTCATTGTTTTTCACGCATTAGAAGCTAGGACAATGGCATTCAGGGGTATCATTGAACCATATAGGTGGTATAGGATTTTGTATCCCATGGATGATCTTTCTAGGGTAGTTGCAAGTAGAGTCCTAGGTGAGAAAATTTTCATCTATGACTACACATGGTGCACAAACAGTTATGTAATTGGATTGTTTATAGCATGCCTAGCTAGGGAAAACATAGAGCAAGGTTTGATCATAAATCTATGTAGTGACATTTGTGACCTATCCTAGTTGGAAGGGTTGTAGCATGCAGTTTTAAGCATCGTAAACCAGAGGATCCCACTCCTGGAGGTTTATATGAATCACCTACCAGGCAGTTTAGGTCAAGCCAAGGTATGCTGCATATGTTGAGCCTGAGGTTGATTTGGAAAATTTGGAGGATGTAGAATTCATACTCCCCAATTTGTACAAATCCAATAAAGAACAGATTTCCTTCATCTTTCCTCCTGGATGCCCGGTGACCAACAACAAAGGAGCCTCAAAGATTTTTATGGTATGCATTAATAAGGATGAGATATAGCCCTTTGTTATTTTGTATTTTGCTAGAATATAGCAGCAGCTCCTATGTGCAAGATTTTGTTAATTAGGCATATGTTTAAGCCTGTGTGGGTATTTGATCATTTTGGCCATGGGTCAATTTTGTGCCCCTATTGACCCATTATTATTAGGGTTTAAGTAATTTGGTATTAGTAGTTATGTATATCTTGGTATATTTGTTTGTGAGAAGCAAAGTAGTGCATGCTTATCCTTATATGGAGATGGCTGTTTGTAAATATCAGATGAAATTAATACAATAAATTTAGTTAACTTCTTTATGTTTGGCAATTCACCATTTTGCCTCTTTAATCGAAAATAGATATTTTCTCAGTTGTTCCCTATTAGATTGCTTCATGGATGGTACCTCTCGCTGGTTTTGTTGTAGATCATTTTGGTTTTATAATGAAACAGAGGAAGACAAGTGAGTGTTATAAATTTTTTGAAAGTCAGAAGTGGCAGACAATAATCAATTCAGAAGGAATCAAATGAAATCAGGCTTGGATTAGAATTATGAATCAGTTTTTTGGATTTTGATTCCATCCTTCATAGATCTATTAGCTTAGCAATCGATCTTTAAAACCAACTAGTGTGGACTTTTATTAATCTTGGTAGAGGGTTTTGATAAAGCTAAAAGACAATGAATTAAGAAACAAAAAAGAAGTGTCTAAATATGAGCAAAAGATTGCAATCACTAATAAAGTTTACCATTAACAATAAGACTTCTAAAAAACTGTGTCAACATGGTTCTCAACAATTTATTTACTGACACACACAAAAAATTAAGAATCTTGTCAAGAAAACAAGGAAATCATACAAAGATGGCCTAATTTAATACTAAATTTCATTGATAGCAAGAATTTTCAGACGCTCAATAAGAAGCATTGATTTATAGGCTAAGGAATTGTGTTCCTAGTATTTAGCATCACTAAATCAGCATATGTAGTACTCTAAAGTTGGTTTTTGCAGGAAAAGTCGGGCTTGCATTTTGGCTTTTCATTTCCTTCCTTTTAATCAATCTTATGTATAGTTTATACTAATATCCAAAGGGAAGAGTTGAGTTCTTTCTTGCAGATTTATGGAGCTATCCCAAGACAGATCATTCGAGGCAAGGAGTAGGAAACACTAATTTCTCTTGAGTACTCAATACACGTAATCCATGTTTGATGAATCAAGAGAATAAGTGTTGTAAAACAATGTATAACTCTGTAAGAAATGATTATAAACACTTTTACTGGGGTATGCCCCTTTTAAATTTGTATAATATAGGACCTCAATCCCGGGCAATACTGGAGGTTTTCTTACTCTGTTCTTTCCTACTAGTGCCCACTTGAATGAAGAAACTGTATTTATTTTTATCCTTTTAATATAATACAAAGGCTACAACCATTTACCAATAAAAAAAAATAAAATTATTTCCATTGACCAGTATTACATAGAATTTTTATGAGTCTATTTAGTAATCAAAATAATTCATTTCATATTTTCCATTTCATTACATCCATCAAACTTGAAATACATATTACACACATTCTAAGTCAACTAATTTAGTTTGATAACTACTATTACATCCATTCAAATGAAACTCAATACAATGAAGCTATAGTGAAATGCAATAATTTTTCTCCCATAGATTTCAACATGAATACGTATACATTCATCCTTGAGTAAATATACAATATCTTCACAAAAATGAATCTATTCCAAAGAGAATCAAAGACCTTTCTTCCATGACTCAAAACACATCAATTACATTGTTTTCATTTTATCATTGAATCCAAGGAACATTTTCACATACAACTTGATATACATCACAATTTCTCAATACAAAAAATTTATGAGATGATTCTCATTTCATGAGTTCATCAATACAACACTATAAGTTTTGCTCCCACAAAGACACCAAAATAGAAACTCTCCCAAGCTTTTTCTTTTACAAGGACATGGCCTTCAAACCTGCAAATAAAGGGAGTAACCATGGAGAGCTCACCTCCCATCCAAGGTATCAAGGAGACAACCCCCGAGCTTGAAGAACCAAGGGCTAAACGGATACATACAAACAACAATGCTCACAAACACATACATGGACAAAACTACATTAAACTCCCAAAACTATGGCTTCACAAATGGATTGCCTATAACCCATTGAAATAGGGTGAAGGTGGGCTTTTCCAAGGAGGAGATTGTCATACAATAAGAATATGCAACAAGAGATTCTTCCAATGCCTTCCAAGGGTACATTAACATTTTTACATATACAAAATTTCATCCTTATCTCCCCTTTTCAAAAATCACAACATGGCTTCATGGAGCCCATACTCCATTAGATTTTTCCTTCATCTCCATGAGAAGAGACTCTCAACTAAAAAGGAAATCCCAACTAACCCCTTCACCAAAGGTTACTACTTCCATTCCCAAGGATGATTAATGCCTTAAACTCCCATGGACAACATACCCAAAACAAAATAAAAAGAGAGATTCAAGAACCAAATACACCAAAACCCAACATAACAATAACAATCTTGAAAACATACATTGCATGCAAGATTTTACATATTCATTCTACACTACAAAATATCAAAACTACAAATGCAAGAAGCATTCCTTCATGGCAAGATCACCAACCTTGGTCCAATGCAAATGGTAAGAATAAAGTTAAGAATAGCCCTTATCCCTTTCCTTTTCCTTTCCTTCTTCCAACTCCAAACCCTAAGTGTCTCTAAAATTAGAGAGTGGGTGAACACCCACTAAGTCTCTCCAAGCCCCCTAAAAAGACCTCTCATTTCCTACTCATGATCAAGTAATAAATGAGACATGACCACTAGTCCTTGACCTTGCCTCTTGCGCCCCCCTCTTAATGGTGAGTTTAGCAAGGAGTGTGGGACAAGTCAAAAACATGTGGCCATCTCCATTTTCGCCACTCTTGAAGAGTAGCCTTTTTGGAGGGCCATAATTGTGACCTAGACTTTACCATAGGCAAAATATAGCCCCTAACTCAAGGTACCCCCATAGGGTTAGCTAATTTTGACCAAAAATGCATTCTAGGGTCACTTTTAACCCCTCTAAAGTACCACTTAAGCTTGAATCCGAATTTCAACTTGATGTGATCCCTACAAGACATCTACATGCAAGTGAGATTAATAAAATATCCCATTAGGTTGGGTGATTATTGCCAACCCTAATTGACATGTCACTACCCACATGCACATTACAAGTGTCAAGTGACACCATAAAATACACTTCTTATTTACAAATGACATGTCCAATTAACAACATGAATTTAATCTAGTAACATACATACAAATTATGTTTACAAATAAAATCACATTACAATGAGGTTTCAATCTCTTCATTAGATTAAACCTTGGCTTACTCAATTGCACATATGTTTAGCTGTGATTCTTTGAATAATTATATGGTTTTCTTTCCCGCACACTAAATTTGAGCATCAGTAGTCCAAGGAAATAAAATCACATATAAATATATATATTCAATTCAATTTTACATAATTGCAGACATAATTCAATATGCATAACTCAATTTCCAATTACTATTTTCATTAAGGTAATGCTCAAACATAGTGTTTGCAAAATTCTAACATCATGACATATTATCCATGCTATTTCTTAAACTTTAAAGCATAATCCAGGAAATAGTCAAATCTAACCACGATTAAGTCTTTCTCATCAAAACACATTTCCAATCATGTATAATAAAATCAACAATATACTCTAGGTTCTAATCTACATCATAAATATAATCCACATAATATAATCATCATCATAAGACATAATAACATGAGTCTCTGTCAAAACAATCAGAAAGTGTATCAAAATATCAAATCATAAAGTATCAAAATGCGAATGTATCAATAGTGCTATGATGGGTTAGGGTGAGGCCTCACATCATTCCCCTCTAGGCATGAACTTCCTCCTGGAGTTTGTTGCCTCACTTTTCACCCCATAACTATGTTGTTAAAAGTGAAAGAATTTGAAGCCATAGTCATGTCTGGTCAGATTTGTGTCTAGGTCTAAGCCTTTCATAGGTAGGTTATCCTTGTTGGGTTTCCCTTTCTCTTGCCCTCTCATCTCTAGGCCGGGTGGGTTGGTTTAAAGTATTGTCATGATGGGTAGGTGATAGTTCCCAACCCGACAAGGATATCATGCTCTCATTGATGATCTTTTCTAGATGAAAGTTGACTGTAAAGATATGTTCACCGAGCATATACAAGGGATCTAATGGAATTTTTTCTCACATGATTGATGCAATCATAAGTCTGGCAATTGAAATTTCAGAGATTCATTTCATGGGGCAGTATGTGTAATTTGGAAGACATTTGGTTATTAAAACTCTGCAAATTTGGAAGATCTCAAGGTATGATTTTAGATGGTCGCTAACTGAAGATGATCAAAGCATCTTTTTCAATGAACTATCACTTGCAACTATGAAGTCCTGATTTCATGCGAGTTCAAAAAATGGATTGGTCGCATGATTGTATGAATAAAATAACAGCCTTGTGATCATGCGACAAAGCAAAAAGGAAACACGACAGGTGAAAGAAGCCAATGAAATGATAGGAAAGACTAATAAAGAGTGTTTTTCTAGGACCCACATATGTCAATAGTGTAGTTCACATGCACCAATGATAGAGCGGTCGCATGATCACATGAATTAAAAAAATGCCATGCGATCATGCGACAACATAGGCTAGGCAGGGGAAGATTCTTCATCCGATGGTGGGTGCATGTTCTAAAGGGATCTTGGAGGTCTATGCGAAGAAGTGACAACCGTTGATCTTCTAATGGTGAGCCCGATAAGTTTCTCGTAGTCACTAGGTCAGAGAAGGAATAAAGTACATTCGTCGGTTAGGGAAGATGACCGCGCGGTTTCATGACTAAAGATAAATAGTTAAGAGACAACGTAAGCTGGGCAAGTAAAGTTTTAGTTATTAAATATTATATCAATTCATTTTGAGTGGTTGCATGATCGCAAGAGTTTAAAACATGCTATGCGATCATGCGAGATGAAGACACATGGTGGTGGGTCCGGAAAGAGTTTGCTTGCGATACCAAATCAATGGTTACCGCTTTGTCGCTAAGTCATGGAAGATTCTTTGAGGCAAAGCAGGATTGTGACACATGTCCAGTGCATATCAAATGAAGGGTGATTGAAATGTTATTATTTCAAATGTATTTGACATGTGTTTTAAGTTACATAAGCACTCAAATTTGACAGGTGGAAAATGGGAGACTTGCTACTTCATTGTTACGGGTTCCGCACCTGTTGTGTATGATTTTCGCAAAGAACATTTGAAAGTGATACAATCTATCATTTGTGGTATCAATAATGGATTTTTCAGAGATCGATGGGCTTCTCAGTGAGATAAATTGAAGATGATTTCAGTGTTGAAGGTAATCAAAATTTTATCAATCTGATTGAAGTGGCATTAAAAAGTTGTTTATCATAAAATGTTAGATGCCTCTATGCATATAAAAATAGGATGAATTGTCATTATGGGAAAGAAAAGGATTGCAATCAGTGCCATTTATCTTTATTAAGGATGACTTCTTATGAAATAAAAATAGAGAAGATGTCTAATGCAGTGGGGTGAACGGATATTCATGAATGGTGAATAGGGCATTTTAATTAAGTGTGTCAATAAGTTTTGTTATATCAAAGTTTCCTTCAAATCACAGAACAAAGATATTGGTAATGATAATTCTTGCAAGGATAGAAGCTGGCAACTGTTCATGTGACATCTTTAGGTTTATGTTGATTTGATAGAAGGCTGTTCATTTCACCTTCTCAAGTCAAATTAGATGAAAGGACAAAGTCTTTTCAGTTCCTCCTTGTTGTGATGGTGAAACATTAGTCTTCATTCTTTTCAAATTCTGGAAGTTGAAACACTTGGCATTCTCATGAAAGTTGTATATTGTAATCTCTATATAAACTATTGAAAAAGTAAATACAAGGGTCGACAAAATTGTTGGTGTAAGAGACTTGATGTTGCAGAGTCGATTGAAGAGTGTTTTATGTCAATGATTTTTTGTTCCATTTAGTTAGAAGTTGTTGCTTCTATGTTTCTTTCTTTAAATCTGAATTACAGAAGAAAAGGAAAGATGTTTCATTCTTTTGTCATGAGGATATGAATAAACCACAGTAGGATGTGCTTTGGGGTGTTCGAAGAAGGATTCATTAGAAGTCTTTAATCATTTCATTTATATTTCTGCTAGAAATTGTTGTAGATTGGTTAAACACTGAGTGTATGGATTCATAGTATGTGTGAGTTTTGCAACTTGGTTCATAGATAGAAATCTTTTCTTGCCTGAATTAAGTTCTAGTTAGACTTAATTTGGTTTGCCTCTTCTACTCTCGGGTTAAGAGCATACCCCGCATTAGTTTTAGGAACAAAACATAATTCCTTAAATACCATTCACATAGGGAGTTGTACCTACTAATTTAGAGAAAAGCTGATAATTAGAAAATGGCTTTTCAACTGTTGTAACTAGATATTGTTCATCATTTGGGCATTAAGAGTTATTTCCACAAGAAACAAGAAAGGACAAATCTGTTTACTAACAAATTTTTGGTGACTCTGCTGGGGACACAAATAGTCATTTGATTGGTAAGCTACATCATCCTGGAGTGAATAAGATTCCTCAAGAGTACCAGAGAACAGGGTGGACGAGATTCTACATTTGATACATTAGCAAAGCTTGGTTTTCCCATCCTAGAAGTTCCTAGAAAGAAAGGAGAAAGGAAAAGTCGGAGTAGGCCTTCTTCTCCTGTTAGAAATCAAAGCACTTCACAAAACACTTGTTAAGTGTTAACACTTCACGGTACCACTACTCCCCCAGTTGTTAATTTTCCACCATACTATGCTAGGACTATCATGGCTGCTCCATGGGCTACTGCAGTAGGACCATTAGCACTAGCAGCTTATCATCCACTCCCTGCTGGATCAAGAAAAAATTTCCCTAAGTTTTCAAGAGACGGGAAAGTCACCACTGATGAACATATTAAAGCCTTCTTTGTTGCTACTCATATTTTAGGGGTGGCACATGAGGACGTTGCTATGAGATTATTTGTTGAGACTTTAACAGACAGTGCAACAGATTGGTTTTATCATCTGGATGTGGTTCTATCACCAATTGGAATGCGATGAGAATAGCATTTGAGGATCATTTTAAGATAGCAGAAGATGAGCATCTTTTATTGACACAATTGACATCCATCAAAAAGCAACCTCAAATGAGCATGAGGGATTTTGTAGCTGCCTTTAATATGATTGTTAGTAGAATCCCTGTTGCAGATAGACCTACTGCTGGCAATCTCAAAACATTTTTCATAAGTGCAATGCCTCCAGATATCAATTATGATTTGAGAAAGGCACGCCCCATAGATTTAGCAGATGCACAAAAGAAGGCCATTGAATGTGAAGATGACTTAATCTCGGCAAGAAAATGGAAAAGAGAATTAAAAAATAAAGGAAGTTCTAGTAGTACTACATCATCTGATGAAATGATTCAAAAATTGTCCAATGAATTGGTCGCTGTGAAAAGGCAACTACCAGGATTCAATAGTTCTAATCAGCGTAATTTTTAGAATATGCTGGGAAGAAGCGTGGACAATAGATTTCTGTAACTTACAGGTCCTCAACCTAGGTTGCAGATTGAAGCCGCACCAAAAAAGGGAAACATGTGCGTGTTTCATTTGACTACAAATCACACTAATGAGAATTGCCCAGAAATTGCCCGTATGATGCAGTTATTGACCACCAATGAACTGAATATAGCAGCTCCTATTGTAGAAGAGGATACATACTCAACTGGCGACTCTAGAAATTTATTTGTGGAGTATGAATCTGATTCTGAATCTAAAGGTGAATACTATGCTACTATAGATGGAAACTCATATATGGTGCTCACCAAGAATCAGAAATTATAGAACCAGTCTTCCAACAATCCTCATAAAAGTGATCCTGGTCCTGCGAGAATTAGTGTTGATACTGATTAGAAGTCATCAAGCTCTCAGACAAGTAAAGATAAACTATCTTTTGATATTGTTCAATTCTGTGAAGAATTGAAAATTCAGATTTCTTTTTTGGATTATTTAAAATCGCATCCTTCAGAATTTAAAAGATTAGTAGAACGGTGTAAAGGAAGTATTTCAAAATTAAATAATAGTGCTATTGTGGTAGAAGGGGATGAAACGTTGACATCTAGTTTGTTTAAAGAAGAAGAATCTATTGTGTTAGCAACCTCTCCTGGGCAAAAACCTCCCCCCTTTTATATTTCATTGTATGTTAATGGATGCAAATTGAGCAATTATATAATAGATTCAGGTGCATCAGATAATGTCATGCCTTATTCCATAGCCAAAGCTTTGAGTCTCACTCTTACTAAGGTGCATGGGAAATGTTATTCGATGGATGCCAAACAAGTTCCCTTAGTTGGCTAGATCAAGGATGCACAGGTAGCTTTGGCATCTCATCTTGAAAAGAAACTCTTGTTGACTATCCTGGTGGCTGATATTCCGGCAAGCTACGGGCTCCTCTTAAGTAGAAGTTTTTGTAGAGACTTAGGAGGAGAAATAAAGTTAGATTGGTCTCAGGCTGTCATACCAATAGGGAATAAGAAAATCAAGTTGGAGCCCGAGGAAAAGGCAAAGTATATAGTCATGAAATCAGACGATCCTAAAGCTCAAATACTTTATCAAGAACTAGAGTTTGGTAATTATATGCTATTTACTGAAGAATATCTAGATGAGAATAAGGATGAAGATTCTAATGAAAAGAAATCAGGTGAAGAAAAGGACTTATCAGACTTGTGGATTCTTGAATTTGATGGAAGTTGTTCTTCGTTAGGATTCGGTGTAGGTATTGTATTGATTCCTCCTCAAGGAGAACTTGAACCTATGGCATTCAAATTAGAGTTTGAGAATACCAATAATACCACCGAATATGAAGCCTTGCTACTGGGAATAGCAACAACAAAAGAATAGGGAGTTAAAGTGCTGAAAGCTCGAGGTGATGCAGAGCTCATAGTGAGACAGGTTAGAGGACAATATTCAACAAAGAATCACAGGTTGAAAAATTACAGAAATAAGGTTTGGGATCAGATAGAAGGTCTGGACACTTTTTCCATAGAAGCAATACCAAGAGAAATGAATACCAAAGCTGATTCTTTGGCAGTCTCTGCATCTTTATTGTTGCCTCACCTAGAATTCAAAGACAAGAAGTATCAAATTAAAGTTGTCTATCGAGCTTCTGTCCCAAATAATATAGATTCATGGTAGGTTTTTGAAGATGACAAGAGCTTGCAAATGTTTTTAGAAAGTGGTAAAATTATTTCTGAACACCAGCATGAAAACGATGAAGAAAGTTCCAGCCATGGATTAAATAAAAAGCAAATTGATGAAGTTCAAGTACCAGGTGATATCATCCCTCCTTATTTTATATCCTTGGAAAAGTTTTTCAATAGGCATGACGCCTATATGAAATAGAAAAGAGCAAGGAAAGGGCCTAATACTGGTGAGTATGAAGGGGTGAATATTGGTGATGATGATAATCCCAAAATGATTAACATTGGAAAATGTTGTTCGCCTGAGGAGAAGGAAGCTGCCAAGCTGCTCTTTCTAGAATACAAAGATGTTTTTGCTTGGAGCTATGAAGATTTGAAAAGCTATGGAGATGGAAAAATAAAACATCAAATTCCTTTGAAGCCTGATGTAGTGTCTTTCTGACAGAAGCAAAGAAATTATAATCCTAAAGTTGCAGATGCCATATTTCGAGAGGTGGATAAAATGTTGAAGGCTCGGATTATCTATCCTATCCATCACTCCACATGGATAGCTAATATAGTGCCAGTGCGGAAGAAGAACGGAGAAATCAGAATCTATGTTGATTTTTGCAACTTGAATCAGGCATCTCTCAAGGATAACTTTGCACTTCCTAATATGGATTATTTGTTGCAAACAGTAGCTAGATCCGAAATGATGTCCATGCTTGATGGATTCTCTGGTTATAATCAGGTTGAAGTGGAAGAAAAAGATAAGCACAAGATGACATTTACTACTCCATGGGGTACGTTTGCATACTGCCAGATGCCTTTTGGACTCATCAATGCCAGTGCCACCTTTCAAAGATGTATGAGTAAAATGTTTTCTGATTTGAAAGATCGGATCATAGTGATATACTTAGATGATCTTACTGTGTTTTTGAAGAGAAGAAAGGATCACATAGAAGATTTGAGAAAAGTATTGCAGAGATGTCGAGATGATGGGATTTCCCTCAATCCAAAAAATTCTGTATTCTATGTAACAGAAGGAAAACTCCTTGGCCACATAGTCTCTCAAGAAGGAATTAGAATTGATCCGGAGTGTGTTGAAGCCATTAGAAGATTAAGTCTACCAGTGAACAAAACGGGAGTTAAATCATTCTTTGGACAAGTTAATTTCCTTAGGTGTTTTGTACCAGACTTTGTTGAAATGACCAAATGCATCATAGATATGATGAAAGGTGATTCAAATTTTAAGTGGAGTGAAGCAGGTAAGCAAGCTTTTCAGAATATTAAAAATGCCATTGCTAATGCTCCAGTATTATGTCATCCGAATTATAGCAGAGATTTCATTATTTATTGCTATGCATCTGAACATACTCTGTTAGCCATACTTATGTAGAAAAATGATGAAGGAATACAAGCTCCAATAGCTTTTATGAGTGTTCCTCTAAAAAATCATGAGTTAAGGTATTCATAGATCGAAAAACATGCATTTGTGGTAGTCAAGGCACTGAAGAAATTTCAATTTTACATCTTACATTCGCATTCTATAGTTTATGTCTCAGACGTAGCAGTAAAAAGTGTTTTGACGCAGCAAGAGGTGGGGTGCAACACCAGAGGATCATGGATAGCAAAGACACAGAAGTATGATATAGAAATTCAACCCACCAAGCTAGTAAAGGGGAATGCTTTGTGCAAAGCAATTGTGGAAGATAAGGCTATAGGAGAGTTGGAAGAATCTGAAGAAAAATAATTGGTTCTAGCTGTGGGTCTTCGAGATACATGGTTTGAAGACATTGCCTACTTTCTAACATATGGAGAGTGTCCAGAGGGCCTAACGGCAAGACAAATAAGAGATCTCAGGTTAAGGGCGGCTAAATTTGTGATTTGGGATGGCAAACTATTCAAAAAGGCAATAGATGACACTTTTCTCAGGTGTGTGGATAAGCAGCAGTAGGAAAAATTGTTGAAGACATTCCATGACGAGGCCTATGGAGGACACTTTTCATCTTCAGTTACAGCCTTCAAAATATTGAGACAGTGTTATTATTGACCCGGTATGTTCAGAGATGCATATGCCTGGGTAGCCAAGTGTGAGAAATGCAGAATGTTCATTGGACGTCCTTAATTAGCTACTCTTCCGTTGAAGCCTGTCATCATTGAAGAGCCTTTCCAGCAGTGGGGCCTTGATTTCATTGGGCCAATCAATCCGGTATCTAGCGCTGGTCACTAGTATATAATAACCACCACTGACTATTTCACCAAGTGGGTGGAAGCTAAGGCAACGGAGAAAACAACTTCTGAAGTGGTATGTGAATTCCTCAAAGAAAACATACTGGTTAGGTTTGGTGTTCCACTTAAATTAGTAATGGACAATGCGGCCTATTTTTCTTCAGTTGAGATTACTAGTTTCTATTTTGAATATGGAATCATTGTTTCATTAGATTATTTCCCATAGGGAAACGGCCAGGCTAAATCCAGTAATAAAAATTTGGTGAATATTGTCAAGAAATTAGTGTCAGATAATCAGAAGAACTGGCATAAGAAGATTCATGAGGTGTTGTGGGTAGATAGGGTAACACCGAAAAGGGAAATTGGTATATCACCTTTCGAGCTAGTTTATGGAACTGAAGCAAATCTTCCTTTACCTTTGGAATTGGCCACAAATAAACTCAGAGTAGTTATTGAAGATGACATCTACAAGGATGGATTAGAAAAGAGGATTCTTTATCTGAGCAAGCTGGAAGAGGAGAGAGCAGAAATAGTTGATCATATCACCCAACACCAGATGTGGGTGAAAGAGATATTTGATAGGAAGGCAAGACCATGAAAGTTCATGATAGGTGATAGTGTGCTGCTATGGGATAAATGCAGTGCTCCAAAGGGAATGCATAAGAAGTTTGACAACTTGTGGAAAGGACCATTCATGATTCATCAAGCATCTAGAAATAATTCTTTCAAACTAGCTTATCAAGATGGTGAGGTACTACCCCTGACCTTTAATGGTTAGGATTTGAAACTTTACCAAGTGACAAATTGAAAACATGAGACCCCTATATTGTACATAGTTTGTTTTGTTCCTTTGTGTTCTCTAGGTTAGTTGCTTTGCCTTGTTTCCTTTTCTTTTGTTCTTGCTTTAGTTTTTGTTGTGTTGCCACCCTCTTTGTTTTCTGGCCTGCGAAACCAGAGATTTAGGATTCCTTGCTCAAACATGGGAATGTTTAAGTCCCCAGTCAGAGCTAGCTATTGCCTCACTTTTCACCCCATAACTATGTTGTTAAAAGTGAAAGAATTTGAAGCCATAGTCATGTCTGGTCTGATTTGTGTCTAGGTCTAAGTCTTTCATAGGTAGGTTATCCTTGTCAGGTTTCCCTTTCTCTTTCCCTCTCATCTCTAGGCAGGGTGGGTTGGTTTAAAGTATTGTCATGATGGGTAGGTGATAGTTCCCAACCCGGCAAGGATATCATGCTCTCATTGATGATCTTTTCTAGATGAAATTTGACTGTAAAGATATGTTCACCATGCATATACAAGGGATCTAATGGAAGTTTTTCTCACATGATTGATGCAATCATAAGTCTGGCAATTGAAATTTCAGAGATTCATTTCATGGGGCAGTATGTGTAATTTGGAAGACATTTGGTTATTAAAACTCTGCAAATTTGGAAGATCTCAAGGTATGATTTTAGATGGTCACTGACTGAAGATGATCAAAGCATCTTTTTCAATGAACTATCACTTGCAACTATGAAGTCTTGATTTCATGCGAGTTTAGAAAATGGATTGGTCACATGATCACATGAATAAAATAATAGCCTTGCGATCATGCGACAAAGCAAAAAGGAAACATGGCAGGTGAAAGAAGCCAATGAAATGATAGGAAAGACTAATAAAGAGTGTTTTTCTAGGACCCACATACACCAATAGTGCAGTCCACATGCACCAATGATAGAGCGGTCGCATGATCGCATGAATTAAAAAAATGCCATGCAATCATGTGACAACATAGGCTAGGCAGGGGAAGATTCTTCATCCGATGGTGGGCGCATGTTTTGAAGGGATCTTGGAGGTCTATGCGAAGAAGAAATGACCATTGATCTTCCAATGGTGAGCTCGGTAAGTTTCTCGCAATCACTAGGTCAAAGAAGGAATAAAGTACATTCGGCGGTTAGGGAAGATGATCGCGCGGTTTTGCGACTAAAGATAAATAGTTAAGAGACAACGTAAGCTGGGCAAGTAAAGTTTTAGTTATTAAATATTATATCAATTCATTTTGAGTAGTCGCATGATCGCAAGAGTTTAAAACATGCTATGCGATCATGCGAGATGAAGACACGTGGTGGTGGGTCTGGGAAGAGTTTGCTTGCGATACCAAATCAATGGTTACCGCTTTGTCACTAAGTCATGGAAGATTCTTTGAGGCAAAGTGGGATTGTGACACAAGTCCAGTGCATATCAAATGAAGGGTGATTGAAATGTTATTATTTCAAATGTATTTGACATGTGTTTTAAGTTACATAAGCACTCAAATTTGACAGGTGGAAAATGGGAGACTTGCTACTTCACTGTTACGGGTTTCGCACCTGTTATATATGATTTTCGCAAAGAATGTTTGTAAGTGATACAATCTAGCATTTGTGGTATCAATAATGGATTTTTCAAAGATCGACGGGCTTCTCAGTGAGATAAATTGAAGATGATTTCAGTGTTGAAGGTAATCAAAACTTTATCAATCTGATTGAAGCGGCATTAAAAAGTTTTTTATCATAAAATGTTAGATGCCTTTGTGCATATAAAAATAGGATGAATTGTCATTACGGGAAAGAAAAGGATTGCAATCAGTGCCATTTATCTTTATTAAGGATGACTTCTTATGAAATAAAAATAGAGAAGAAGTCTAATGCAGTGGGGTGAACGGATATTCATGAATGGTGAATAGGGCATTTTAATTAAGTGTGTCAATAAGTTTTGTTATATCAAAGTTTCCTTCAAAGCACAGAACATAGATGTTGGTAATGATAATTCTTGCAAGGATAGAAGTTGGCAACTGTTCATGTGACATCTTCAAGTTTATGTTGATATGATAGAAGGCTGTTCATTTCACCTTCTCAAGTCAAATTAGATGAAAGGAAAAAGTCTTTTCAGTTCCTCCTTGTTGTGATGGTGAAACATTAGTCTTCATTCTTTTCAAATTCTGGAAGCTGAAACACTTGGCATTCTCATGAAAGTTGTATATTGTAATCTCTATATAAACTATTGAAAAAGTAAATACAAGGGTCGACAAAATTGTTGGTGTAAGAGACTTGATGTTGCAGAGTCAATTGAAGAGTGTTTTATGTCAATGATTTTCTATTCCATTTAGTTAGAAGTTGTTGCTTCTATGTTTCTTTCTTTAAATCCGAATTACAGAAGAAAAGGAAAGATGTTTCATTCTTTTGTCATGAGGATATGAATAAACCATAGTAGGATGTGCTTTGGGGTGTTCGAAGAAGGATTCATTAGAAGTCTTTAATCATTTCATTTATATTTCTGCTAGAAATTGCTGTAGATTGGTTAAACACTGAGTGTATGGATTCATAGTATGTGTGAGTTCTGCAACTTGGTTCATAGATAGAAAGCTTTTCTTGCTTGAATTAAGTTCTGGTTAGACTTAATTTGGTTTGCCTCTTCTGCTCTTGGGTTAAGAGCATACCCCGCATTAGTTTTAGGAACAAAACATAATTCCTTGAATACCATTCACATAGGGAGCTGTACCTACCAATTCAAAGAAAAGTCGATAATCAGAAAATGGCTTTTCAACTATTGTAACTAGATATTGTTCATCATTTGGGCATTAAGAGTTATTTCCACAAGAAACAAAAAAGGACAAATCTGTTTACTAACATAGTTCATAAAAAAGGTATGGGTACCATGATCTCATATGTGTTGCATCCTCCCATGAAGTCATGACCTCATCATAACAATCCTACTGGACCCTAACCTAGTCCAGCTCTCTTCCTCAAAGGGCTAGGGTTCATTGGGATAAAATGTGAATGGACTCTAAGGCTAGCTGCCCATCCAAATCCACTTGCAAGGCATCCCAATCTATAATGTGAGACTCATCATAAATATATTTTCGTAACACAAAAATATGAAACACATCATGGATGCATGAAAGACTGGGTGGAAAGGCTAGATGATAAGCAACTGGTCCTATCCTCTCCAAGATCTCAAAAGGTTTGACAAAGTGAGGTGCTAGCTTAGAGCCCTTTCCAAAATGGATTGGACTCTTATGTAGACGCACTATCAGGAAAACCCTATCACCAACCATATACTCTCGATCAACCCTCTTCGCATCTGTATATTTATTTTGTCTAGCTCGAGCCTCTCTCAGTTGTTTTCTAATCAAAGTCACCTGTTACTCCATATCTCTGACCAAATGAGGTCCAATAGACACCCTATCCTTAATCTTGTCCCAACTCAGTGGTGTCTTGCATGGTCTACCATATAAATCCTGATATGGAGGCATACCTATAGAGGAATGATGCCCATTATTATAGGAAAACTCAACCTCATGAAGGTACTCCTCCCACTTGACCTGATGGTCCATCACATACATGCACAACATGTCCTCTAAAACCTTATTAACCCTCTTTGTCTGTCCATCTGTCTGAGGGTGGTATGTTGTACTGAAATTGAGCCTAGTGCCCAATGCTGTCTGAAGCTCTCTCCAAAAGGAAGATGTAAAAAGTGAGTCTCTATCTAAGATGATCTTATGAGGGATGCCATGAAGTCTAAAAATATCTCACAAAAACACTCATGCCACTATTGGCGTAGTGAATTTGGTATGAATGGGTGAGAAGTGGGTGACTTTGGCTTCTAATCTTTAGCTTCCTCGACTTGAAAGCTATAGGTCGACCATCTTGTATAAGGACCACTCCTAAACCATCTAATGAAGCATCTATGCATACAAAAAAATATGTCAAAGGATCTAGCACTGCTAAAATTGGTGCACTGGTGAGGGCTCTCTTGAGCTCCTGAAAAGCTCTCTCACACTTCTCTATCCACTTGTACTTCTTCCCCTTTCTCTGAAGGAAAGTGATGGGATGAGCTACTCGAGAAAATCCCACTACAAATTGTTTGTAATAACCTGTTGTATCGTCAGAAAATGGAAGCACTTCCATTTAGGACTGGTTTAGCCCTCTGATTAAGTGGTTTGGGGTCATGTCAAATGCCTTGAATGGGTCTTTGGCTTGGATTTGGCTTTTCCCCCCTGTTCTTCTCTATTTTCCACTTCCTTTATGCATGTTTTTGGCATCATGCTCTATGAATCTAAGTTTCTTGACTTCAAGGTCAAGGTTGACCTTCTGGGTCAAGGTCAACCTTGATCCTGACCTAGGGTTTAAATTTTAGATTTTGAAGGTTTCCAGATGTTGGGTTTCAAAAAGATTTATTTCCCACTTTCGGGTCGGCTGTTTCAGGCTTCGAAACGGTAAACTCTTAAATAATATTTAATTTAGGTCCACTTCCAAGGGTATAGACTTAATGGAAATTTATTTCTCCTATGTTGGCCTCTCTAGAATTTTGTGCCCTAGAATAGTATAAAAAGGAAGCCTTCTCCTCTCATTTTAATCATCAATCAAGTGTGCACTCCATCCTCCATCCTCACTCAAGCAACATCCAAGATATCAAGCATTTTCAATCAAGGAAGCATTCAAGTAATCATCTACATTAAAGCATTCAAGTTCTCCATTGAAGATCAAGGATTCAAGCATTCAAGCCTTTGAAGGGATTTGGTTCAAGCATTCAAGATTTATCATTCAAACCCATAGATCTATCCATCATGGTGGTGTGATCTTCCTTCAAGATCCTTTTTTCATCTTCAAGATCTATTTATTCTTCCTTCAAGGTGAATTCCAAGTATATAATCATGGAGGTTTTGATTTACATTTATGGTTATTAGTGTTGAGTCCAAGCTTTCATATTAACATACTTGCTTACATTTCAAATATAATTGCATATCTATTGAATATCATAGCTTCGTTGTTAGATCTACTTCTACTACTTGCTAGCATCCTCCATTTCAATTATATTTCAAGGTTAATTCCAAAACTAGGGTTTGACCAAGGCAAACCCCTCACCCAAACAAAAAAACCATTTTTCTTGTAGGAACAGGTGCAGAACAACGAATTACAGAGTAGATTTAGACACCCTTTTCGGCAAACTTTCGAGATACGTGAACAAAATTTTCGTCGGAGCAACATAGGTCAAGGTCGACATAAAGGGGTCAAGGTCAACCTTTATTTGGGTCAAGGTTGACCTTTCTCATAAAAGCAAAAGATTTCCAGGTTTTCTCTGTCTCTATGTTTCTAGGCCAGATCCGGCTACAGAATTTCCAAAAACTGAGTACATACATAAAAAAATAGCATTTTCTAGATCTCCTACCTTTCAAGATAAGTGTTTATGTTTTATTAGTTTTATATGTCCACAAAATTTTCCATCACACACCCCCCACATCATATCCACACATAAAACATTCCACATAGATATAAAAATATATCTTTACATATATTTTTATATCTTACATTTTGGTTCACCCGCGATAGACAACTCTTTCTTTTTGGTGTTGGATGCTTTGACTCCTTTCCTTAAAATTAGCTTAGCTTACTTTTATTTTATGCTCTTTCATCTTAAAATTCAAAAACAAAAAAATTTATATACTCTACAAAATACAAAAATATTTCTTGCATTTCATTTACTATGAAGATCTTTAAGATGCTTTTGTGTATGGCTATTTTTCTTATTATTCTCCTCTTAGCATCTCTTTATCATACTTATGATGTTTATAAGAGTATCATCCATTTCATTATGTTTGTCACTCTTCATTTTTCACTTTCTTATGCTATTGTGAGATTGACTAATACCAATCTTCCTACTTTCAAAACTTTCAGTAAAGATTTATGTGGCGGACTTATTACTCTTTTGGATTATGTGAAGAATTTGGTAGATGATAGACCATCTCCTAATCTTCCTAATCCTAATCCTATCCTTTCTAATCTAGTTCCTAATCCTAATCCTATCAATCCTAATATTCCCATTCCTAATTCTCCATCTGCTATTCCTAGTTCTTCCCACATTTATGATGAGGCTCAAACTATGGTTCATGATGCAGATGTGCAAGAATTTTTGGATTTACCTTCCCCTTCTTATCCTATCCATGATGATATTAAAGGGAAGATAAAAGATACTTCTTCTAAACCTATCATTCCACCTTATACAACCTTTTCTCATGATCACCATAAACAATCACCTCCTGTAGAAGCTTTACAAGATATGTACACTACATGATACAATATGATGGCTAAACAAGGTTATAAGGGTTTAGGGCTTGGTGTTAATGAACACGGTATTAAATATTCAATTTATCTATCCCCTAAACAAGATATGAGTGGTCTTGGCTTTCCACTATCTCAATTTAAGGTGGTTGATTTTGATCATCGCTTACCTCTTCATGTTCTTCTTCCAACACCTTCCTTAGATTACCCTAATACTCCTCAAGATGTGGCTAAGAAGGTGTTTGTTTAGTTAATGAATTCTAAGAAAGAAATCTTTAAACCTATGCCGGAAGATGCTCTCTCCAAGTAAAAATGTCCTTTTCACTATAGTAATACCCATTTACTTGTTGATTGTATGCATTTCAAGCTGTATGTTAGAGAAAGAGCCGCTTTAGGAATTAATATCTCACTCTCGTGCAATTTTACAATTCCTTCATAACTTCGATACGGAGAATACCCCTCACTTTTCTATAATGTATATCTTTTCTCCTCTTGTCTCTTCATTGGGGGGCAAGAGGTATCTCTTCTAGTTCTCTAGAATCCATTATGCTCTTAGCATATATTCGATTTTGAGAATAATCGGTTATTCTTTCTATGTTCTATCCCTATGGTTTTGTATTATGATCACAATCATCCGTAGTTCTCTTTTATTATTCATGATATCTTTTCTAAAGACATTTTTTTTGCAAAGGTATCCCTTTATTTCATCTCAGGGGGGAAAGGTTCTTCCTTCTTCCTTCTTTGTCTAGGGATCTTCTTTCCTTAGCTTAGTGGCATTTGTTTATTCTGCAACATTATTTCATTATACTAACTGAAGTTTTGGCTATGGATATCCTTTTATGTGAAAGGTTGTTGTCCTAGGTCATCACCTCTACTTTATTTCGCAAATTATGTTTTTATAAATTCTTACCCTTGCTGTAGGGTTAGAGTTTGATTCCTTCATTCCAAGATTCCTCTTCCTCTTGATTATAGGGGGCTTGATGATTGAATCTTTGTTCCCTCTTTGTTTTTCTTTGAAAGATGGTATTTTATCTAAAGTACTCCTCTACAGTGGAGGTCTTGTTGATAAGATCTCTTTCTCTTTGAGGATCCTTTTTCCATGAGTGACATATCCTTTTCACAATTATCTATGTTCTTTGATGTAAGGGTCAATACCCTTCACTAAGAATATAGTGTACATTGTTGGTAAATAGGATATCTCCTTACTTTGTGAAGTAGGTATCCTCCTTCTCTTCCTTATCATGTCTAGTAGGTAGCCACGATAAGGAGGGGGGTGTAATACCCCAAAATTGGCACCTTACAATTTTAATCAATTTTGGTACATTTCTTCAATTTCTACATCATTAAAGTCCTATTGTACTAGGCAATTCTGTCTCTTATTTGACTTTATTTGACTTGGTGTCAAATGTAGAAAACCCTAAATTTGCATTAATCATACACTATATTTAATTCCTAAATATTCAACTTTATTGGCTAAATAATCCCTATGATTAATTAATTTAATTCTAAAGTCCTAAATGCTTTAAATTAAATTAATTCCACCCCCTTTAGCTAATACACATCATGGAATTAAATAAATATTTGGTTATTTGAATGGACATCTTTATTTGGATTTATTAATTCAAAATTACTTGAAAATCCACCCATGTGGCAATATTCATTCATTTAATTAAATAATTCCTCATTATTTGTCTCACCTTCCTCCATGGAGATGAAGAGTCAATCGTTTCTTTCCAAGAAACTCTTCATCCTCTCCCAGGCTTGTCTATATTATGAACCTTCTCTCCTTCATTTTGGAGAGGGCAATTGAAGAGTATCAAAACTATAGTCAATTTTTGTCTCAATTTTCATGTTTTCAAGATTTTATGGCATAATTAGATTAATCTCCATTTCTAGTGTAATTGCATTCTCATTTTAATTAGTTTTCTTATTGTGTTTTATATTAATTCTCATCTCCATTTTAAAGTCTTCTTAGCTTAATCTGCACTTCCATTCTTAGATTACAATTGCATTTCTCATATAGATTAATTTCGATTCAATCCTTTTTTAAAGCTTTTCAAATCCTTTGTTTTAGCTTGGTCTAATGGTTGTTGGCTCTCCAATATGAGAGTAATTCAAACACCCCAACTAAATAGGAGGCAATAGGTCGATTCACTATGAATCCGTGAAGTGGGTAATTCATACTCATTTTCATAATTCACTTTGTGAGCAATGACTATGTTGTGTCTATGGATGGATTAGAGGTCCACGTTCAGCTATAAACATTTTGGTGCCCACCGTGGGGCAGAAAATTGATTTCTAGCCTCACTCTTGAAAAATTTCTGAGAAGAATTTCAAACTCTGTCGTACGGTTCGTACAACTGTGTACAAAATCTCGTGCAAGCTTTTTGACTGTCACGTGAAGATTTGCTTTCCAGGGTACTTTCTCACATGAAGGTTTGCTGCCAGTAGCATTTTCTCACGTGCTTCACAGTACTTTCTCATGCACAGTGGTGTACTTCCTCGTGCGAGATTTGGTCTCAATTTTTAAAAACCTTTCAGTTTCTGCAATTTCCTACTACTGTTTCCTGACACTTATCATTTTCTTTGGTTTTTGTATCTCTATTTTTCTGACAGCATAACAGTGGGTTGCAGGATGATTGACTAAGACATAAAAACTTCCTAATGGTTTTCTTGTAGGATGGTTGTCGAAGACATTTAAAAATGTTGTGCTTGTTTTATTACTTTCATTACATAGTATAACTAGGGCCTTGTGAAGATTTCTTAAGGGTCTTGATAGTGAGCTAGCATAATAGGCTCTTCATTACATGGAAGTGATGCTCATGGATGAATTCAAGACCTAGATCTTGCTAGCATGATAGATACCTGGGGAAGCAAGGAAAGGTAGTGAATCTTTGGCATGTCTACTTATTAGGGGATTATGCTCTTCTCTCTTTGAGAGAACTAGAAACCCAAATGCTTATGGATTGTTTTAGGAGGAGCTAGCTTAGTGATGAATATGTCTTGCATGTTTGGGTAAGGTGAAGAGGTAGAGAAGTATGCTCTTCTCTCTTTGAGAGAATTAGAAAATCCAACCCTTGAATCCAAGCCAAGTTGTGTCACCTTTAGAGGGCCTACCAGAAGTTGAACCTCTGGGAATGACCCAAGTGAGTACACACCTATTGCCAGTGATTCCACCTCACTATAATAAAGAAAGCTTTGTTGAGTCTAAAGACTCCAAAGCCATGTTAACTTCCTTCTCTTGATTTTGACTATCATCTTGAGAAGCCTCTATCTATTGTACTGAGCGGCGCCGCTCCTAGCCCTACTTGCGGGGGTGTATGACTTTCAGGTGTCAGTATGGCTACGAGGCCCTAGCCCTGTATCAAGGGCACTGATGGTTAGTGTGAAAGGAAGCCCACTAAAAACTTTCTTAGTTAGTTGCCTACCCGGATCACCTCCGAAAGGAGACATAATCTTTGCGTGAAGGGGGAAGAATCTCTCTCATAGATTCTCACCATAGGCATGCACCTAGATGTTTGAAGGTGGTATATGACACTGACCCCTACTTCAAGGGTAACCTTTGAACATATATTATTGAGTCCTTGGAAACACCAAAAACATGGGTGCCCTCTAGGGAGTGACACAGCTGTGTGAGGTGAATGCATGCACATAAGCTATGAGGCACATATTTTGTCTTCTCTACCATTTTTTTTTGTAGGGATAACTAAGTGATTGTTTCGAGTCTTAAACTATCCATCATGATTAAACAAAGACTCCCATGATTTTGCCAAGTTGCTTTGTCCTTGGTTGAACTGTTTGTGACTACTTCTTGCGTCACTATTGCTTGATCTAAAACTTCATGCTTGTAAACGATTGATTGCAACATTCAAACTGAGATTGATGATTCAACTATCCTTCAAATTCTCTGAAAACTAGAATTTTTGTCAGAGAGCAGTTTAGGCCGTGTCTCAAAACTTGACTTTTTTACCTCAGAAACTATGTTGAACTGTTGAACTTTGGTCCTTTCCCGTGTGAAATTTCACTTTCTAGAGCACTTCCTTGCATGAGAATTCATTCTCTCACACAAAGTTTGACATTTTCTCACACGGCCCAGCACTTTCTTGCGTGAACCTGTACCTAGATTCCCAAAATAGTGAGCTTTTTCCCATTGATTGGTCAACTTTTTGCTTGATCTGATTTCTATTTGAGGTCTATCTACCTATTTTCCTATTGTCCACTATCTGAAATTGAGTGTCTTGAGCTATGAATCGAATGATTACTGCATAAAATCATATTGTCTCCCTATTATTTGTCTCATCTTTTTGTGCTTTTGTACCTTGTGACATGATAGTCACATCACGGCTGTTCTAGCCATTCTCTTGATGATTTGTGCTGGGTGAATCTCACATCTTGGTTATTCTAGCCTTTATCTCCTTTTTGCTATTCCTAGAGACAGAGTTTTAGCATAATCCCAAGTCCTCTCTCAATACCTTAAATCTTCATCTATGACTGTTACGACTAGGAGTGGCAACACTTTCCCCATTCATGGTACTAGACAAGGTAGAGGTAGATCTCATAATCAAGAAATAAGTTGTCCCAAACTTGTCGCACAATTTGAATATTGTGAGGGATCCTCAAGTTCCTCTTCATTGAGTACTTTGAAAGATAGCCCATCGCAATCATCACCTCTAGTGTTCCAAGAGTTTTTTAATCCATTGTTTCAAGTGCAACCTGACTTATCATTTCAAGAACATGACAAATCATTCTTCCAAAACAACTCATTGTTTCATAAATTTGGAAGACCACTTCCTCAGACTAGTCCTATTATTGAATCTATCGATCCTATTGAAGATATTGACTCATTTGAACCTATTGATCTTCTTGATCCTATTAGAGTTCCAAAGGTTACCTTAGCCACGCCCTTTCAACATCGTTCATATCATTTTATTCAGTCTTCATACATTGACAAGATGGGAGAACCATTCAGCTTCCAACCTAGAAAATACTGCAAAAGTCATGACCAATCTCAAAATGACCAGCATCATGGTCAATGTCAAAATGATCAATCCCAAAATGCTCAATCTTGAAATGATCAATGTTATGATCAATCCCAAAATGATCAGAATCAACACCAAGCTCAAAACAAAACTCAAGGTGGTCAGCTAGCATATCACTACCATCCTCCTCCATATGATCAGAGTCAAGATCAAGCCCCAAGAATTTATGAGAATCTTGGTAATGATGATGAGGTAATAACATATAATGACATAGACATTGTGAAAGCAAACAAAAGTCTTATTAAGATGATGGAGATCCTCCTTCTAGAAGAGAAGGAAAAATACTTTCTTGAGTTGGCCAAACAAGGGGCCAAGTTATCTCTAGACTATCAAGTCGAGACGCTTATGGCCAAAGAAGAAGAAATTGAGACTGCTAAGTTGCAAAAGATGGTCCAAGACATGCAAGACTAGATTAGCCAACTTGTGAAGGACAAGAATAAACCCGCATAATAGTTCAAAATGGAAAGCATTTGTCCTTTCCCCTTTGATAGGAGTCTTCACATGCCACCTTTTTCCAAGGGTGTAGAGCTACCTAAATATGACAAATACTTGGGTACTACTGATCCCCAAGATCACTTGAGAGAGTTTGGCACTCTATATTTGGAATTCATGCATGACTAGATGTACCTCATGTGTCTATTTCCTTGTAGCTTGGGTGGACCAGCTATGGAGTGGTTTTCTCGATTACCCACCAGCATTAAGACTTTTGATGAAATGTCTAATCTATTTCTCCAACATTACTTACATAATATTCAACATCTGGTCAACATTCGAGATCTTTTCAATTTGAAGCAGAGATAAGGGGAACCTTTCCTAACATTTCTCTAGAGGTGGAGACAACTATGTACAAAGTGTCCTCACAAGCTACCAGAGTCTGAAAGACTTGAAATCTTTTTGGATAATCTTGTCCTAGATTTTGGATACCAAGTACAATTACAAGGTCCCCTAACCTTTGATAGCATGATTAAGCAAGCTGTGCAAATAGAAGCTTTTATGATCAAGAAAGGGGAATTGAATTTGAACAAAGATAACAAACAAGGGTCCTCTTCCTCAAACAAAGATAAAGGGAAGTTTATCAACAAGAATAGAGATGTTGTGAATGATGGAGTGGTTGACAATGTGACCCCGAAGCTGGAAAAATTTATTTTCAATCTTTCATCTAGTATACAAGCGGTCAAAGCTACTAAAAAGGTTGCAACAGACACTCAACAACCTTCAAGATTTGCTAAAAACAAACCTTGGGCCTCTCGACCCAAGCGTGAATTCACTTCCTTTGGAGAACTGCTTGATGTGGTTTATAAGACTCTCAAGCATAACTAGATACTTGCTCCTTTGGAAAAGTGTCTCTATGATCTGCAACCATGACCTCATTGGTGGAATGACAATGCATACAGTGATTATCATGAAAATAATGGTCATAAGACTTCTACTTGTCTCCAGTTGCGCCATAAGATCCAAGATCTGATAGAAATGGTGACATTGTTGTGGACATCCATAACAAAAATTTAGATCATCAGGCATTTAAAGATCCCTTTCCTCCTCATGAGAAAGGTGAATCTTCCAAGACTACGAATACTAATGCCAAAGTCAACTACACGTACACTACTAATGACAATGTCATCAACATGATTGAACCTGTTGAGGTTGAGTATTGCAATGTGATTACCATCAAGGGGAGTGGGGATGCTCTTAAGCCTAAGACCCCATTTGTCTTGCAAGGCCCAAGGTCTCATTCTTCTGAAACTGAACCATCTCAAGATTGCGCAAACATTGTTACTCACTCTCATGCGAAAATCACCATTAAGGGTCCCGACCCTTCTACATCCGCTCCGAAGCAACCTGTGGATAAAGCTGTTATTGGCCCTGCCAACAAGAATTTGAAATTAGTCCCTACACCTAACATAGCTAATTATAGCATTCTAGACCAGCTACAATGCACCAACACTTAGATCACCATCTTTGAGCTGTTGAAGATCTCACCTCCTCATAGGGAGATTCTTGATAAAGCCCTCACCGAGGCAAATGTCCCAAAAGATTTGGATCTAGATCAGTTTCAATCCATGGTGGGTCACCTGACCACACCTCACTATTTGTCCTTTTCTAAAGATGATGATCACTCACTGAGCCATTTGCATAATGCTCCTTTGCACATAGAAGTCATGATAGGTCCCAAGCATGTCCGCTGAGTTCTCATTGACAATGGTGCTAGCCTCAATATCTGTTCTGCTAAGTTTCTCACCCAACTAGGTTATGATGAGTATTGCATAGATTCCCATAAGAAAATTACTATCAAAGCATATGATGAAGAAGAACGCAAATCCAAAGGCCTAGTTGTGCTACTCATCTGAGTCAGACCTATTGAAAGAGATGTTATTTTCCAAGTCCTAGATATTCCTCATCTTGTTGGGTAGACCACAGATCCATGAAATGTAGGCAGTTCCATCTACATACCATCAATGTATCAAGTTTCTATTCCATGGAGCGGAGGTAACTGTGCCTGCCAATACAAACTACTCTTGCGACACACTCACACAATATGCAAACAGCTTTGTTCCAACTAATAGAGAGTCCACTGAATTCTATGATGCCAAGCTCAAAGAAATGGAATAGAGTTTGAAGCTTAAGGATACAGGCATGGGAGGGTATCAAATTGAACCTGTGTTATCATTAACAGCTTTGCCTCCATCTCCACATTCTTATGGGAGACCCTCTGAGAACAACAAGCCTTTTGCTTGTTCTCCCCAAATAGTCTATGATGGTGCCTTTGTCAAGGCCACAACACCATTAGAGGATGAAGACAAGGAAAGAGCTGTTATAGCTTGGCTTTACAAGGGAAAGGAAACATCTGAATAGATTACTCGTACTCATGACTTAGAACAAGAGCCATGCAGTAAAGCCTTCAAAATCATGAAGTGCTTTGGTTATAAAGGAAGTGGCCTTATAGGAGTGAATGGCAATGGCTTGCTAGAACCAATTGAAGCCATAGGTCATAGGACCAAAGACACCAAAGGTCTTGGCTTCAAGAAGATCCCATTTCATCTAGTGATAAACAAATTTGTGCCAGAACCAGAATGCCATCCAGAACCTGAGAACACTGCTTCAGCTGATAAACCAGAAAATAACTCTGACGATGATAATTTTCCATATCCTATTCCTCCAGACCTTGCTACATTCTTTACAGAACTAGATGATCCTATCATACCTATCCATCTGGTAGGGACTGATAGTGATTTAGATGACACTGCTTTAGTACATCTACTCACATATGACCAATGGAGAGAAACACTAATTGGCAATTCTAGTTTTCAAGGTGAATAATACATACCACCATCTTTCCAAAAGTGGTTTGAACAAGATCAACTTTAGAAAACCATAAATACCACAAGAGATGAAAATGAGTGAGATGGTATAGCTAGCATTGACAGAATTCCCATATCAAGTGTCACTGACTCACATGAGTATGAGTTTGACTCTCTGTCTGATGCTACTTTTGAGAAAGGCATAGATGTTGTTCACGTATATGAAAAATTTCTCAAAGTAGGTGAAGGGTCTAGTGTTAGGATGACCGAGTGTGAATCTACTAACATTGACATACCCTCTACTCCCAATGTGAGGTCCCAAGAGGATTCAAACATACCTTTGGATGTGATTGCTTTAGGTCTCAACTTGCTCATCTGTGCTTTCGATGACTGTACTATGAATGCACTTGAACCAACCACTACTCTTTCACTCCACCATCTTGATCTTATTGACTGGAAATCTCGCTCACCAGCTAGTGAAGTCCTTATATTCCAAAATGACTACACTTTGGCTTGTTACCTTAACGCTATTAAACCTGTAACATTTTCCACCAGTGAAAGAAATGTCAACATGACCAAAGGTGATATCAAGTATCTTATTCATCAAATTAAAAGAAAAAAGAATAGGCGCTCTGATGGTGAAAACCACATTATGACAGTGTCAGAGCCAAAAAAAGTAAAAATAAAAGACATATCCAAGGGTGAAAACCTCTTTGAGGTGCTCGAGGATGAGATGCTTGATATAATTCTGAGTCATTTTCAAGAGAGATTATCAGTGCTGATTGAGCTAACCCAACTAGTGAATTTGGGCACAGAGGCTGCACCTCAAATTATTCATCTAGCACAGTCACTATCTGCAGAGGAAAAAGAAGAGTTAACCAAATTTTTTCTAAGCAAGAAAATCAACTTCGCATGGACTTAATCTGATATGCCTAGATTGGATCCCAATCTAATTATGCATCATTTGTCTATTGCACCAGGCATTAAGCCTATCAAACAAAAGCTTCGCAAGATGCTTCCACATGTGGCACTTCTGGTCAAAACTGAATTAGAAAAGCTTCTCAAGGCTGGTTTCATCTGAGCAATTGATTATGCAGAGTGGATCTCTAATATTGTTCCAGTTACAAAACATGATAAATCTATCAATGTGTGCACAAACTTTAGAGACCTAAATAAAGCATGTCCTAAAGATGATTTCCCATTGCCTAATATTGACATGATAGTGGACATGACAGCTGGCTACCAAATGTACTCTCTAATGGATGACTTTTTTGGTTATAATCAAATAAAGATCACACTAGAAGACCAAGAAAAGACTACCTTTACATGTGCTTGGGGAACATTCTGTTAGAATGTCATGCCCTTTGGACTAAAAAATGTCAGAGCTACATATCAAAGAGCTGTTACAACCATCTTTCATGACATGATGCATAAAACAATGGAAGATTATGTAGATGAAACTTTGGCTAAAAGCATGTAGTGGAAAACACATCTTGTAGATTTAGGTCCTATATTAGATCAGATGGAACAATTCAGTTTGAGACTCAATCCCAAAAAATGTGCATTTGGGGTCACTTTTGGTAAACCGCTGGGATATATCATTTCTGCAAAAGGCATAGAAGTTGATCTAGAAAAGGTTCAAGCTCTTATGGACATGCCTCCACAAAAGAACATCAATCAGATAAGAGGACTTCAAGGAAGACTACAATCTATTCGGTGCTTCATTGCACAATGGGCCGATAAGTCACAACCATTTACCAAGACTCTGCATAAAGGTGTGACCTATGAATGGAATGAAGAATGTAAGAAAGGGTTCCAAAAAATCAAACAACATCTTACTAATCCACCAATCTTGATGCCTCCTATTCATGGGAAGCCACTCATCCTCTACATTTTAGCTACAGACACATCTTTGGGTGCACTACTAGCTCAAGAGGATCAAAATA
Source organism: Chamaecyparis obtusa (assembly GCA_027943335.1). NCBI lineage: Eukaryota > Viridiplantae > Streptophyta > Pinopsida > Cupressales > Cupressaceae > Chamaecyparis > Chamaecyparis obtusa. The sequence goes on along the minus strand of BSBK01004301.1, from coordinate 1,244,952 downwards.
ACAAAGAAAGAGCTATATACTATATCAGCAGAACTCTGGTCTCTTATGAGATGAACTATTATATCATTGAAAAAGCTTGTTTAGCAGTGGTGTTTGCTTCACAGAAACTACAACACTATATGTTGGCTCACACTACCAGACTTATTACTAAAATTGATCCATTAAGGTACTTATTCAACAAAGCTTCCCTTACGGGTAGATTAGCCAAATGGGTCATGATACTCAGTGAGTTTGACATTGAGTATGTAGAGAGGAAAGCTATTAAAGGACAAGCTATTGCAGATCAACTGGCTGAAGCACCTATAATAGATTATCAACCATTGAGAATTGAATTTCCAGATGAGTCCATAATGCTTCTTACACATTTGACATGGACTATGTTGTTTGATGGCTCATTTACCCAACAGGGGTCAGCTGCTGGAATTCTATTCATTACACCATAAGGATACTCTCTACCAAAAGCTTACAAAATGTTGTTTCCCTATACAAACAACACCGCTGAATATGAGTCTTTGATCAATGAAATGAAGATAGCTGTTGAGTGGCACGGGGATGAACTTAAGGTCTTTGGAGACTCACAATTGGTTATCAACCAAGTTAATGATATCTATCAAACCAAGGATGAAAAATTGGTGCCTTATAAATGAATGGTTGATGATCTCAAGAAGTACTTTTCTCACATTACTTTCCAACAGGTTCCAAGAGTAGATAATAAAGTAGCGAATGTCATGGCTACTCTTGCCTCTCTGTTACAAATGCTAGAAAATGACTTCCGACATGAGTTCCTGGTGGAAACGTTATGCTACTTAGCCTATAATAATCCTGAATCTAGGATGACTTGTTCAGTCATTGGACATGATTCATCCCACTACCACCATATTTACTCCTACCTCTGGGACCAAATTATCCCAGAGATTTATACCCAGAATGAAAAATGCCACCTAATCCATAGTGCTTCATGATTTCTCATAGTAGCTAATGATTTTTATAGGTGAGGTCTAGACAGTACCCTCCTTAGGTGTCTAGAACCTGATGAGTCCAAACGTGCATTAGCTGAGGTGCATGAAGGCATTTGTGGTTCTCATTCAAATGGTTTGACATTAGCTTGTAAACTTATTAGAGTTGGTTACTATTGGCCGAAGATGGAAAAAGAAGCTACACAATATGCCAAATCTTGTAAACAATGTCAGCACCATGGAAATCTGATCCACGCTCCTGCCAAGGATCTCATTCCATTCATTAGTTTCTGGCCATTCCAGGAATGGGCCTTTGATTTGGTGGGTCAGATCCATCCTTCTTCTTCAAGAGGACACAAATTCATCATTACAGCTATGGACTATTTTACTAAGAGGGTTGAGGCAGTGCCTCTCACTATAGCTGATGGCAAATCTATAACAAGGTTCATACTGAATTACATCATCTGTAGATATGGTGTACGCTCCTCAATAATCATTGACAATGGGGGGTAGTTCAAGAACAAGGATCTAAAGGAGTTATTTACTAAATTCAAAATCATTCAACATTGGCCCTCGATCTATTATCCTCAGGGTAATGGCTAGATAGAAGCTTCTAATAAGACAATTCTCAAGATCCTGCATAGAACAGTTCACAAATATGGTAGAGATTAGCACCTCCAGATTAATCCAGCTTTATGGGCCTACAAAACAAGCATTGGAACTCCAAAAGGGGCCATGCCCTTTGCCTTAGTCTAAAATGTAGATGTTGCTTTTCCTATTGAGGTCGAGACTCCTACATTGTGAGTCTCTCTGAAGAACCTCAATACTGACGAAGACATTAGAATATCTCAGCTATAAGAGAGTTACTGGATGAATGTCAACAAATGGCATTCAATCATCTAAGAGCATACTAGAAAATGATGTCTAAGAGCTACAATAAGAAAGTTAGACTAATAGAATTCCAAGTGGGTGATCTCATCCTGAGAGAGAACCCCAAGAATCAATAACAGCAGATATAGAAAGGAAAGTTTGAACCAAACTTGCTTGGTCTGAATGTTATCACTACAACATTTGGGTCTGGTGCTTATCAACTATCTACTACTGAAGGAGAAAAACTCAAAGAGTCAATCAATGCTTTGCACCTGAAGAGATTCTATAGCTGAGACATTTCTTGTGTGCTCATATACATACTTATTGATCTTGAAAAAATCCAAAAACATGGTATATTGTCAAAAATCTTAAAAATTGCAAAATGTCCTAAAAAATGATCATCTTAGAGAAAACCTGGTAAATAGGTTCTTTGATGTATCTATTATCCTGGTGAAAACCTGGTAAATAGGCACCTTGATAATATAAAAAAAATGAAAAAAGAAAAAATACAAAAAAAAATCAAAAAAGAGAAAAGAACTAAAAAAATTGAAAAAGAAAAAAATGTGCTATTGATGAAAACCTGGCAAACAGGCGTCATGGTAGCAAAAATAGAATCTCTACCAAGATGGTGAAAACTAGGTAAATAGGCACCTCTTGTTCCCCAATGCTATACCTATTGCAACACCACTTGGCTCTTGCTTTCCTGCTTTAGTTTATTTCCCGCTTTAGTTTGTTTCTTGCTTTAGTTTGCTAGCTCATGCATTCGCTTTTAGTTGTCTTTCAAGATTATGCTTGACTTTACATGGATTGAAACTAGTCACATTTGGGGGCACCTTCCTAGTCAAGGGGGCATTGTCCTATCACTTTCAGAGGTTTTGTTCGTGCATTAGTCACCAGTGCTTCTCACTATGTCTGCTTGTTGATGCCTAGTTACTTTGAGATTTCTCTCCTTGAGGATCTCTTGTGTATTAGTTGCCAGTGGATCTCATTACACCTGCCTACTGATACCTAGCTCTCGTTCGAATCCATCTCTTTCAGGATCTCTTGTACATCAGTCACTAGTGGTTCTTATTGTGTTTGCCTACTGATGTTTCATTCGCTCTTAGTTTTGTCTTTCGAGAATCTTCCTTGTATCGGTCGCTAGTGGTTCTCATTGCATCTACCTGCTGATACTTGGTTAGCGCTTTGATATCTTTTTGAGACTTCATCTCTTGTGATGGTCACCAGTGGTTCTCACTACGTCTGCCTATTGTCGCTATCTTGTTGAGACTTTGAACATTGTTGACTTCTAATTTGACATCAATCCGCTTAAATTGAAAACTGAAAACTAGATTTGTAACTCTTTGAAGCATGCTGAGATTTTCCTTTGAGTGTTTATTTTGTTTCTTTATTATTTCCCCTCAAGAGAATTTAAGATGTCTGTCTTGATTGAGAAACGCAAAGATTGGGGGCATGATCTTTTCTTTGCTTTCTATTTGCTTGTTTAGTTCCAATGATCCAATGAATTTATCTAAGAGGGGTGTCCACTACAAGAGCCTTCATCTCATATTAGATGGCCACATGTACCTTGAATCCTTTTATATGGAAACTTTGGTGAGGTTGGTTCTTCTCCTTGTCTATTTTGAGTGACTCCTTTCTGCTACAAGTGAAATTGCTAATGCTCATCCTGTTAAGTGTACATAAGGGTCACTCTAAGCATTATTTGGAAAAAGGATAAACTCTCATGTGTCTGGCGTGTTTGTTTGCAAGCAACATTCAAGTCATTCTAGCAACTATTCTTTGATGCTTATGTTTGCTTACTAAATCAAAAGGAATAGGTGTTCAGGTCATTATGGCTTCTTGTGCCTTAATGATTACATCTCATTCCGACAAATCTAACACTAATGTCATATTTATATTCTCATGATTGCAATGTTAGTGAGGGTTGTATGACATCTTGTGAATGTCTATTGCTAAAAACTCTATGATGATAATAAAATGAGTCCAACAACTAAGTCCTAGGGTTTGCATCTAGCTTAGGCTTGCATTTTCAGTCTAGGCTTGCATTAAGACAATGTTTTGGTGCTCTCTTGATTGTCTTCTTCTAGATCTAATCATCGAAGGTTCTCATCTTTTGTCTCAGGTTTGTCTTGGTTGCACAAGTGTCTGGTCCTCACTCTCGATCTTCGAAATAGTCTTTTGGTTAGTACCTGTCATATATTTCTACAGATGAGATGATTAGTACCACATACATTGCATGTACATTGCATTTCCATTTGCATCCATAAAATCCATATGCATACATTCTACATTTTACATATTCATTAGCATGTGCATCCATTATAAGCATAAATAAAATCATACATTGCATTTATTCATCTACCATCTATCATTTCATTTCACATTGCATACATATAAAATAAAACATGTGCATATTCATTTGTATATTCATAAAAACCTCATGTGCATCTCATATCTAATCCATACATCTAATCATATAGGAAACATCTCATAAAAATCAACATAAAAGCAATATAGATATAAGTACAATGATGCCAAAAGTTGAGCTCATGTATATATCTCGATCAATCGATGTCAGTACAATAAAAAATGGGCTACAATGTATATCAATCATATGTCTAGCTCTACCTACTGCCACCTGGAGGAGGTGGAGATGGAGGCATTGGTCTCTATGGGGGAGGTCCTTATGGTGGTCCCTATGGTGGACCTTGTGGAGGTGGACCTTGCGGTGGCACCTGAGGAGGTGGCCCCTAAGGAACGGCTTGAGCCCCAGCATACTCTGAGAATGGTGGCACCTGCTCTGCTAGATCTGGCACTATGCCAACATATGCCACATAATAATAAGATGAATAAGAAGCCTCATATCTGGCCTCCAACTATGCTCTAGAAAGTGCCTCCTAAAGCCCTCTAATCTCGTGGTCTCACTCTGATACGCAGGTCTCCTGGACAATGACTTGGGTGTGATAGTCATCTCGCTCCTACTGTATCTGCCTAATCCTCTCTTGACTCTTCCTAAGAGCCTCCTATAGCTGGGGTACTTGTCCTCCCACAGGTGCATCTTGCATATCTATATCATTTCCCTGTGCCCCCTTATCAGGAGGTGGCTACTAAGAGGTATCCACTGTCCTTTGCCTAGTGGACCTCTGCTGGGTCCCACTGCTACCAGCACCTACATCTGAACCCATAGTCCTGGAGGGGATATTTGTCTGCCCTATCCTCAACCTCAGTACTCTCTATCCCTACTACTGTCTAGGCTGTTATACTAGTATTTGCTATTGCAAAAGTACCTACTACCATTACTATCCTTGCTTCTATTGTGCCCTTTGGCCCATGCCAACAAGATTTGTGAATCTCAGGAAGGGGTGTGCCAATAAATGATCTCTATATGCAGGCATCATCCCTACATTAGTGACATCCACCATATAGTCCCACCGGGCTGGAGGTACTTGTGCCTTGATCACACATCTACCCTAATCCAATCTGGGCTGCTAGCCCTTCTTCATCTCATCGAAAAATCAAGCATATGTAAAGTACTCCTGGGAGACATCCTGTGGTCTCCCAAATTGCCATAGAACCCATGTGAGAAAGAAGTGCTCAATGATGGTGATAGTGTGTCCAATCATGGACGCAAGACGAACATATATGAGAGCTCATGCTGAGCATCATCCCATGGCTTCGTAGCTACCCAAGGTCTCCATATGACTGTTGCCATGTCATCCAGCTATCCTTGCCACTGCTCTATCTTACCAACACTGGTTGGGTCATCGAACCTATATATCTATAAATATATAGCTCTAGAGGCTACCGTGTATCATGGAATATTGACCTACATATAGGAAGATGCTCCTAAGCCCATACTTGCAATACGAACACTCTTGCAACCATAGTCTTAGCACCTAGATACACGATCTCTTGCAAGCATGCACTCACCCCATCCAAACCTAGTAGCTAGTCTATCTACCATCCACTGCAACATGTGACCCTAGCCACACTCCAATCCATGCTGTCCTCGATCAGGAACCAAGTAACAACTTAGGAATATAGCCAGGATGATTGCTAATCTTTGACTAATGCCATATCTGTTGACCAAATCCTCCCATGAGATGGCCCGACCCATCAATAGCTCATCTTTGAATATGGCTCTCAGTGCCAATGTGCCCGCTCTCAACTGAATGTTGTAATCAACTCGGCCACCATGGAAGGGTATCCTGAGAATCCTATAAATGTCCTCAGGATTGACTGTCATCTCCCCCATCGGCAAGTGAAAAGTGTTCATCTCTGAATGGAAACTCTCAACAAGTGGACCTAGAAGATCGTGATTTACCTAAATGTCGAGTATATCATGCAAGTAAGTCAATCCTATCCCATCGATGTGGGCACCCTTAGCATCAATCAATCTCTGTACTAGCTCACCAATAACCGGGTGGTGAGATCAGAACATAATATCTAGGAAGTCAACTTGCAAAGCAAGCGATGACATTGGATCAATATCTCAATCATGGTGATTTTTCAAAGCAATAACAACAAGTGAAGCTATGCATCTATCCTAAACATGACTATGGGATGCTCTAATTGGATGATTCTATGAAAAATTGGGCAAAGATTCTGCAAAGTTGTAGCAGCATTTCACACGAGACAAGATCTTATCTCACGTGAGGATTCATCACTGAAGGTGAAATCTCGCGTGACATCGCCTAACTCCTCATGCGAGCTCTTGGAGGATCCCGATGCAAAGATGCCCTAACTCTCATGAGGAAACTATTTTCTCATGTGAGGGGCGACTGAGGCCAACGTGAGGAAACTATTTCCTTGCGTGAAGATTGAAGAACAAGACCTAAAACATGCTAAAATCTAACCTAAATGACCTAGAAAGTGTTAAAACTTGAAATACAGGAAGGTTTATCGACTACTTACAAGTGTGTCATACTCTAGCGGTCGACTGTGTTGTCAGGAGTGCTCAAAATGATGTGTATACATTGGTACATTCTCCATCTCTCTTAGAGCTCTCAAATTCGCTAGAAGACAAAAGTGAATAATGAATTGAAAATGACCCCTCCAGGCCTTATATAGCTTTTGACCTAATTTTCAAAAGTGCTTCATTTGCTCAAAAAATTCACCCTTGGCTAAATCAACCGTTCTGAATCTATTTTCGGGATCAAAATCAAAATCTAACATCTCTAGATAGCTCAATATCGCATTTTAAAATTCTGGAACCATCATGATCGGATGCTTGTGCAGTCAACCTTCTGATGGTGTTTTCTTGCTGGAATCTTGTCTCATCACCATTTTCTCGAGATCTTCAATGTTTTCATCAAAGTCAACTCTAGTCAAATTTGGTCAACCATGGTCAACCATGGTCAAAATTGGTCAACAAGACCTCCAAATTGCTCCTGCAACTTCCCAATCCTTCCATAATCTATTCTAAGTTCCTCAGGATCTTTGATCTTATCTCTATCTGCAACCTTTTGCTATCAATCATCTTTCTGGCATGTCATTTTTCAATTTTTCTCCCTAGGGGGCAGGATGATTGCATCATTGAATCTTGTCAAATCAATTCTTGAATCAATCTGATTTGAATAAAAAATCCTCATCGCTAGGGGCATCTTTGGGCCTCGTATCTTGTCATCTATCTTTTAGGTATCTGAGAAATCTAACTCGGATCCTCAAGGATCAAGCTTCATTCTGAAGATGGTTCTTGAAATCTCATTAGGTATTGGGGCAATCTAACCCTAATTCCTGAAAGTCAAGCTTCATTTTGGAGATGGCTCTCGAAATCTCTTTTGGACCATTATCTGGGCAATCTAACCCAGGTCTCAGAGGGCTAAGTTTCATATTGGGGCAATCTAACCCGGATTCTGGAGATAGTCCTAAATTTGCATCAATAGGTATTGGGGCAATCTAACCCTGATTCTGGTTTTCTCTCAAGTGATAATTTGACTGTTATCTTCACAATCTAACTTAGACTTCAGAGAATCATATTTCATTCTAAAGTTGGTTCTACATCTCGATCTGATCGGTGTCTTGGCAATCTAACCATGACTTCCAAAATGCTCATCATCTGTCACATCAGACTATTCTTTGAATCAACATGCTGCTCGCACATCAATTCAAAGAGGGGAAAAATGTAATACCCCAAAATTGGCACCTTACAATTTTAATCAATTTTGGTGCATTTATTCAATTTCTACATCATTAAAGTCCTATTGTACTAGGCAATTCTATTTTGCTATTTGACTTTATTTGACTTGGTGTCAAATGCAGAAAACCTTAAATTTGCATTAATCATACACTATATTTAATTCCTAAATATTCAACTTTATTGGCTAAATAATCCCTATGATTAATTAATTTAATTCTAAAGTCCTAAGTGCTTTAAATTAAATTAATTCCACCCCCTTTAGCTAATACACATCATGGAATTAAATAAATATTTGGTTATTTGAATGGACATCTTTATTTGGATTTATTAATTCAAAATTACTTGAAAAGCCACCCATGTGGCAATATTCATTTATTTAATTAAATAATTCCTCATTATTTGTCTCACCTTCCTCCATGGAGATGAAGAGTCAGCCATTTCTTTCCAAGAAACTCTTCATCCTCTCCCGGGCTTGTCTATATTATGAACCTTCTCTCCTTCATTTTGGAGAGGACAATTGAAGAGTATCAAAACTATAGTCAATTTTTGTCTCAATTTTCATGTTTTCAAGCTTTTATGGTATAATTAAATTAATCTACATTTATGGTGTAATTGCATTCTCATTTTAATTATTTTGCTTATTGCATTTTAGATTAATTCTCATCTCCATTTTAAAGTCTTCTTAGCTTAATCTGCACTTTCATTCTTAGATTACAATTGCATTTCTCATATAGATTAATTTCAATTCAATCCTTTTTTTAAGCTTTTCAAATCCTCTATTTTAGCTTGGTCTAATGGTTGTTGGCTCTCTAATCTGAGAGTAATTCAAACACCCCAACTAAATAGGAGGCAACTGGTCGATTCACTATGAATCCGCAAAGTGGGTAATTCATACTCATTTTCATAATTCACTTTGTGAGCAATGAATATGTTGTGTTTATCGCTAGATTAGAGGTCCACATTTAGCTATAAATAGGGGGCATATATAGGGTCTCCCTTATGCTATAGTTTTCATTCTGCAATATGGTAAATTCTCAGAAGGTAACACACATAAGTTGCTAAATCCTGAAGAGAAACACATTTTCAATTTCAAATATGCTAAATCCTCATAAGGTAACACACATAAGTTTCTAAATCCTAAAGAGACACATATTTTCAATTTCAAATATGCTAAATTCTCAGAAGGTAATGCACATAAGTTGCTAAATCCTAAAGAGACACATATTTTTAATTTCAAATATGCTAAATCCTCAGAAGGTAACTCACATAAGTTGCTAAATCCTGAAGAGATATGCATTTTATATTCCATAATGATACAAGAATATGGATCTATGGGTATTCCAAAAGCTGTCAGAAGACACATTACAAATACAAAGCATAGTTTTTGGATGAACTATCAGGTTTTGCTACCTGTTGGACTCTCCCTCCTTGGTGATTCATGGTAAGGTGGGCATCTTATTGGGTGAGGTAATCATTCTCTCTCTTCTCTCTCTTTTTTCTTTCATGTTAGTAGGATTAGATCATGAAGCTATGTTATTTATAGTGTTTCTCTTGTCTTTCTTTTGTAATCATTTATGCTTTTATGATAGCTTTCCAAATATGATATTAGTATAGGAAGTATTTCTTAGCAAGGTTTCCTTTGCTAGCTGATTTGGGTTTGTTTTTGTACTAACACCTCTTTTTGTGTCTTTTAGCTTTGTCTTTATTTTCTCTTTGTTTTCACACCCTCATGCATGTATGTTGAGTTAGAATCCTTGGCCTGGGGGCTCATGTCCCTAACTAAGTGATATTCTATCTTGTTGCAATCCACTGTAATATTTCTTCTCCTTTACCAAGAGTTTGAATTGAGTCCACACTGTTGCTAAAGTGGGGGCTAAACGTATCATCAAAAAATGGAAGCACTTCCATTTAGGACTGGTTTAGCCCTCCGAGTAAGTGGTTTGGGGTCATGTCAAATGCTCCGAAAGGGTCTTTGGCTTGGATCTGGCTTTTTTCCCCTATTCTGCTCCATTTTCCACTTCCTTTCTGCCTATTTCTAGCATCATGCTCTGTGAATCTGAGGTTCTTGACTTCAAGGTCAAGGTTGACCTCGACCTTGACCCATGGTTTAAATTTGAGATTATGAAGGTTTTCGGATGTCAAGTTTCAGAAAGATTTATTTCCCGCTTTCAGGTCGACTATTTTGGGCTTTGAAACGGTAAACTCTTAAATGATATTTAATTTAGGTCCACTTCCAAGGGTATAGGCTGACTGGGAATTTATTTCTCCTATGTTGACCTCTCTAGAAGTTTGTGCCCTAGACTAGTATAAAAAGAAATCCTTCTCCTCTCATTTCAATCATCAATCAAGTGTGCAATCCATCCTCCATCCTCCATCCTCACTCAAGCAACATCCAAGATCTCAAGCATTATCAAGAAAGAATTTTCAATCAAGGAAGAATTCAAGCAATCATTTAAATTTAAGCATTCAAGTTCTCCATTTAAGATCAAGGATTCAATCATTCAAGCCTTTGAAGGGATTTGGTTCAAGCATTCAAGATTCATCATTCAAACCCTAGATCTATCCATCATGGTGGTGTGATCTTCCTTCAAGATCCTTTGTTCATCTTCAAGATCTATTCATTATTCCTTCAAGGTGGATTCCAAGCATATAATCATGGAGGTTTTGATTTACATTTATGGTTATTATTGTTGAGTCCAATCTTTCATATTAACATACTTGCTTATATTTCAAATACAATTGCACATCTATTGAATATCATAGCTTCATTATTAGATCTACTTCTACTACTTGCTAGCATTCTCCATTTCAATTCTATTTCAAGGTTAATTCCAAAACTAGGGTTTGACCAAGGAAAACCCCTCACCTAAACAAAAAAACCATTTTTCTTGCCGGAATAGGTGCAGAACAATGAATTATAGAGCAGATTCAAACACCCTTTCTGACAAACTTTCGGGACACGTGAATTTTTTTTTGTTGGAGCAATGCAGGTCAAGGTCAACATAAAGGGGTCAAGGTCAACCTTTATTTGGGTCAAGGTCAAATTTTCTCATAAAAGAAAAATATTTTTGAGTTTTTTCTATCTCTATGTTTCTAGGCCAGATCCGATTGCAGAATTTCTAGAAATTGAGTATAGACATCAAAAAAAAACATTTTCCAGATCTGCTACCTTTCAAGATAAGTGTTTATGTTTTATTAGTTTTATATGTCCAAAATTTTTTCCATCACACACCCCCCACATCACATCCACACATAAAACATTCCACATAGATATAAAAATATATGTTAAAAATATATCTTTACATATATTTTTATATCTTACACCTGCTAGGCCCATAAAACTCCTGACCTCAGTGACACTGGTGGGTGCTGGGCAATCCATAATGACTCTAATCTTTGATGGGTCCATAGATAATCCATCGCCTGAGATAACATGTCCAAGATAATGCACCTTAGGTTTAAAGAAAGCACACTTTGACAGGCTACCATATAACTGATTCTCTCTTAAGCGCCGCAAAACCCATCTCAGGTGCTCCTCGTGTTTCCCAGTCCTCATCAGGAGAATATATCAGAATGTCATCAAGGAAAACTACCACAAACTTATCCAAGAATGTATGAAATACTCCATTCATGAGGCTCATGAACACAACTAGAGCATTCATGAGACCAAATGGTACCACTGTGCACTCATAGTGACCATACCTTGTACGAAAGGCAGTCTTATGGATATCACTCTCCACAATTCTCAATTGATGGTACCCAAAGTTTAGATCTATCTTTGAGAATACTCAGGCACCCTGTAGTTGATCAAACAAGTCATAGATCCTAGGAAGTGGGTATCAACTCTTAATTGTTACATTATTTAACTACCGATAATCAATGCACAGCCTAAGTGATCCATCCTTCTTAAAAAAAAATCATTGGTGCTCCCTAAGGTGATACACTAGGTTGAATATGCCCTTTCTCCAAGAGCTCTTCTTATTGAATCTTGAGCTCATTGAGCTCATGTGTGGTCATCCTGTAAGGTGCTCTAGATATGGGCTTGAATCCTAACACAAGGTCTATATGAAAGTCAACTGCCCTAGGTGGCGGCATACTAGGTAACTTAGAAGGAAAAAAATCTACAGATTCATGTAGGATAGGGTAATCCTCGAGCGAGGGCTCCCTCTCCAAATCTTCCTCTCTATCACTAATGGTGATGGTGAATAACTGGCATCCCTTCTGGATGCATTGCCTAAGCTGCATAGCGGAAATCATGCGAAGAGATACGGGTCTCTGTACCCCAAATATCACCATAGGAGTATCATGATCATCAATGCACTCAACCCTCTTCTGTCGACAATCTATCTTGGCATTGTGAGCATATAGCCAATTCATGCCAAGAACTACATTGTAAGAACCTAGAGGGGTATTGCAAAGATCAGACATTGTGATCATGTCACCTATCTGAATTTGACAACTACGAACCAAGGAACTGACAGACACTCTAGCTCCTGAGGCTAACTTGACCTGCCAACATACATCCTGCCTAATTGCCACCAGCCCACAACGATCCACTACATATGGAGATATAATGGATTTTGTGGCTCCTAAATCAAACAAGATAGAAATACTGATACCTCAAATCATACCTGTGACCTTAATGACCGTGGCCTGATGCTTTGCCTAGTGGTTATCAACCACTGTAAATACATTGTGAGATCTACCAATATCACCTACTGTCAGATCTGAAGTAGCTCCTCTCTGACTGCCTACTATATGTCCCTATGGGAACTCTCTCACTAGGTGTACCATGCCACCACAAGTATAACATGGCCCACATTTTTGTACCTATACACCCTGAGACCTAGGCTGCTATTGGCCTCTAGTCTGATTGGATCCGCTGTATCCACCCCTAGAGGAATGTTGAGTCCTAGCTGGTTGTGTGTAAGGGGCCCATGACCTTTGATCCCTCATAGGACCGTAAGACTACCACTATTTTGGCTTAGAGCCCTGCTATCCCTGAGATGATTTCTACCCAAAATCCTATTGTGGTTGCTGCTAAGACTATTGGCCCTTAAAGGACCCTGCTGAATATCCCTAATTCCCCTCCCAAGGGGGTCCCTGCTGACTTGATGATTGGGTAGAGTGGTTTTGGTTATGTGACCAATCCCTAGAGTCCTGTGTCCTGCTACAAATATCTTTGACCATTAATGCCCTCTCAACCGCCTCTTTAAAGGTGGTGGGAAAAGCTAGACAAACTAGGCCCTGAAGAGATACATTAAGCCCCTTAATGAAGCAATGCATATGTAGTTTCTTGTCCTTCATGTAGTCAACATAAGGGAGAAGCTCAAGGAATCTACTCTCGTACTACATCATAGTAAGGCCTCTCTACTAGAGGTCATGAAACTCCTTAATCTGTCACTGTCTAAAGTGCTCTAATAGATATCTCTCTTTGAATCTACTAAGAAAAATCTCCCACGTGAGTGTATCTATATCAACGCCACCCATGGCCTCCTCCTGCTGCCACCAAGTAGAGGCTCCCTCTCGAAGGAGGTGAATGGAAAGTCTCACCTTTAGATTGCTCCCATACGAACATAATTCAAAGCATCGATGTAAGCTCAATAGCCATGCCTTTGCTTTGACACCATTAGTAGCTCCTAAAAATAGAGGTGGTTGGAGTCACAATAACTCCCTGATCTGATCCCTGGTGTCACGGGTCTCTCTCTCAACTACACAAACACCTAAGTCATGTGTGCGCTCTATCTATTGTACTGACTTAGCCTCATGATCTACCTGACCCTCAAGCTATCTAGGTGGCAGACTCCTAGTCCATTCCCTGCTAACTGTCCTATGGCCCTCTGAGGGTTGCTACTCTGCTTGCTAGATAACTAATGGTAACCTCTGCTGTATGATACCTACAAGGTTCTACAAGGCAGCTAAGATATCCTGATTCAGTTTAGGAGGGGGCTTAGGTGGGGGATTCTGAGATTCCCGAGGGGCCTCTTCCTCCTGCTCCCTATCCACATGTACTAAAGGGGTATGCCTATGCCCTCATCCACACCTATGACCATTACACGTGATGACAAATATTCTACACAATAGTACAAAGTTATAAGTCAAATGTGAAGGGTTTAACGTCCTAGTGTTGAAAACCTGGCTATGATACCAAATGTCATACCCAAAAAATAAACCATGAAAAAAACACAATTTTTTTTTTCTTAAATAAAACAAGAATGTACAATTACGGGAAACATGCAAGTTAGGATGTTAGTATTGACATGCGAGGAGTATCATGGCCAACAAGGTCATGTGGTGATTTCACATACATCACATGGGTTGGAAAACCTCCCTCCATGACATGGTTGGGGTTGACTAACCCCAGGTGGTACAAATGAACAAGATGTCCAAGGATGTCAATGAGAGTATATTTAGGAAGAGCTTAGGGTATGGTTCTATAATGTGAGTAAGACGGTCAGAAGGAAGTGAAAGTTTAGGGTAAAACTAGAGAAACGTCCTCCTAGGGTTTTCTAAATAACAACTAACAAAAGGGAAAAGTTAATGTGCTGCTAAGGAACCCCATAGGTTTACTAAACTCACCATTGTGACGCTATCTAAAGATCAACATTGGATTTGGCCCGATACTTGGGTTTATAAGTGTGAGGGAGAACATCCTCGTAGAGTTAAATATACTATGAGAAGGAAAATTATGTGTATACATCCCTTTAGTGTGAAGAAACTAGTTGAAGAATGGGGGCCTTCATTTGAGTGACTCGTTTAAGATCAATCATAAAAAATCCTAATACATGCGCTAGAAGGTTAATAAGTTTATTTGAGTAATAAGTTCAAAAAATATACATACTAAGTTATATAATGTTGTTCTCTTATTTTCAAAATCCATTTAAATAATTTTCATCATTCACATATAATACTTCCATGAATGTATGAATCTTACAAGTATATTTATTTCGTCATTAGTAGTTTACTATGATAAATTTTACTAATTGACACGTTGATTGTCAACCCTGAGGCAGATTTTAAGAATGTTTGTTTATTTAAACGAAGATAACATCATTTAAGTAAAATTCATAGAATAATGGTTCCATTAATATTTACAAACCTATCTAAATATTTAGTTCATAAATAAAGCTTAAATAGTAATTTTTTTAAATTCTTGCTCAATTTATTTATAGCTCTCAATAAATTTAATGAGGCTATTTATGTAAACAAACTAAAATTATTATAAAATGAATTTAATATCATTTTTTTAAAATTGCAAATGGATTAACTTAATTAAACAAATAATTGATAAAATTATTATTAAAAAAAACCAATTAACTAACTTAATAAACAAAATAACTAATATATTAAAAACTAAGTTTTATTTATTAAAAAAAAAACTAAATATATAATTTTTTTTTAAAAATAACTTTTATTTTTTTGTTTTGTTTTAAGTCCCTTAGGACTGTGGCGGGCCCGCATGACAGTGCGGTACCTGCCTCGGCAAGGCCACTGCCTGTCGCGACAGAGGCCAAGTGGGTGGGGTGTGGGGACCATCGCCCCACTCACTCAAGTTTATTTTATTTTATTTTATATATATATTTTTTTGTTAATTTTTTTTTTATAAAAACAACATGCGAGATATAGTTTTTTTTTGAGATGTATATATATATATATAAATATATATATATATATATATATATATATATATATATATATATATAAATATAAATATATATATATATATATATATATATATATATATATATATATATATATATATATATATATATATATATATATATATATATATATATATATATATATATATATATATATATATATATATATATATATATATTTTAAAAGCCTTTTCTTGATGACTTCTTGGGTGGCGACCCAGGTGGGTCCCACCCAAGTTGACTTACTTGGTCTGATTATACTATTGTTTTTTTTACAAGTGGGTGGGGGAAACTAATGTTTTTAAATTGTCTATGTTTTTTTTTTTTGTGTATGGGGAATTAATTTTTTCCCCATACAAATTCCAGAGACCTGTAAGTCTCCATTTTGTTTTCTTTCTCCTCCTTGTTTTGATTTTGTTTTTACAAGATATTTTGTTTCATGGGTTTTTCATCTTTGACTTAATTTTGTCACAATACATTAACTTAATTAATTCCGTTGACTAGTATTACATAGAATTTTTACAAGTCTATTTAGTAATCAGAACTAATTCATTTCATATTTCTATTTCATACATCCATCAAACTTGAAATACTTATTGCACACATTCTAAGTCAACTAATTCAGTTTGATAACTACTATTACATCATTTCAAATGAAATTCAATACAATGAAGCTATAACGAGATGCAATACTTTTTCTCCCATAGATTCCAACATGAATACATATACATTTATCCTGGAGTAAATATACAATATCTTCACAAAAATGAATCTATTCCAAAGAGAATCAAAGATATTTCTTCCATGACTCAAAAAACATCAGTTACATTATTTTCATTTCATCATTTAATCCAAGGAACAATTTTACATACAACTTGATATACATCACAATTTCTCAATACAAAAACAATATGAGATGATTCTCATTTCATGAGTTCATCAATACAACACTATAAGTTTTGCTCCCACAAAGATAATAGAAAATCTCCCAATATTTTTCTTTTACAAGGACATGGCCTTGCAAATAAAGGGAGTAACCATGGAGAGCTCACCTCCAATCCAAGGTCTCAAGGAGACCACCCAGGAGCTTGGAGAACTAAGGGCTAAACGGATACATACAAACAACAATGCTCACAAATAGATACATAGACAAAACTACATTAAACTTCCAAAACCATGGCTTCACAAATGGATTGCCTATAACCCATTTAAATAGGGTGAAGGTGGGCTTTTCCAAGGAGGAGATTGCAATACAATAAGAATATGCAACAAGAGATTCTTCCAAAGCCTTCCAAGGCTACATTGACATTTTTCCATATACAAGATTTCATCCTTATCTCCCCTTTTCAAAAATCACAACATGGCTTCATGGAGCCCATACTTCATGAGATTTTTCCCTCTTCTCCATGAGAAGAGACTCTCAACTACAAAGGAAAGCCCAACTAACCCCTTCACCCAAGGCTACTACTTCCCTTCCCAAGGATGAGTGATGCCTTAAACTCCCATGAACAACATACCCAAAACAAAATAAAAAGAGAGTTTCAAGAACCAAATACACTTGAACCCAACATAACAATACCAATATTCACAACATACATTGCATGCAAGATTTTACATATTCATTTTACACTACAAAATATCAAAACTACAAATGCAAGAAGCATTCGTTCATGGTAAGATCACCAACCTTGGTCCAATGCAAATGGTAAGAATGAAGTTGAGAAGAGCCCTTATCCTTTTCCTTTGCATTTCCTTCTTCCAACTCCAAACCCTAAGTGTCTCTAAAATTAGAGAGTGGGTGAACACCCATTAAGTCTCTCCAAGCCCCCTAAAAAGACCTCCAATTTCCTATTCATGATCAAGCAATAAATGAGACATGACCACTAGTCCTTGACCTTGCCTCTTGTCCCCCCCTTTTGATGGTAAGTTTAGCAAGGAGTGTGGGACAAGTCAAATACATGTGGCCATCTCCATTTTCGCCATTTTTGAAGAGTAGCCTTTTTTGAGGGCCATAATTGTGATCTACACCTTGCCATAGGAAAAATCTAGCCCCTAAATCAAGGTACCCCCATAAGGTTAGCTAATTTTGGCCAAAAATGCACTCTAGGGTCACTTTTAACCCCTCTAAAGTACCACTTAAGTTTGAATCCGAATTTCAACTTCATGTGATCCCTACAAGACATCTACATGCAAGTGGGATTAATAAAATATCCTATTAGGTTGGGTGATTCTTTCCAACCCTAATTGACATGCAACTAACCACATGGACATTACAAGTGTCAAGTGAAACCATAAAATACACTTCACATTTACAAATGACATGTTCAATTAACAACATGAATTTAATCTAGTAACATACATACAAATTACATTTACAAATAAAATCACATTACAACGAGGTTTCAATCTCTTCATTAGATTAAACCTTGTCTTACTCAATTGCACATATGTTTAGCCCCGATTCTCTGAATAATTCCATGGTTTTCTTTCCTACACACTAAACTTGAGCATCAATAGTCCAAGGAAATAAAATTACACACACACACACACACACACACACACACACACACACACACACACACACATATATATATATTCAATTCAATTTTACATAATTGCAGACATAATTCAATATGCAGAACTCAATTTCCAATTACTATCTTCATTAAGGTAATGCTCAAACATAGTGTTTGCAAAATTCTAACGTCATGACATATTATCCATGCTATTTCTTAAACTTTAAAGCATAATACATGAAATAGTCAAATCTAACAATGATTAAGTCCTTCTCATCAAAACACATTTCCAAGCATGTATAATAAAATCAACAATATTCTCTAGGTTTTAATCTGCATCATAAATATAATCCACATAATATAATCATCATTATAAGACACAATAACATGAGTCTCTGTCAAAATGATCAGAAAGTGTATCAAAATATCAAATCATAAAGTATCAAAATGAGAATGTATCAATAGTGCTATGATGGGTCAGGGTGAGGCCTCACATTCACAATATTAAAAAGCTTCATCTAGAAGGAGATTCATTGGTAATAATCAATGTGATCATGAAAGAGGAATCAAATGTTTGGTATTTAAATAATTTCATTAGAAATATTTTGTCTTTGATTGAAACCTTTGATGGTTTTAAGGTAACACATGTGAAGCATGAAGGTAAGGAATTTGTAAACACAATGTCAAAGGTAGGGGTGAGTCTGAAAGACCAAGGAAGAGAGGAAATAGTAGAAGACGTCTAGACTATTAGCTAAGAATGATTGGATATGGTTACTTAGTAGCATTACTAAAAAGTAAATATTAGCATGAAAATATCAAGTAGTTATTATCCGAGTGAGTGGGTGGTATGTTCCTTTTTCACATCATGTTGGTTGAGGCCCAATTTAAAATTGAATTGCCTAACATTAACTTCACCTCTCCATTAGTTGTGAAGGGAAGCATTATGAAGGTGTGGGGTATTTACTCCACATGAGGATATTAGTTGTTAGATAATTGAGAGGGGGGTGAATCAGATAATTCTAGTTATCCTATAGTCCCAAACTCCTAGATGTATATGATTCAAACTTTTCAAACAAATAATCAACTCAGTAAGCTATCAATAACAACTTTCTATTAATTTATCGAATACCAGTAAATTCTATACTATATTTACCAATTAATCCAGATATGAAATGTGCAAAGTAAAGTAACAATCCAATCACATCAAATACACAGAACACAAATTTTTAACGTGGAAAACCTGCTAAGGGAAAAACCACTTGGGACCGGTAACCCAAAAGATTTCACTCTTCTGAAGTGAGCTCGGTTAGGAGCCAACCCTGTTAAAGGTTACAAATTACAAAACATGGTGTGAGGTATGACTTGGTTAAAGGATTGATCACTAATAGTTAAATTGTGACCAACATTCACTATGGGGTTAACAAGAAAACCAACAACAATCCTTGAATGTCATATTAAAATACAAATAAGACTATTAAGTCCACTCGGTTAAAATATTTAGCTGTAGCAATGATTAAACCGACACAGTAATGATTTGATTCAAATACAACTTATATTTGCAGATTTTTAGATCTATGCTAAGCTCAAAATACCTCCTCTGATGAATATCAATTCAATCATTCATATCCTTCAACTTATTCAACTCGGTGAATAATACCCCGACGCTTGGTAATGCCTGCAGTTCTTCTCGATTTTGTCTGTAACCAATTTGATCAGTAGTGCATGAAAATAGTCCTTTCATGTGATTTCTCCTGTAGTTTCAATAATCTCTAGACTCAATAATGAATCTCATGTCTCTTTAAATAGATGTCATATACCATTTTCTTCACATCCATTAGATTTTGCCTCTTAATTTCCATCGTTCATTTTTTCGCTTCAAGATTCCTCAACAGATGTGTCTATAACATGTTTCATCCTTCTCCATATGATCAATCTTGAATTTTGTCATCTATTAGATCATCATAACAACCTTTATCTTTTACCTCAGAATCATAAGCAATTTTCCAACTCATCAATTCAGTCAGTTGTTATAAACTTTAATTCTCTCTCTCTCTCTCTCTCTCTCTCTCTCTCTCTCGATCAATATAGAATGTGTCAGTGAATACTAACTCGATTATTACTATTACTCGATACACACTTCACTAGCTCAGTGTATACAAAAATCTTCAATTACCGACCATATAAACATGTTCAGTTCTGATCTTCAATACATAACAAATTCATGTAATACAATCAAGTCAACAAAATGATGCCATAGACTCATCAATAAGTTATCCAATGTATACCTTATCCATATCTTTCATATCCATCTCATCTTCATGTAGATATCTCATTCCTTTACCATTTCTTCTTCAGATGTTTGTAACTATCATGATAATTCTAGTCAAAACTAGTTGACATCAATGACAATACATATTGACTAATTTAATTGCCTTACATATCACTTTAGTAGCTCAGTGATCTCTAATCACTATCTTTCACTTGTCCATTCAGTTCATCAAGATATTCAATTAGTTGCAGGTTATCAATCTCTCCTTTTGGCATTGATGACAACATAAATATGAAATATGTCATAGAATACCAAACATATGTACTAAAACTCTATATAAATATTGTAGCTCGGTAAGCTCTCCCTAGCTTGGTCATTTAATATGTTTACTCACTACATTTCAACATTTCAGGTAGACTCTCCTTGTGTGGATTTGATCTTCTTCATTCTTTTTGATAATCTCCCACTGGATAGATATTTCATTGATTCTCTCTTCATTTATCTAATATTTCATATGAAATCTTTCTCTCCCTTTAACGATAATGCTAAAAATAATAAATAGCTCTGTAATAGCCAAAATATCTTTATTTTCCAGTACATATCATGTACCTGCATGTATTGATATACAATGTTCTTGTTCTAGCTTTCACAAACTTAGGAAACCTAAAGTGTGAACAATTTGCATCAATGTCATTTGATTTTCTGATAAAGTATAGGTTGATGCAACCTCCTGATCACCTTAGTGACCGAAAGATAGAGGATGGACCCCTAGTCTACTCCTCGAGTACTCAAATGTATCCTTTGGTAAGGGTTTTGTAAATATGTCTGCAAGTTGTTCTTTAGATTTCACAAACTCCAATTTTACTTGTTTTTCTTATACTTGTTCCCTCAAATAGTGATAATTAATATATATGTGCGTTGTCTTAGCATGCATCACCGGATTCTTGGAAATGTTTATAGCACTTGTGTCATCACAATATATTATCACTAGATCAATGATTTCTTCATTCATGGCTTTCAACAATTGTTTTATCCATGCAATATTTGAACAATTACCAACAACAACATATTTTGCTTCAACAGTAGACTGAGAAATACATGCATGTTTCTTACTTATCCAAGTAACCGACCTTTCTCCCAAAAAGAATGCTCCACCAGTTGTGCTCTTCCAGTCATCAATATTTTCGGTCCAATCTGCGTCAGTGTAAACTTGTAGTCCAAAATTGCCTTGTTTCTTGTACCATAAACCATAGTTCTCAGTTTTCTTCAAGTATCTCAGAATCCTCTTAACAATAGTCATATGTGATTCCTTAGGATTAGCAAAAAATCTTGCTACAATCCTAACAACATGTGCAATATCAGGTCTACTATGCACAACATACATCAGTTTACCAATCATTGATCTATATAATGTCTAATTTACCTCGGTTGACTGATCATCATTTGTCAATTTTCATCCCGTGACCATCAATGTACCTACTAGTTTTGAATCTTCCATTCCAAAAGTCTTCAATACTTCTTTGATGTACTTTGATTGTGTTATGAATATCCCTTCATTTTTCTATAGAATTTGCAAACCTAGAAAGAATTTAATCTCTGGACAAACATTGACATTTCAAATTCCTTTCTCATTTCATTAGAAAAATATTTGCAAATATTATCATGTCCTCTAAATATAATAACATCAACAAAAAATTTAGCAATAAGAATCTTGTCATCAGTTTCACCTTTCAAATATAAATTACTATTATCACTTGTTCTCACAAATCCAACACTAATAAGATATGCATGCAATCTTTCATACCATGCTCTTGGTGCTTTGTTTAGTCCATACAGTGCTTTGTGAAACTTACATACCATGTTCTTCCGATTTGGATCAACAAAATCTTTAGGTTGTTCAATATAAACCTCCTCAAGTATCCCATTCAAAAATGCAAATTTAACATCCATTTGATATAATTTAAATCCTTTGTGTGCAACATATGCAAGTAATATTCTAACTCCTTCAAGTCTAGAAACTGGTGCAAAAGTCTCACCATAATCAATTCCTTCTGCTTGTGCATGCCCTTTACATACAAGTCTTGCTGTGTTCCTAGTGACTTCACCATTCTCATTCAACTTGTTTCTGAATATCCATTTGGTTCCAATAATATTTTTATCACTCGGTCTCGGTACCAATGTCCATGTTTTTTTTTTCTCTATCTTCTCAATTTCTTCATTCATGGCTTTAATTCATTCCTCATTATCAAGTGCATCTCTAACATTTTTAGGTTCAAATTCACAAACTAAACATGTGTTTTGTCTTAACTTACTTTGTGTCATCATGCCAACTTACTTATCTCCAATAATTTGATTCTGTGGATGGTGTCTTCTCACAAATTTATCTAACACTTTCTCTCTTCTTTGTTCATCAGTTGGTGCAAGATCAATTTCTTCCTTGGTAGCAATTGCCCGATTCTCAGTGTCTATAGGCTGATGCTCGGTGTCTTTATTTTGTTGCTTGGTAGATTCTACCTATTGCTCAGGTAGAGGGTTTGCTAACTCAATGAATGTATATCTACCATATTCTTTTGGTTCTTTCTTGCTTTCTTCATCATTTTTCTCAGCAAACTCATCAACTTTCACATTTGTACTTTTAATCATTTTGTTAGAAACTTTGTTCAAACATTTGTAAGCTTTTGTCTTAGTAGAGTATCCTAAGAATATTCCTTCATTACCTTTTGAATCAAATTTTCCATTTCTATCATCTTTCAGAATGTAACATCTGCATCCAAAAATTCTAAAATAACTTACATTAGGTGTGTACCCAAATTATACCTCATAAGGTGTCTTGTTTGAATCTTTCTTTAGTTGTACTCGGTTTAATGTGTATACAGTAGTGCTAATAGATTCTCTCTAGTACATTTGTGCAACATCTTTCTCAATCATAAGTGTTCTTACACAATCAACTATGGATCTATTTCTCTTTTCAACAATTCCATTCTATTGTGGTATTCTCGATCCAGAGACATATATTTTAATTCCATGCTCATTAAAAAAGTTAGTGAATTCATTAGAAATAAACTCACCTCCTCTATCAGATCTTAAGCATTTTAACTCTTTTCGACTTTCCTTTTCCACTTTGGCTTTATACCATTTAAACATTTTGAAAGCTTCAGATTTTTCTTTCAAAAACATAACTATCATCATCTTAGAGTAGTCATCAACAAACAAAATAAAGTACCTGTCATCTTAATAACTTTGAGTTCTCATAGGACCACACAAGCCGGTATGAACCAACTCCAAAATAGTTTTAGATGAATAGGTCTTGCTCTTGAAACTAGATTTTGACATTTTTCCCATTTGACATTGTTTACACATGACATGGCCAGGTTTAGATAAGCTCAGTGAACCTCTAACTTTTCTTTTCTTATCAATCTTAACCATGTTGTAAAAATTCACACGACATAACCTTTTTATGCCACAACCACACTTCTTTAGTTCTATCCATTAAACAAAAATTTTCATCATTGTCACGATAGAATATATTACCTTTAGATTGTTCACCAGTACCGACCAAATTTCTTATTTCATCATAGATCTTCACCTTCCTACTTTCAAATGCAACTCAGTGACCTGAGTTATTCAATTGTGCTACACTTAACAAGTTATAGTTAAGTCCCTTCACCCAATATGCATTTTTACATTTAATCTTATTGTTCAACATGATTGATCCTTTTCCTTTTACTTGACAAGGTGTATCATTTCCCATTTTAACAGATCCTCCATTATAGTGTTCAAGGTATTCAAATTTGTCCTCATCACTAGTCATATGATGTGTATAACCACTATCAATAATCCACGTATCATTCTTGCTTACTTTAGAAATAAGTGTTGTTTCTACATACCTTTCTTCTTCTTCTGAATCTTCTTTCAAAGCTATGAATACCACCTCAATTTCTTCATTAGTGTTAGTATCGGTGTTAGTGTCATCATCATCATCATCTCCAACAAGGTAACATGCCTTATTTCCTTTATCTTTGTAGTCTCGATTGTTTCTTCTATCATAGTATTGGTTGCCTCTGCAATCTCAACTATCTCTTCTGTCAAACTTTCTTTCACTAGACCGGTCATTGTCTTTGTCATCATCTTTTCTGTTAGGAAATCTAGCTACAATATGACCAATTTCTTTATAGTTAAAACATGTCAGAGGTAATTTCCCTTTATACCTTCCTTTACCTTTCTGTAGCCTTCTAGCCATTAGTGCTTCAAGTTCATCAAGTTCATCTTCATCACTATCACCGTCACTCTTATTTCTTATCTTATGTTTACTGCTTGATTTTCCAATTTTCAAAGATGACATAAATGCAGAATCAACACTCAGTATAATACTGTTATCATAGTTATTCAACTCAAAATTAGTCAATTTACCGATTATGCTATCAAGTGTGAGAGTGTTATCCGGTGCAGATCTCATTTCATGAATTATAGAGATTCTAATAGCATAGATTGGTAGCAAGGTTCTAAGAATTTTACTCACAACAATGTATTCATCACTAACACATCCTACTCCTCTAATAGTATTGACAACCTCCTTGATTCGATTACTATACTGTGAAATGTTTTCTCCTTCTTTCATCTTCATATCATCAAACTTTCCTCTAAGGCTTTCAACTCTTGCTCTGATCACATTAACATCTCCTCTGTGAACTATTATAAGTTTTTCCCACATTGCTTTTGCTAAAGTACATGCTTTGATATCTTCAAATTTTGCATCAAATAAGGCAGCAACAATCTCTATCATTGTCATGTTATGTTTATGGCTATCTCTCAACTAATCAATAGTCAAAGGTCCAATCAGTTGTATGTAAGCATTGTCTAGGTGAAATACTATAGATTCTCCAATTCCGGATATATGCAACCTCATTCTACTTTTCCATGTCGAGAAGTTGTCTTTGTTTAGCTTAGGCACCTCTCTCTTATACATCTTGTGATCTTTATCTCAAGTCCTTTAAACTTTCCTTCCAAGTAACCAATATGCTCTGATACCAATTGTTAGATAATTGAGAGGGAGGGTGAATTAGTAAATTCTAGTTATCCTACAATCCCAAACTCCCAGATGTATATGATTCAAACTTTTCAAACAAATAATCAACTCAATAAGCTATCAATAACAACTTTCTATTCATTTACTGAATACTAGTAAATTCTATACTGTATTTACCGATTAATCCAGATATGAAATGTGCAAAGTAAAGTAACAATCCAATCATATCAAATACACATAACATAGATTTTTAACGTGGAAACCCCGCTAAGGGAAAAACCACCTGGGACCAGTAACCCAAAATATTTCACTCTTCTAAAGTGAGCTCGGTTGGGAGCCAACCTTGTTAAAGGTTACAAAACACACTATGAGGTGTGACTTGGTTAAAGGATTGATCACTAATAGTTAACTCTTGACGAGCATTCACTATGGGGTCAACAAGAAAACCAACAACATTCCTTGAATGTCATATTGAAACACAAATAAGACTGTTAAGTCCACTCGGTTAAGAGAATTAGCTGCAACAATGGTTAAAGTGATACATCAATGATCTGATTCAAATACAACTTATATTTGCAGATTTT
This sequence comes from Chamaecyparis obtusa, assembly GCA_027943335.1. Lineage (NCBI taxonomy): Eukaryota > Viridiplantae > Streptophyta > Pinopsida > Cupressales > Cupressaceae > Chamaecyparis > Chamaecyparis obtusa. The sequence goes on along the minus strand of BSBK01004301.1, from coordinate 1,218,931 downwards.
CAAATCTATGCTAAGCTCAAAATACCTCCTCTGATCAATATTCAATTCAACCCTTCATATCCTTCAACTTCTTCATCTCGGTAAATAATACCCAGACCCTCAGTAATGCTTGTAGTTCTACTCAGTTCTATCTATAACTAGTTTGATTAGTAGTGCATGAAAATAGTCCTTTCACGTGATTTCTCCTATAATGTTAATAAGCTCTAGACTCAATAATGAATCTCATGTCTCTTTAAATAGATGTCATAAACCATTTTCTTCTCATCCATTAGATTTTGCCTCTTAATCTCCATTGTTCATTTTATCACTTCAAGCTTCCTTGATAGATGTGTCTATAACACATTTCATCCTTCTCCATACGATCAATCTTGAATTTTGTCAGCCGTTAGATCATCATAACAAACTTTATCTTTTACCTTAGAATCATAAGCAATTTGTCAGCTCATCAATTCAGTTAGATGTTATAAACTTTAATTGTTTCTCTCACTCAGTCAATATAGAATGTGTCGGTGAATACTAACTCAGTTGTTACTATTACTCAGTATACACTGCACTGGCTCAGTGTATACAAAAATCTTCAATTACCGATCACATAAACTTGTTCAGTTTTGATCTTCAATACATAACAAATTTATGTAATACAATCAAGTCAACAAAATGATGCCATAGACTCATCAATAAGTTATCCAATGTATACCTTAGCCATTTCTTTCATATCCATCTCATCTTCATGTAGATATCTCATTCCTTCACCATTTTCTTCTTCAGATGTTTGTAACCATCATGATAAGTCTAGTCAAAAGTAGTTGACATCAATGAAAATACATATTGACTAATGTAATTGCCTTACATATCACTTTAGTATCTCGGTGATCTCTAATCACTGTCTTTCACTTGTCCATTCAGTTCATCAAGATATTCAATTAGTTGTATGTTATCATTAGCAACATATGGGAGAGATCTTGAAGGTAATATGTAGACACCTAAATAGACCTGTCACCTATGCACGATAATTTCACTAATATTCTTCTTAATTAAGTAATGTTAATTATTTAATTAACTAGTGTCTTTCTACTATATTCAAAAGTCAAATTCATAATTCCCCTCAATTTCATAATTAAGTAATTTTAATCAATTATTTAATTATTAAACATCTAACTAATTTGCATCAATTATTATTCTACTAATTAATTAAATAATTATTATCATATAATTAATCCCTTATCTTTGTCATTAATTGGATAATTGTATTATTTAATTAATATTTCTTTATTTGGTAATTAATTAATCATTCTCTCCTAATATCAAATAAATGACAATTTATTTGATTTACTAATTCTTCCTTCTCATAAATAAATAAATTTTATTTATTTATATTCCATGATGAATTTCCTAATTTATTTAATTAGAATTATTCTTCTAGTTTTAACTAACACGAAGTCTCAGTCTAACTATTCAATCACCTTTCTTGACTATTCAATCATCCTTTCTAACTAATCAATCTATTGATTCATCTCTCTAATCTATCCAATCAACTGCCTAATCAATTTCAGTTCACTCTCAATCAAAAGAGTTAACAAGTCAATCTATCAATCAATTGGGTTCAACTCTCTAATCAATTGAGTTCAACTCTTCAATCAAAGTAATTCAATCCCCTCAATCATGGAATCTTGATTGAAATCCTAAATTCTTATAAATTAAGAGCTAATTCTCATAATTTACAACCACATACTTTGAATTCTTATGTTGTCCAAGTTAGCAAAAGGCGGGAGCCCACAAATTGCATTAAGAGAAGAACAAGGGAGATAAATTTGGTTTGCATATCATTTTTGTTTGAATTGATTTTATTTATATTGTTGTTTATGTATTTTCATTATCATATGCTTTCTCTCTTAATGTTTAGGGATTTATTTCAATATTTAGGCTTTATGGTTGTCTAACTTTGTTGTTGTAGGTTCTAGATCTTGAATTTACCTCATGAATCTACTATTTTGAGAGCCACATCTACTCATGAAGTGACGTAATCGACTATCTAAACACATAAAATTAAAAGTACATTAGCCAAATGAATAGAGAAAGAGGAAATAAGAAATCAGAATCAATTGGGATTCAAAACACAAAGTAGCAACAAAAAAATTGATCATAGACATTGAGTATCAATAAACCTTCAACAATATCTGTAAAAGGCATGCAAGTATTTTAACAAATATGGGTATATTAAAGTTGATGAATTTCCCAATATTCAAATTTACTAGAAATACCACTCCGACCATATGTACTAATTTCAGAGGGGTGATTGGGAGACATGGCCAAACAAAGAAGAGAGTGCTTCACGCGATGGGTCCTTCTTGATTATGAGTATTAAATGCTAGATCTAGGGATTTATTTCTACTAATGTTAGATTTTCATCATATGGAAAGGAAACAACACTTATATGTTTAAAATAAAATAATTTCACATTTTCTTTCAATGCTCCTAAAAAGAACCTTTGACAAACAAAACATTTACACTTGGTTTTTAGCTCTCTAAAAATAACCTTGGTTAAAATTAAACACGTAATCTACATTTGATTTTGGTGCTTTAAAATTGAACAAGAAATCTACACTTGATTTTGGTGCTATAAAATGCTTCTTAGATTAGTGAACATTTTAAGATCCCCATCATATGTGTCCTAGGGTATTATTTCATTTGGGAAGAAATCCTCTTTGAGCGATATCTGACGAAAGACAAAAACATAGGCACTCTCAAGAGGACTTTCATGTTCTAGGATGTGACAAGTATGTGTGAGATAAAAAACTACCAAGCAATGTGTATGAAACATTTTAATGAAGCTTTTTGACCTTAGGATAGTTACAGCTTGTACCAGTTCTTGATTGTTATCAAAGCAGTGGAAACTTGTGGCTTGAAAAGTTACCGAACATACACAAGTCATGTCAAAGTCCATTTTTTTGTCAAATAACTATACTCTTCATGTGTGACTGTTGTGTTTATAACATTCAGATCTATCTAAAATAGTGTCATAGACTATACAATGTAATCAACCTAATTATTATACACAAGTGAAAATAATTCAATGTAATCTGCATATTCATGTGATGCAACTGCACTATTGATTAGACATAGTTGCTAATCATTAGTCGTATCTGTCATAGTGTTGCTATGCAGTTACTATAATCCTGATACACATTTCTAGATTTATGCAACATAATCACCATATCCATTCAACTCAATTGAGTGGTAAAATTTCAAAAAAACTAAATCAGACAATAATTAGAGTAAAAAAATTATCATTTAGTCTTTGCTTAGAATTTTTGTTTGTGTGATCAACACATTCTTAGGGAGTCATATCCATGTATTTAGGAAATTAAAACCTTGCATAGTTATCATATTCTTTTCATATTGCATTGTCCTCATTCTAGATTTCAAAAAATAAAACAAAGACATAAAAAATATAGCTTGCATTTCATAAGGTCAAACAATACACTTGTATAGTCATCTTTATAAATTAGAAAGTACATCTTTTAGGTAATCCTATAGTGATATTGAGCTTTACCTTGGCCTCATCAAATTCAATTATTGTCTCATCCAATTATCTTGTCATAGACACACGTCCTTTTATCAAAATTATCAATTTTATCCCAAATTTTAGGTCAAGAGAATTCCCATAAATACTTAGGTATTTTCTAGAAGTATTGCATTCAAAATTTCCAAAGTCTTTCTTAGGGTTATATTGCTTAGACCTTATATATCATCTTAGTTTCATACATAGGTTGCATAGTTTGCATTTGCATCGCAAAATCTTCAAAATCCAAAAAACAAATAGTTTCCCTTATCTTAATTTCCCTTATTACATTTGCATTCCGAAAATCCAAAAACAAACAAAATAAGTAGGGTCATAACCCGATTGCCATTATTGTTGTAAGAGTTTTCCTAAGGAAAAGAATGAAAATGTCAAGATCTAGAAGCTCAATTGATAGCACAAATAAGAGAGACAAAATGATATAATCAAATGATCTATTCAATATTAATCAAATTATAATGGATACAAAATCAATGAATACAAAGTAGATGTGTCTAAATACATAGGCAATGTATGATAACTAGGAGTGATGCAAGAGATAACCTATCAACCACACAAGGTGGAATCACATGTCCATTGTGGATAATCCTTCATTGTACAACAAAGTATGTGCAACTATGTGCAACAATGAGAGGATGATAATGTGATAGGAGCACTAAAGGTGCAAGATCTCACACATAAAGTGGAATGAGATAACAACTAACTCCACCTAATGTGGATTTATCCTACACCATGTGCTAAAATGAAATGCAAACTCCTAGGTGTCTACATGACAACTAATATGTAAATGCATTATCCTAAGTAAACTTAAGTAAAGTGTAATTATAATTAATTAATTACACCAACACCCTCTCTTAAGTGAAACTTAGGGGAATGCACTTAAGCTCACAATTCTAGATGACAATGCATGATGGTTATAGGATAATAGGCCATGTTAGGTTCCCATGTACAAAATACAAGTGCAAAAGCAATCCAATGCAAGCTCTAATAAAGAGGATAAAGAGGGGAAACCTCATGGGAAAAACCCTCCCCCAAAAAGAGAGATGAAAAATACACAAGATGAATGGATGGATGGATTAATCAAGACCCCCCCAATTATGACATACACCATGCATATATAAGAAACAATCCTCCATAGGAGAGAAGGAGTGGAAGAGAGACCAAGTAGCCGCCCCCCCTTAATGTATAATATACACCAAAGGTAGATGATCCAAGTTCAATGTAGAAATTTATCCATGAGTGTAGAACAATGTTACTCCCCTTAGGAAGAAACAAAAAAAAAGGTACATGTATGAAGTTTCCCTAATCTGTAGGAAGAAACATCAAAATATATGGAATCTCTAAAACCTACTCAAGTGTTTCCATGTCAATACTGAAAGGTGCCTTCTCTAAATCATGTGTACTAGGCCACACTAATGAAAAAGACAAGTCATGATCAAATGAGGATGAATGTATAACACGTGTCAAAGAATCAAGTGCCTCCTTTGAAGATAAAGTGACCTCCTCCAACCTTTGTATCAAAGTATCCACAATCATGTCAACCTTGAAAGAATGATCAAGTGGAGAATGAAGATGATGGTCAACATGTTCCCTCACAACAACTGAAGAAGGATAATATTAACCAAAGAGAGATGAATGTCATCAATAGTGTCTCCCGAATATATAATGTAGGACTCCACAAACAAACCTGCAATGTCTATCAAGTAGTCATCCCATGGAACTAAGTCTAGAAGATAATAAATATCCTACTGCACTGAATTACCTAAACCCATGGTTGTAGGCATGCAAGCATCATTAGGAGAAATCATAGAAATTATCTCAATAGAAGGAGAATGAATGGATGGCTCAATAACTTGATAACATGTGAGAATACCCAAGTTCAAGTAGCCAAAGTCCCCCTCAAAGTCTAAATCAACACTGGAAGTGTGATCAAAATCTACTGAAGAATCATTGTCATCATCATGAGAAAAGTTTGTAAAATAGTATAAACAAGATGCATGATCAACCACCCCTATAGAAATGATATATCTAATCTCAAAGTCTTTGATAATAACTAAATTAGGAGTGAATTCCATAGTCCTCCTTATTGCGCCATTAGTGATTTGATAGATGAAAAGAAGATTATGAGTCAAGTGAGGTACACACATCACATTATTTAAGGTTCCCTCCCCCATATAAATGGTTCCTTTCCCAATAAAATTCATGTAAGTATGATTGTCCATAAAAATTGGTGGCATATGAAAATGCTTAAATGAAGAAAAAATAGATACTAAAGATTCCATATGATGAGAAGCCCTTGAATCTAGAAGCCATCTCCCTGAATCATGAATTGAGGTAGAAATCAAGGCCCATTCTTTTCTCTTATTCTATTTGTGATCCGTTCCTTTATCAAAATATGAATGTGAAGAAGAGGATGAAGTAGTCATTCTTGAAGGTAGACTTATTTTATTCTTCCTAAGAAGATGCCCAAGTTCATCTATATTATTCTTGTAGCAATGATGTTCTTCATGTCCATTATTCTTGCAATATGCACAAGCAAGAACTCCTTATTGGATGATTTCCCCTTATTATTGAAGTTGTCTTGTGGTGAGGAGGTTGAGTGTTATTTCTCTTATTCTATCTTTTTTTGCCATGGTTTTGGCTTCTTTTAAGACCCTTTCACTTGATTCCCTTTATTTTCCACCAATGTCATAGACTTTGAGGACCTGAAAATCCCCATGCTCATTATTTTTGTTTGTTCTACCATCAATATCTTTGTGAAGTCATCAAATGAAGGAATGGTGTATGAAGGACCCATTGTCAACTTATGAGTTTGGAAGCTAGAAACAAATGTTGAATACTCAGATGGAAGAAGATCCATCAAATTGTAAATCAAGTTTTCATCTGATTTGGTCATGCCACAATCCTTAAGTTTGGATCTATGTTCTATAACCTTAGCTACATAGTCTTGGATTTTATCAAAGTCTTTGGGATCTAAATTGGTGAGTTCCCTATCAAGTTTAAAACCCATAGATTTATCAACTTGACCATACAAATTGCTAAGTTTTCCCCAAGCTTCTTTTACTAAGGCACAACCCTCAATATGAAAGATGAGATCCTGTGTGACATATTGCCTCAAAGTTCCAACAACCTTTTTATTTTGACTTTTTCATTATTTTAAATCACCAGGATTAGATGGTGCATAATAGAACCTTGAATATAATAATTGTATCCTTTTTCCATTAGCTTACTCCATGCTTCAATTTTCCAACTAGCATAATTATGTGGAGTTAAAAGTAGAAATTTAGGAGAATCCATGATGAAAAATGAAATAAAACAAGAGAAAAAGAGAAGCACAACCACCCAAAATTCACTAAATCAAAGAACCCCCCCGAAATAAAAAAGAGATGATTTTGGAACTTTATATATAATACATGTAAAATTGGCACTTGCCAGATGGACCAAAGTGGACTTATGATTTTGATGATTACAATAGAAAATATGAAGTCATAGAAGACTCAACAAAATAAGATACAAGATCACTCAAGGATCTAATCAATTACAAATGCCAAAATAGGTCAAAATTGACCAAATGTTGAAAGTGATATTTTTTTCCCTCATAAGCCTATAATTTGATAGTAGATTTGGAAAGTTCTTAAAAAATTATGCACTTTCAAAAAAATATTGCACCTAAAAATATGTTCATATGAGCTCGAACGAAGCCTTTGAAGTTGCAAAATCAAAGATTAGATAGGTACAATCACTAAAATCTACAATTTTTGCAACATCCATCAACCAAAACTAGAAAATAGCAACACCATTGAAAACTTTAGGAGATTCTAGCAAAAAAAAAATTACAATAAAAAAGGAGTCTGGATGACCAAGTTATGGCCTCTTAAAGTTGGACTGCCAAATCAAAACTACATATGTTGAGGGGTCCAAATTTTCCAACCTACCTAACGTCAGAAAAATTATGAGCTTAAATTTGATGGTCATGCGATCTTTGCAGCAAAATAAATGTGCCAAGAGTTGATAGTCAAATGACCGTTAATTTTAATCGCGGAAACAAACAACACATGCACTTGGAAAAATTTGTCATCTATGTGACCTTCAAATTAAAAGAATTAAATCGCCCAAGGATGTCCAAACGCCAAATGAGCATCAAATTTAAACAATAAAATGATGATGTTAGTGATAAAATATTGGACCTACATGTAAGCTAACTAGGTGCTTGGGTCAGTGTACAAACATATGAGGTGGAAAGGATGTTAACGTGCCAGGGAAGGCTAGCATGGTGTCTAGGTTAGCTGTCCATGTGTCAAGTTGTAAATGTGATCAAGGGTGCTCCCCTTAATACTACAACCACATAATAAAAACAAAGAAACAACAACAATTTGTGAGAACAAAAAATGGGCTTCCTATTATTTCCACAAGTGTGGAATTACAAATTTCAGAATTACAATATGCAAAGCCACATGGGCATTGTTCCTTGCATTATTTTGTAAGAAAAAGCCTCGAATAACAACCCAAAATTGCCTTATAAAATACTATGGGCCTTCCTTATATAGGCAATTTCCCACTGCCCGAGAAGGTTCCAAAATTTTAGCCATTAAGGCTGACTACCCTTAGAATTATTTTATTTTCATTTATTTTTTACATTAAGATCAGCTCAAAATAATTACAAAATTTATTTTCAGATAGTCCAACTTCCAGAAGCCATAAATTTTTAACTGTAGCTCTATTTGGCTATTATAACCACTTTTAAGAAATGGCAGGTCCTAATCTACAGTGCCCAACTTGCGCAAGCTCCAATTAGTTGGGGTTCAATAGCCATCTGGAGCCTCTAAGGCCTTCAAAATTGAGCTCAAAGATTTTGTACCCAAAAACTTCAATAACTTCACCAATACAAATGATGTGGTAATGAAACTCAACTGGTAGACTGATAAGACCAAGATGAACCTCAACCTGTAAAATCAGAACATTCTGACCTCGTATGACCAACTTACTAATAACAGTATGTTACCATAAATAGCAGCTTTGCACAAGATAGCCCTTATTGAAAAGAAACCAAAAATATTGTTGGGTGATGCAAGATTTCCCTTACACCTAGGATGCTCCTGCATCAGACACCCGAGGTAATTTGAGAAGTGACCTTGTCACATCTCAGGTGTCCAAAGGAAAACCAACATGGTTAAACTCCTCCCTTGTCAACCATGATGAATCTTCTACAAGTCATCCTTTCTATTTGACTGAATATTCTTCATATGTCATGTTCCTTGTGATTCTTCCCACATGACTATCCAGTATATCCTCAATCTCCTTGGTAGCTGAAGTAGTTGCCAGAATACTCCACTATATTTTTGTGACCCCATCTTCAACACCCCATTCATGATACTCTATCAGTTATAAAATGTTAAATACTGGTGAAATATTCAGCTCAGTAGGCAACTCTACCTTATAGACATTTCCTAAATCATGCTTCTTCAGTATCTTACATGACCGAAACTTCTTCATTTTTAGCTTGTTATATGTACCTACTGGAAATTGCTCCTTCCACAAAGGAAGCATGACTTCATCTCCAACCTAAAATTCCTTATGCCTTCTTTTCTCATCTTCCTTAGCCTTATATTGCATATTCATCTTGGTAATGTTCTTCCTCACTTCCTCATCGATGTTCTTCAAATGTTCTGCAAAATCCTCAGCTTCAGCACTACTTATCTCTCCTTTGTCTATCTTCCTTAACTCGGAAGCATTTCTATGACTACTTCCATATACAATATGGAATGGTGATTTACCAGTGCTCTTGTTGATAGAATTATTGTATGCAAATTATGCTTGTGGTAAATCAAATCCCATCCTATTGGCTTATCTCAAACCAAACATCTCAACAAATTCTCCAAACTCCTATTTACCACCTCTGTCTATCCATCAGTCTTTGGATGATGCGATGAGCTAAACTTCAAATATGTCTTTAACTTCTTCCACAATGTACGCCATAAATATCCAACAAAATTAGTGTCTCAATATGAAACAATGCTCTTTGGCTAACCATGTACTCTCACCACTTCTTTGGAAAACAAGTCTGTCACATGAATACCATCATTAGTCTTCTTGCAGGGAATGAAATGTGTCATCTTTGAAAACCTATCAACTACCACAAAAATTGAATCATGTCCCCATTGAGTCCTTGGAAAACCAAGAACAAATTCCATACTAATATCCTCCCATGGCTTCTCTAGTACATGCACTAGTACATTTGAGGCCAAATTTTGACGGCCATTTGTCAGATTTCCAACGTCTATTTCTCAGACTTTCAACACATGTGTCTGTCACCATTTTTGCATTGGAAATGGTGATGGGAGTGACAATCATCGGTATTTTGACATTCATACCTATCAGAATTGGGCACATAAACAACAATTTTACTTTTTGATAGATATGTCGAAAAATCTTCTTTGCAATAGTTTTTCAGTCAGTATTTTGACAGATTGGCAGTATATTCCGACAAGAAATTCTGTGGGAGGTATAGCCATCTTGTCACACAAATCTGTCGAAGTGGTGTCATATTTGATGATGACCGGTCGGAGTTCCAACGATATGTAATATACTATCAAAAGACCAACCTGTCGGACGTATAGCACGTATGTTGGAAATGCTTTACTAATTGTCGAAAAAGTGATGGATTAGCATAATAAAGAAAACAAAGCTCAAGAGACCATCATAGTTGGTCTCCATATTTGGTCCATATACCGAAAAAATATTTTACATTTCATTAGCTCATCAAATGAGGGGATTTGAAATAATTTAATAGAATATTTTCATGATAACGTATATTATTAAATTGACATTGCATGAATTTATTGACTCCACGCACTTGTAGACATAAAACATAGTGATAAAGAAGCATCTCCTCCCATGGCCTACATTACTCAAGGCATGGGAGGGGATGCTTATTTATGGCTGTGTTTGATGTCTACAAGTGTGTGAAGTAGATAAATTCATTCAACGTCAAACTAAAATAATGTACGTTATACATGAAAATATCATCCATTGAATTCTTTCAAATCACCGCATTTGATGAGCTAATGAAATGCAAAATGCTTTGTGAGTATATGGACCAAGGATGGAGACCAACTATGATGGTCTCTTGAGCTCTACTATATTTAGTCCTAGCTACTAGTAAGGGCTAGAAGACTTATACCTGCCGATTGTTGAGAATAATCACCACCTTGCCTTTATGTACACTGCACAATATCCAATATAAGAGGACGCAGAAAATATGAATGGATAAAAGAAATGAAAGATACAATAAAATTATCTTGTTGTTTACCTTCTCATAATTGATCTCAATCTCGCAAAAGTAATTTTATACGATCACTAGCACATTTCATGCATGGATGAGAAAAAATATCCAAAGTTTCTAGATTTTGAGAAGAGGTATGAGTGGAGGCCAAAAAAGGGATATTTGTGAGGGTTTTATAGATGTAGTATTGAATTATCATCTTTGCACTGGTACTCAATCTGGAAACCCTCTCTAGAAAATCTCCACATCTAGCAAATCTCCACAAAAATCCCTTCAGGCCTCCACTGCATATATGTCTTCTCAGTATCTAAAAACTCTCCATCATTGATTCCCATTGTTTTTCACCATCTCTGTGGACTGAGACCTTAAATTATTGAGCTTATCTTTGTTTTGAGAATAGTTTAATATTCTCTACTTAATAGGGCCAACCATGTGAAGGTGGAAGCTCATCTAGCCCCTCCTAGGAGCCTCTTATGACCCTTTATGACATTTTAAGACTCTAAGATGTGTATTCTTAGGGGTCGTAAATGGTCGTAAAGGGTCATAAATGGTCCTGGGACACAACAGATGAGAAACATAAATGTAGGCATCATGGTCACAAGTTTTTGGAGATAAAATAATTGAGTGGTATACCTAGACGATGCAAAGCAACCACTACTCAATTATGTTGTATACCCAGATGATGGAGAGCAACTCCTGCACCTTCGATTCCAAGTTGACTACATCTATTTCTCATGAATACAAGTTCCTCCAAAAAATGTATTTAATTTGGAATCGGGGGTGCAGAAGTTGCTCTCCATCACTTGGGTATACAACTCAATTACGTTGTCTCCAAAAAATTATGACCATGATGCCTGCAATTATGTTTCTCAGCTATTGTGAAATCTACATTTATGTTTCTCAGCTATCATGTTTATGTGCATGTTTTTATGTGTTTGGGAAGAAATCTTTCTAGCTTGGGCCTGGATATTTTATCCATAATGACCAAACTTCAAAGGATCCAAGCCCAGGCTAGAAAGATGTCTTCCCATTCTATTTAAGCCATATTCCTTATTCTTGTCAAACTTCCTTGGTACGGTAGGCATGCTCTTTGTAGTACTCTTCTTCAATTTGTGTTCAATGATAAGCATATTCTTCTTCTTCCTAATTGTAGCCAAAGGTTCCTTTTCACCAGGATTCAACTCCACTTCCCCCATCTCATCATCCTCATCACCCTCAACTTCCATCCTAAGCCCTTCTTCCCTCTCTATTTCTTCAAGCCTCTACAAGATATCTGGATCAATAAAGTCTACAAAATTGTGTCCATCCATGATCTTAGAAATATCATCTTCTTTCCACTCTTCATTTGCCAAAATATACCACAATCTTAAGACTCGTGACTCTTCAAATTCTCTTGTTTCCTTTAGACCTCAAAACATGTGTACTATGAGATTTCCTCCAACAAATGGACTTGTGATGATTTTCACAATAGTACATGTGTTGGAAGGAAAGCTCAAAGTACTACTTAGGCTAATCTGAATGTTCATCACCTGTGCATATAAGAGTTGATCATAGAAGGTATATGCATAGGTGAAAAACATGCATATTTGACTAGGCAATACTGAGAGCTAGACCCAACAACAAATAGATTTGTGGTGATTTTCACAATAGTACATGTGTTGCTAGGTAAGCTCCCAGTAGCACTCAAGAAAATATGCATGTTCATCACTTGTGCATATGAAGTGGCTCTAATGGTAGATACAATCACAAAATTTTGCATACTCCTTATTTTGTTCTGGGTTGATATTATCAGACATGGTCTTTTTTGAATGGAATGACTCGTTACTTGTACATTGACTAGAATGTTGGTGGAAGAAGGATGATTTGTTTGAAACCTGCAGATACATAGACACTGAACATCCATTTTTTCAACTCTAATTTTCTCAACACAAAGGGACATTTATCATAGCCATAAAAACATGATTATTTTAAAATGGAATACACCAAGGAGTACCATCAGAAATATTGACCATTTACAATCATGAATAGTTAATCTAAATCAAATAGCTCATTTTTTTATCAGCATGTGTAGTCTCTATGTATATGAAAAATGAATGAAATATATATCAACTTGAAATAAAACAGTGAACAAAAATTCAAATTCAAGGCCTAATTTATCAAGAGCAACAAACATTAGGATGAAACAAAAATCATTAAGACTATAGAAAAATCATTAAGACTAGAAAATCAAGTTCTAGAAAAATCATTACAACTATAGAAAAATCATTTAGACTAGAAAATCAAGTTTTAGAAATGGACGGTTCTGGTGCTTTGCCATTACAACAATTGAGCATTCATCATTTGGTACTTCTTGGTGTATTCCATTTAAGTTTTTTAGTTGTCGTGTTTATGTGTATGTTCTTTATGTGTTTGGCTTCTCTCCCTCACAAGGGATACACCGATAGGTAATTGATTTGAAAGCATAATGATTTGATGGTCTTTTTTCAAGATAGGCGTAATCATCCCGCCAACCTTAATTGCAACATTTGTGATATATGACAAGTACTTATAATCAGTATGCCCAACAAATAGAGACTTAGTAGTAAAAGTATAAGGCTGCAGATCCACATCCGTCCAAGTGTAGAAACCTTCAAAGATTTATAGCGGTAAAGAGAATCCCCATATTTTATCAGCCTAACATAGGCTTTGGCCACTTTGGCAATGAGAACCTCAAAATAGAGAAAAGAAACTTAGTAAAACCAGTCTATGCCATTGTTTGTGAGGGTACAGTCATGATAAGTGCCTCTCAAACCTCTCCAAACATGTAATATTGTCTTTAAATACGTTATTGATCTCTTCTAAACATTAACCAAATCAAACCTACATTTGAATCCACACACAATAACCCAAAATGAAGGGTTTTGTATCCTTTAATGAATATCAGTCACTGGTAACGCATGGATAGTCAAACCACTAGTCTCCAAAGCATTCAATAATTGAATATGAATGTTTGAAAACTACTCCCAACAATTCTTAAACATACTTTATTGTTTAAGAATTATTGGGACCGGTGCTTTGGCATGTATTGAATAGAATAGAATTTTCAGCATATTATTATCATTCTATTTCTTTGTTGTAAACATGCCATTGGTTTAGTTTTAATATACTGGTGTTGTGCCCTAGCCCATGCTTTATCTCCATTATTTGATGTTATTCACTATTTTGAAATGTTGACTATGGTTATCAAATGGAAAAAATAGAAAAAAAAAATCAACACGAAAAGAAATTTACAAAACCATACCAATGACATGTTTACAACAAAGAAATATAATGATAATAATATGCTGAAAATTCTATTCTATTTAATACATGCCAAAGGACCAGTTGTATGAGTGGATTGTATTTAATACACGCCAAAGGACCAGTTGTATGAAATTTTCAATCACATAGCATTTCACTATTGTATGAGTGGATTGTGCAAGAACAGTTAACATTAAAAAAGGAGAAAAATCCTCAACACATCTTGGAAACCATTGAATTCAATAATAAATTAAACCTAACACCAGCACTATTCCTTCCATTCACTTCTACCAAGAATAAAGTATTTAATCCATTCAATATTACATATAATCATTAGACAGTTACATTTGCTGACTGTGTAGAGGAATAGTCACGACCAAAATGATCAAAAGTACTTTCACCCTTGCACAAGCTATTCCAAACTTTAAGTAAAATGAGAAATATGCTATATCAAATCATTCATATTCATAGTAACCATTCAAAGGATAATGATTTGACAATCTTTTTTCAGGATAGGCTAATCATCCCACCAACCTTAATTAGAAACATTTGTGATATATGTCAAGTACTTATAATCAGTATGCCCAACAAACAAAGACTTAGTAGTAAAAGCATGTCCTTTGGTTTACTAGTTTACTTATAATCAGTATGTCCTTTGGTTTACTAGTTTAATCTAGTTTAAGAATGGTTTGTTTCATATTTGAATGTACCATTGAATGAAGCTTGGCTATATTAAGTACAATCTTAAGACTCATGACTCTTCAAATTCTCTTATTTCCTTCAGACCTAGCTTCCAAACATGTGTACTATGAGTAGCCCTCCAACAAATGGACTTGTGATGATTTTCACAATAGGACATGTATTGGAGGACTACTCAAAGTACTGCATGCTTAGGAAAATCTGAATATTCATCACCTATGCATATAAGAGTTGATCATAGAAGGCATATGCACAGGTGAAAAACATGCATATTTGACCAAGCAATACTGGGAGCTAGACCTAGTAGCAAATAGATTTGTGGTGATTTTCACAATAGTACATGTGTTGCTGGGTAAGCTCTCAATAGCGCTCATGCAAATATGCATGTTCATCACCTGTGCATATGAAGTGGCTCTAATGGAAGATACAATCACTAAATTCTACATACTCCTTATTTTGTTCTGGGTTAATATTGTTAGACATGGTCTTTCTTGAATGGAATGACTCGTTACTTGTACATTAACTAGAATGTTGGTGGAAGAAGGATGATTTGTTTGCAACTATTTTTTCAACTCTAATTTTCTCAACACAAAGGGACATTTATCATAGCCATAGAAACATGACTATTTAAAAATGAAATACACCAAGGAGTACCATCAGAAATATTGATTATTTACAATCATGAATAGTTAACCTTAATCAAATAGCTAATTTTTTTATCAGCATGTGTAGTCTCTATGTATATGAAAAATGAATGAAATATCAAGCTGAAATAAAATAGTGAAAAAAAAGTCAAATTCAAGGCCTAATTTATCAAGAGCAACAAACATTAGGACGAAAGAAAAATCATTAAGACTATAGAAAAATCATTAGGACTATAAAAAAATCATTAAGACTAGAAAATCAAGTTCTAAAAAAATCATTAAGAGTACTATAGAAAAATCATTAGGACTATAGAAAAATCATTAAGACTAGAAAATCAAGTTCTAGAAAAATCATTACGACTATAGAAAAATCATTTGGACTAGAAAATCAAGTTCTAGAAATGGATGGTTCTGATGCTTTGCCATTACAACAATTGAGCATTCATCATTTGGTACTTCTTGGTGTATTCCATTTAAGTTTTTCAGCTGCCGTGTTTATGTGCATGTTCTTTATGTGTTTGGCTTCTCTCCCTCGCAAGAGATATGTCGATAGGTAATTGATTTGAAATCATAATGATTTGACAGTCTTTTTTCAGGATAGGCGTAATCATCCCGCCAACCTTAATTAGCAACATTTGTGATATATGTCAAGTACTTATAATCAGTATGCCCAACAAATAGAGACTTAGTAGTAAAAGCATAAGGTTGTACATCCACATCCACCCTAGTAAGTATTAGAGCCTTTCAAATTTGTAAAGAACACAAACTTTGCAAATCAAATTGATATTTCATTAAAACCTATGTTCTTGATCAAGTTCTTAAAGATTAAAACATGAAACCATCATGTTCTTCACCTATGTTCTTCATGGTTGGGGAAGTTGTGATGGAGTTATATGTAACCTTTGGAAGTCATTGTACGACAGAAAAGAGCCTGGAGTGTACGACATGAACATAGATTCAATAAAAATAGAAGTTTAAATCTGCAAGTCCATTGTGTTATGCATTGTTGAAAGGCTTCTTTACTTATTGTTTTGGTTTCTAAATTCAAGGATGGAATAGTAAGAAATCTCCAAGCATTCATTTCATCATTGAATGTATTGTGAGCACTTTAAAATTCCATTCCTTACATTTTGACTGGTAAAACCAGTGACTATTCCAAGTAATGTTTTTAATCCTTTGAAGTTTGTCATGACCCTGATGTAAGTTGATTGGATTAAGAAATTTGGGGATCCAATAGGACTTTAGGGGAGTTCAATAAATGTTTTGGAAGACTTAGAGGAACTATTAGCATGACTGTTCCTTCATCTACAATGAGTTAGACTGAATTTGCTAAGTTTTTCCTTTGTTTTGAAGTGTATTTTGTAATCTATTTCCTTTCCATGGACCCAAAGACCTAGGACCCATGGAAAGAGGATTCTAACAATGTATTATACAACTCTAATGTTCTTGACTTTTAGAGATTTGAGAAAGTAAAGAGAACACTAGCTACGTTTAATGTTACCTATTCTTGCACAATTTACTCATACAACAGTGAAATGCTATGTGATTGACAATTTCATACAACTAGTCCTTTGGCACGTATTAAACAAAATAGAATTTTTAGCATATTATTATCATTCTATTTCTTTGTTGTAAACATGCCATTGGTTCAGTTTTAATCTACTGGTGTCGTGCCCTAGCCCATGCTTTATCTCCATTATTTGATGTTATTCACTATTTTGAAATGTTGACTATGGTTATCAAATGGAAAAAATAGAAAAAAAAAATTTAACACGAATTTTTTTTTACAAAACTGAACCAATGGCATCTTTACAACAAAGAAATAGAATGATAATAATATGCTGAAAATTCTATTCTATTTAATACACGCCAAAGGACCAGTTGTATGAAATTGTCAATCACATAGGATTTCACTGTTGTATGAGTGGATTGTGTAGGAACAGTTAACATTAAACAAGGATCAAACTCCTCAACACATCTTGGAAACCATTGAATTCAATAATAAATGAAACCTAACACCAACACTATTCCTTCCATTCACTTCTACCAAGAATTCCAGCACAAGCACAAGCTATTCTAAACTTCAAGTAAAAGCTATTCCAAACTTCAAGTAAAATGAGAAATATGCTATATCAAATCATTCATATTTATAGTAACCATTCAAAGGATCATTTTGTCAATGAACCCTCTGATTGTACCCTTGCGGTAGAGAAAGGAAACCTCAAAATGGAGAAAGGAAACTTAGTAAAACTAGTCTATGCTGCTGTTTGTGAGGGTACAGTCATGTAAGTGCCTCTTAAAACTCTCCAAACATGTAAGAATGTCTTTAAATACTTTATTGATCTCTTCTAAACATTAACGCATGGACAATCAAACCAGTAGTCTCCAAAGCATTCAATAAGTGAATATGAATGTTTGAAAACTTTCCTGTCAACTTCCCCAACCACTACTAATCAGTTAGAGGGATTAGTTGAGTGTTTAGACACTAAAAATTCTTAAACATACTTTATTTGATATGATGAATTGTAATATCAACAAACATGAATCCAAACATTTCAAAACAATGAATCGATATCCTTGAGCACAAGCACCAATAACATCAAATAGTGGAGATAAAGCATGGGCTAGGGCATGACACCAATAGAATGTGGTCATTTCAATGAGCATTCATGATCAAATAAAATGCAATGCATTTGAAATTTGCAATTGAATATGATGCCAGAGGCTCGAAAGATGTTGCCCGTCAAAGATACCAATCAAAGATGAAGAAATCACATACCTTCTCTCACGCTCAACTTGCATGAAGGAAGATTTGATAGACAAATCTTCCTTGTACCACATGAAGAACATGCCATTGGTTCAATTTAGCATGTTATTATCATATCAGATAAAGTATGTTTAAGAATTTTTGGTAAGGATAGGAATAGTGAAGATTCTAGAAATATCCCTCTAATCAATTAAGAGTGGTTGGGGAAGTTGAGAGGAAAGTTTTCAAACGTTCATATTCACTTATTGAATTCTTTGGAGACTACTAGTTTGACTGTCCATGCATTACCAATGATTGAGATTCATTAAAGGATACAAAACCCTTCATTTTGGGTTATTGTGTGTGGCTTCATCTGCTTTAGCCAGGAAGATCAAGAAGATGGGGCATGAGGACATTGTGGTAGAAGAAGTATTTAAAGATATTTACATGTCCCCTATCTATGAAATTGAGACTATAGGTGATGAAGACCATGTTGAGGATGGGGGGGGTCTTAATCAGGGAGGGGCAACAAGAAGCAACATAAAAGTTTTCAGGAGTTTGGAACAACATTTCAGAATCCATGAATGGTATGAGTAAGGTGACCTTCATTCTCAACCGCGACTTCAATGAAACATTGGATATGGATGATAAGAAGAAGGATCACTTGTTGATAGTGTTCCTTGAGGGAAGGGGGATTGTGAAAGACTTGTTATCATTGTATTGTGTATTTCCAATATGTTTGGATGCAGGGCAGACCAGAAGAATGAAGGATCACTCACTGATTGCATGATAACTCAGTTTTGAAGGGTCACTGGTTGAGGGGATAGTCAAGGTCCGGATGTTGATAGTGTTCATTGAGGGAAGGGGGATTGTAAAAGACTTGTTATCATTGTATTATGTATTTCCAATATGTTTGGATGTAGGGCAGAACAAGAGAATGAAGGCTCACTCATTGATTACATGATAACCCAGTTTTGAAGGGTCACTGGTTGAGGGGACAATCAAGGTCTGGATGTTGATAGTGTTACTTGAGGGAAGGGGGATTTTGAAATACTTTTTATCATTATATTATGTATTTCTAATATGTTTGGATGCAAGGCAGACCAGGAGAACGAAGGATCATTCACTGATTGCATGATAATCTAGTTTTGAAGGGACACTGGCTGAGGGGATAGTCAATGTCCAGATGTTGATAGTGTTCCTTAAGGGAAGGGGGATTGTGAAAGAATTTCTATCATTTTATTGTGTATTTCCAATATGTTTGGATGTAGGGAAAACTAGGAGAATGAAGGATCACTCACTGATTGCATGATAATCCAGTTTTGAATGGTCATTGGTTGAGGGGATAGTCAAGGTCTGGTTTTTGATAGTGTTCCTTGAGGGAAGGGGGATTGTGAAAGGCTTTTTATCATTGTATTGTATATTTCCAATATGTTTGGATGTAGGTCAGACTAAGAGAAGGAAGGATCACTCATTGAGTGCATGATAAACTAGTTTTTAAGGGTCATTGATTGACGGGACAATCAAGGTCCATATGACTGGGCCATTCGAGGACCCTATTTCTTTGTATTAATTGCTATTCAAATTGGATGCATGGATTTATTGTAAATTATCGGCTGCTATGTATCATGCAACTACATCCGTAAATCTGCATATACTTCTCTAGGGTTGTAAGCCACTTAGGGATCAAAATAGATAAACTAAATCAAAATCATTCTTTGTCCTATTTCATTTTAAAAAAGTCTCAACTATCAATGATATAACAATACATTTGATTCCCTAAGCTATCAATACAAATGGTACCTAGCTAGAAGCTCATAGGCTATCCATTTGATAACCACAGTCAACATTTAAAAAAAATGGATATCCTTGAGCACAAGCACCAATAACATCAAATAATGGAGTTAAAGCACTAAATCAAAATCATTCTTTGTCCTATTTCCTTTTAACAAAGTCTCAACTATCAATGATACAATACATTTGATACCCTAAGCTATCAATACAAATGGCACCTAGCTAGAAGCTCATGGGCTGTCCATTTGATAACCACAGTCAACATTTCAAAAAAATAGATATCCTTGAGCACAAGAACCAATAACATCAAATAATGGAGTTAAAGCATAGGCTAGGGCATGACACCAGTAACATCAAATAATAGAGATAAGGCACTAGCTAGGGCATGACACTAGTAGAATATTGCGGTCATTTCAGAGAGCATTCATGATCAAATAAAATGCAATACATTTGAAATTTATGGTTGAATATGATGCCGGAGGCTCAAAAGATGAGGAAATCACATACCTTCTCTGGCACCCAGCTTTCACTCATTTTCTCCTGCTCCTTTTCTATGCCAATTGAAAAAAAAATGATTTGGCGCTTCACTTTTATTTATTTATGTATACCCAAAACTGTCAGAATTTTGATGGTCAATTTAAAACCCATCATTAAAAAAAATTGCCCATCGGAAGTGTCTGTCAAAATGTGGTCCCAAATGTAGTAGTGATGTAATGGATGATGTAACCTTATATTATGCTTTACTCCTTTTTCCATTCAACATACTCTGCAACTTTGTACAAACTTCTTGAAATCTTGTTGCAACTGTGGCCAGTAATAATTCTCACTAACCAAAGCAAGGGTTCTATCTCGACCAAAATATCCAGCCAATCCTCCACTATGTTTCTCCTTGCTGAGATTCTCCCTCATAGAACTTCATGGAATGCACAATTGACTCCCTCTGAATAGCATACCATCTTGGATGATGAAATCCAACCACTTCATTCTGTCTAGAATAATAGGTTATGTACAAGCTTTCCAAGCTTCACAAAAATTAGGATCCTCTGAATACAAACTCTTGAGTTCCTTGAACCCGACCACCTCAATCTGCATCTCTGTCAGCAAAAATTGTCGTCTGGTAAGTGCATATGCAACCCTATTAGACTTTCTGCTTCTATGTTTCAAAACAAATGTGTAATTCTGCAAAAACTCAACCCATTTCAAATGCATTTGATTTAAATTTCCTTGACTATTCAAATATTGCAAAGCTTGATGATCAATATACAAAACAAACTCCTCGAGAAGCAGATAGTTTCTCCACTTCTTCAATGCCTAAACTATAGCATAAAATTCCTAATCATAAACAAAATATTTCCTCTTGGCATCATTTAACTTCTCACTGAAACAAGCAATAGGTTTACCTTCTTGGCACAAAACAACTCTTATTGTAGCACCACTAGCATCACAGTCTACTTTAAACACCTTATTAAAATCTGGAAGTGCTAAAACAAGTTGTTCTATAACTTTTTGTTTCAACAATTTAAAACTTTTATCTGCCCCTGTAGTCCACTTAAACTCTTTCCTATCTCCTCTCATTATTTCAGTCAAGGGTCCACAAACACTGCTAAAAATCTTGACAAAATTTTTGTAAAAGCTAGCCAAACCATGGAAATATCTTACCTCAGTAGCACTACTTGGAGTGGGCCATTCGAGGATAGCCTTCAATTTCTCTAGGTCCATTTTTAGACCTTCTGCTGAAACTACAAATCCCAAATACACTAGCTCCTTCTTCACAAAACTACACTTCTTCAAATTAATCAACAATTTCTCTTCCCTTAACTTCCCAAACACCCTACAAATATGCATTATATGCTCCTCCAATGTCTTACTAAAGATCAAAATATCATTTAGATAAACAATGACAAACTTACCCAAAAATTCTTTCAGAACCTCATTCATGAGCCATATGAAAGTGCTCAGTGCATTGGCTAGCCCAAAAGACATGACTAACCACTCATACAACCCTTTTTTTGTCTTAAAGGTAGTCTTCTATTCATCTCCTTTACTGATCTAAATCTGATGACATCCACTCTTTAGATCTATCTTTGAAAAATAAACAGATCCACTCAAACAATCCATAATATCATCCATCCATGACAATGACAACTTGTACTTGATTATGATCTTGTTTATAGACCTAGAACATGTACACATCCTCCATTCTTCTTTGGTGCTAATACTATTGGTACAACACATGGACACAGACTCTCTTGAATCAACCCTTCTACAACAACTCATGTACTTTTTTGTTCAACTCTTCACTTTCTACTAGTGTCATTCTGTGTGTTGCCTTATTTGACAAACTGGCTCCTAGGATCAAGTCCATTTGATGAATGATCTTTCTTACTAGTGGTAATCCATTAGGTACATTATCAAATATAATATCCTAAAACTCATTCAACAAATCTTCAACTTTTGCAGATACATCTTCTACTTCCTCTTTACCATCTTTTAGAATTAAAGAAAAACACAATTGCTCATGCCTCATACCCTCTTAGAACTGTCTTCCATCAATAAAACTTATTCTTGCATTACTAAAGACCTTTTCTTCTATGTCCTTCAATGAATTTAGCTTATGTAACACTCCATCCTTTGTCAGGGAATAGGTATTCGCTTGACCATCATGTACAACATGTTTGTCAAACTGCCACAACCTACCCAACAACATATGACATGCATACATGGGTATGATATCATATAGTACCTCATCATGATATCCCCCAATCTTGAATTTTACTAGGCATTGTTCATTGACCATGACCTTGTGGTCATCCTACACCTAGGTGATCCAGTATGGATGTGGGTGTTTATGCCTCTTGAGATTTAACTTTGTGGCCATCTCTTATGACACCAAATTGTCAGTGCTTCCACTATCGATAATCACATTACAACACTTATCCTCACACTTGCATCTAGTGAGAAACAAGCTCCTCCTTTTCTCAGGTTCATTCTCACCACTCAGTAGGACTCTTCTATTAATTAGGGATTCTCCTCTTTCAACATCTTCAGAATGTGATGATTTGGCATCCACATGTGTAGCTCTAGCCTAACCGTCAGTTCTCCTATCTATTCTTCCTTGGTGTTATGGACATTCATATTTCCTATGACCTTCTTCTCCAAAGTGAAAACATGTTCCATGAAAGCCTCCTCTTCCTGATCCTTGTCCTCATCCTCTTCCTCTCTAATCTCTATTATTCTAGTTGAAATTATTTTCCCTTTGATTTTGACTGCTACTAGTCTCATCCTTCTTTTATGATCTTCATTTCGGCCTCCATAATATCATCCACTAGATCTTCCACCACGACCTCTTCCACTTTGCTTGCTTTCAAACTTCTTGTTCAAAATTTCCTCTACTTTTAGAGCAAACTGGCAGGTCTCTTCAATACTATTCATTCGAACCAAATTCAACTCATGAATGCTCGACCTCAACCCATATTTAAGGAACAGGCAACTTTCTCCTTGTCATCTTCTACATGGCCTGTTCTGATGAGGATTCGATAGAACTCCTTCGTATACTCTTGAATAGATCTCCTTGCTTCCTTAAAACCTTGCATTAACTTCAGTAGATCAAGCTCATAATCAATAGAAATGAATTATCGATTCAATTTATCCACCATCCGATCTCATCTTGTGATTTTCTCCTTTACTCTTCTATTGCGCTCCAATTGAATATCCTGCCACCAGATCTTCGCATGACCCTTCAGTCTGGCCTTCACAAACTTGACCCTACTAGGATCCTTAATATCTTCATACTCAAAATATTCTTCTAATTCATTGATTCAGTTGATCAAATCTTCTAGGTTAAGATATCTTGAAAATGTGGGAACCTCAATCTTAGGTCTTTTCCCAATCTTGGAAATGGCCCAGAAAATCCTTTCTTCCTCTTGGTTCAAAATTTCGCCTTCTCCTTCTTGATCAAAATTTCCTTCTTCTTTGGCTTCATCCTCGCTTTCATCTCTAATTGCAAGATTCATTCCTCTATGAATCTCTTCTTTCAATTCTTGCACTTGTCTTTGGAGAGCTCTAACCTAAGGTGGCACACCACTTGCTCTTTTGCCACGTTCCCTTCGTGAAGGCATTTTTGCGCTTATGGCTAAAACCCTAAACCATGATCCTTGTGCAAACTACCTCACAACCAATGATTCGTCTACACACTCAGGAACTCCCACTTTGATACCACTTGATGAAGGGTTCTCCCCTTAATACTACAATCACATAATAGAAACAAAGAAACAACAACAATTTACGAGAACTGAAAATGGGCTTCTTATTATCTCCACAAGTGTGAATTTACAAATTTTAGAATTACAATATGCAAAGCCACATGGACATTTTCCTTATATTATTCTATAAGACAAAGCCTCAAATAACAACCCAGAACTATCGTAGAAAACACTACAGGCCTTCCTTATATAGGCAATTTTCCACCGCGAGAGAAGGTTCCAAAATTTTAGCCATTAAGGCCGACTGCCCTTAGAAATATTTTATTTTCATTTTTTTTTACATTAGGGTCGGCTCAAAATAATTACAAATTTTATTTTTAGGTAGCCCAACTTTCGAAAGCCATAACTTTTTAACCGTATCTCCATTTGGCTATTATAACCACTCTTCAGAAATGGCAGGTCCCGATCTACAATATTTTTCTTGTGCAAGTTTTAATCAGCCAAGGTTCTTCAATCATGATCCAAAGTCTCTAAGGCCTTCAAAATTGAGTTCAAATATTTTGTACCCAAAAATCTCAATAACTTCACCAATACAAATGATATGGCAATGAAACTCAACTGGCAGATTGATAAGAGTAAGATGAACCTCCACCTGTGAAATCAGAACATTATGAGCTCGTGTGGCCAACTTACTAAAAATAGTAAGTTTTTATAAATAACAACTTTGTACAAGATAACCCTTATTGAAAAGAAACCAGAAATATTTTTGGGTGATGCAAGATTTCCCTTACATCCAGGATGCTCTTGCATCAAAATGGCTAGGTGACATGAGTTGGTGACATGGGTTTGACTGATCCGAGTTATGGTTGACCAAGCTCATTGTGAGTACATGGCTCAGGTCTGGCTTGTTGAGGTCAACAATGAGCTCCGAGCTCAGGTTGGGCTATTGACAACTAGGGATTTTTATCCCACATTCTCCAATGTAATGTCCCCTTTTTGGGAATTAGGAAATTACAAGTTTGCTTCATAAAATAATTAAAAAGTAAATTATTTGGAATTGAGTGCACATTATTTTAAAAGGGCATTTTATTTAAAAAGGGAAAAAGGTGACAAAAGGGGAAGAGGATGAAATATAGAGAAGGGGAAACTGTAGAGTCACTGCTTGATGCATTAAAAGAAGGAAGGGAGACTCATTTGGTATGCTTGGATATCGATTTGGTTTTGAGATTTCTCTTGGAGAAATTGAGGAAGCTTTAGCTTTTATTCAAGATCTTGAGGATGGAAAACTTCAGGCTCTTCTTGGTGAATCAGACACAAACCTGGTTCAACTTTGTGGTGGATTCGAGATGGAGTTCACACTATGCATACATGTTCTTTCTTAGTAATTTCCAATCTGTCCATGTTACTATTTTTAAGATTGGATTTTGGTGTCATGTTATTGTATTACTAATCAATATATTACAATAACTTTGAGTATTTAAATCTAAAAATATTTGGTGTTTTTGCTGGTTTAAACTTGAAACTATGCATGCATTTATGGTTTGATAATTCTGGAAATTATTTGTAAGGAATTTGGTTAAGTATCTCAGTTGGGATATTTTAGTGGTATTAGAGTTGGTCCTCCTGCTAGTCTATGAGGTTTTATGAGTAACAAAATTAGGTCCTAACATTTTTTGAGGGGTTCAGTATTGTTTATTGTCTAGATATATAATATTATGAATATTGCACTGAGAATATTGAAGGAAAAGCATAAGTATTAAATTTGGATGTTTTATCCTTTTAATCTCAGTGTTAAAGGATTCATATTATATTCACAATACTCGAATTTGAGTATTAAGTGACAAAGCATTAACAAGATCCCATACTCCTATTGCCATTGGGAAAAGATTAATATCTTCTCAGAACTACTGTGGGGAAATTAACCCAGTTTTGGTTATTATTTGCCTATAATATTTTAGTGGGACATTTATATTTGGTATTTCCAAAGGATTAAAGACTATTGGGTTTGAATTTTGAGTTAGCTGCTTCAAAAATTGCACATTGCAATATTTTATCGCTGAAGATTATTAAGGACCTTGGATGAAATATATTATTTTTTAGTATTATTGAGACCAAACCAAAGCACAACCAAGACAGACATTGATAGTCATATTAATATTAATATTTCCACAGTTTCTGGGCAATTTTATTTGGTGGGACCCAATCCTTACTTGAGGTGTAAATTGAGTGATACATTAAATCAATTTGTCTGAATTTGGAGTGCATTTTAAAAAAAAATACATTGTTAAAGTTGGTTCATGTGAGATTAACAAGCATTATTATTGATAAAGTTTTTAAAGAAGAGATAGCTCCCTTCTTGAGCTTTCCAAGAGACCTACTTGGTTATCAACACTTTTCTCTTCTTTAATCAACTCCCTGCTATAATCACCTAAAATTGGGCTATTAGAACCTAAGGCCTTATTTGCCGTAATTTGGGATAAAATCCTAATTATGTTAATTTGATTCTTGATTATTAACATAATTCATCAAATTTGATAAAATCAATAAAACTTCATAAACCAAGCATTAATTATCAATAATTGAGCAAAAATCACATTGATTACTGTGTGTGTGAAAATTGTACCTATTCAGAAGACACAACACATTAGTAAAACATTATTGATCAATAATAAGAAAATAAGCAATAAAAGCATATATCATTAATCAGGTGATTTACTGCCTTCTAGTAGACGTGAGTATGGTATTCTCAGAATTTGATAGAGATCAGTGACAATACAATGCCTAAACGAAGGATTTGAATGTAAAAACTATAAAAATGAATGCAAGATTAATCTATATTTTTGGATTTTCTATGAAATGAGAATAACAACTATATGAAATTGATCTAAAAAAATTTATAACAATAAAAATAAAACTAAGATATGAATGTAAAAATAAGAAAACAATGTTAACAATGAATCTCCAAAAGTTGCACAATCTCAAGAATTTGACAGTATAGCATTGTTGCTCTCCAAAAATTGCACATTGTAATTGTGAAGGACTGGGGCTTGTTTATATAGAAATCCAGGGTTTGAGAACTCATGGAAAGCCAAAAATCATTCCTTGATCAACTCGAATTGATTGGTGAGTTATCATGGAATTAGAAACAGTTATCTAGTAAAATCATGCAAATCAACTCTTTAACTCATAATTGGAAGTTGAGATCACTCCAATATGATTTTCAACTCACAATCACATGTTGAGTTTAGAAAATTAACAAATTGAATCCAAGAGTTAATTTTGAGTTTAACTGCTTTTTGATTTTTGCATAGATAATTGTGAGTTTATTTAATTTTCCATGTATTTTATTCTCAACTTAACTGATTTAATTTAAAAATAACTGATTTATGGGTTAATCAATTATTTAAATCAAACCTTATCCAAAATTAAACTATTAAATTTGACAATCTGATTTTAATCAATTAAATAAATATTTAATCAATTACTTTTAGAAAATGCGATTTATTATCAAATAAATAATATTAATTAAGAATAATATTAATTAAATCTAATTAAATTAATTAAGTGGCTAAATGAAGTTTAATTAATTAAATATTCAACATATTCAATTAATTGCACTTTAGGATAAATAAAATAATATAATTTATCGCCAAATAATATTTAATTAGAGATAATTAGGAATATTTAGGAATATTTCCTGATGTAGATTTAAGATATGATCGATTAGGGTTTTGATTATTTGATGTGCAGATGTGCCTTAGGTTAGGACTTTAGGGTCGATTTTGATTGATTTGTTGATGTAGGAGTTTAATGGAACTGAAGCCCATTTTTGGGGTATTACATTTTGCCCCTCTTTGAATTACTGTGCGAAGTGTAGTGGTTCAAAGATAAATCTGTTTGTTGAGATCCAGAGTCAGTAATGTGATGGAGAAACTAATCCTGAAAGATTGACTGATTCTGAGGTAGAAATCAATGTGAAGATTTGAAGATGCTGATTCAAGTCCTGATTGATCAAATAATCGATATGATGCTAATAATAACAACTCTGAACTTGTGATTACGAAGAAGTGAAAAAATGCTTGATTCTAAACCTATGATTATGAGGAATTGAATATCCTGACTCCAGACCTTCTTGTCCAAAGGAATCGAAAGGATACCAACTTTGAACCCTTCAATTATGAAGAATCAAGGAAATAACACTAATGAACCGATGGTTACGAAGAGCTGATATGATTTACAAGATTAAGAGAATACCAGATTGATATAGGTTCTGATGAATATGATATGCCCCAAGTGATATGCCTCAGGCGACAAGGACTTTTGATGAGTCAGCAATTAGACGTGGTTGTTGCCTTGATTGTTGAAGAAAATTTGATTAACAAATTTGATTAATGATGCATAATACCCTGCTCCCTTTGAGATTGAAATCAAATCTAGTGAGAAAGCCAACGTGAAATGATATGAAGCAATGTAATCAATTGTAGAAGTGGTTGATTCGCGTCCAAGGACATGTTCTGCATTGTTTAGAGGTCCAAATGACCAAGTTTGACCATGAGTTGACCATGGTTGACCAAGTTGAAATTTTGATGTTAGATAATCAGATAAGTTAATTTTTGGATTCCTATTATGTTATGAAGGTCTATTATGCAAGCAATTGGCCATCCTGGGTCCAAAATTTTAAATCGCATTTTAGACAAGGTAAATGATCTCAAATTTTGATTTTGATCCCAAAAGTGGATTCAAGGCGTTGAAATTAGCTAGGGGTGTTGTTTTCATGCAAATTGGAGTACTTTGAAAAATTAGGTCAAAACCTATATAAGGCTAAAAGGGGTCATTTTAAATTCATTTCAACCATTTGATTTTTGAAACCTCGTGGAGCCCTCTGAGAGTGAAAATGGTGGTCCCAGTCTCCTTGCATCAATTTGAGCGCTCTCGATGATATTATTGGCCTCAACAATATGGACACTGGGTAAGTGGACCTTTGAGCTCTCATTGAATCAATGTAGCACATGTTTTAATTGCATTTTTTGATTTTTCTTAGCATTTTACGTGTTCCAACTTTTTGCTTCTCGGATTGTTGTATGACAACCTGTAGTGTGTCATACAAAAATTCAAGTCCAAACCAAGTGTCATGTCTGTGCTTGTATTGTGTCGTATGGGAGATCCCCAACTCTCATATGACATTACATCGCATTCATCATTTGTCATATGGGAACTGATGTATTGTCGTAGGAGACCCAAGTGTTGTATGGGTTGTTGTAGTGTGTCGTACAATACTTGACACCAATTTTTGATTTTTTGAAGTGTCGTATGAAAAAAAATGAATGTTTTTAAGTCATTTAATGAATTTTTTCAAAATTTTTAGTGACGCAGTTGGATTCTATAGTATTTAATGCACCTTGTGACATATTCAATTTCTCATTTTATGTTCATTTAATATCAATTTTGAGTGATTTTCTAATATTGCATTCATTTCTTTGCTTGCAGATGAGGTACCCAGGCATACATATATGTATTTCACATCTAGCTACACAGAGGCTGTGTTTGTCACTATCGGATCCATTGAGAGCACATCTTGTTACCTATGGTTTTGAGTATTTGATTAGTTTGCCTAAGATATGGATGAATCATGGACTTATTACAACACTGATAGAGTGGTTTCACTCAGAGACCTAGACTTTCCATCTCCCTACAGGGGAGATCACCATTACTCTAGAGGATGTGTATCGCATTCTTCATATCCCTTTCCACGGGCCACGTTGAGATTACCTGAGTTTGAGGAACATAGGTTTACAGGCTGTTAGGACTTTGTTCAGAGCTAATGAGTAGATCTCTCAACAGATACTGTGGGAGGTATTGGTTCAGCGATACGGGCATACACATCACTTGGAGTGCATTTTAGCAGGGATGATCAGAGGCATCATCATGTCAAACTGTCAGCAAAATGATTTTCTCATGGGGTGGGCACCCATGGTTTAGTGTCTCATGGTGTAGCTAGTAGAGTATGGTTGGGGTCAGTGCCTACTAGACCATATATTTTTAGAGATGCACGAGGTAGTCTACCATGAGGGTAAGACTTTTTCCTCTAGAGTTATATTACTAGAGATCTGGGCATGAGAGCACATCCCTATCTGTCACCTCATATGTGATGACGAGAGGTAGGCTCAAGAGCCTCTAATATATAGATATGAAGGATATATCACATAGGTTCAGATGGGCAGGACCAAGTACTGGTGGAGGGTCCTAAATGACATGATTATAGTCACTTGGTGTCCTTATTTATAGGTGGAGGCATGGTCAGCCGCTAGAGCATAGTTTGGTTATCTTTTTCAGAGTAGGATTTTAATTGGCCTCTCTACTAGCTTGCTCAAGAAATTTTTGTTTACTAGGGTTTGGAGGCGATATGGCCTTGTGCAAGATATACCACATGAGTTTGCCTCCTATGCTTGATAGGTCAGTGCGATCGAATTGGGGTGGGATCCCAGGTTATCATATGCCATATGTATGGAGTAGTATGGTGGTTTATAGAGCAGGGATTGGGACTACTAAGTTTAGGTAGTAGATGCAGGTGTCACATATGATTATATTGCATATCTAGTAGAGCATCTATTTAGGTGATTCTCAGACCTGATGGAATCGATTCCTATGATGAAGGAGGTAGATGATGTCATAGGGGTGCCTAGGGGGAGAGGAGAGTAGAGGAGAGAGGTACCAGCACAACTGATCCCTCCTGGAAAAATAGCAGTAGGGGCTCCACCATGAATGATGGTAGATGTCAGGCCTGCTCCATTGCCACGAGCAGTGCCATTGGTGAGACCGACAGTTTTGCAACGACAACACACTAGAGGTGCGGGTGGAGTACTAGTTGCCATGGGTAGTGCCACAATGACTAAGGAGGTTTTGGGAGCACACCAGGATGTGCAGATGGAGGAGACACAATATGCTCCTAATTTTTACCTAGGGGTAGAGGTTCAACACCGTAAGGTGAGGATAGATATAGGTGGTGGTGGTGGTGATGCGGTGATGGAAAGAGAGGAGGACATAGCTAAGGAGACAGACCTGAGATTGAGGCAGACACCTCAAGAGGTCATACGCTAGTTACACCATCAGATCAGGGACTTGAGATCCTAGAGACTATCATTGGAGATTTGATTGGCGGAGCATGATACTCAGCTTCAAGAGGCTCGAGTAGAGGAGAGATGGCTACAAGCAGAAGTGGTACACCAGATAGATAGGGCAACATACTATGTGTCTGCATATTTTTTGGTTGTGCCACCTAGATAATGGGTTACTTATTATTCTTAGTACATGTTGGGATTAGAGAGAACTAGGGTGCTGCGAACCGATCCACCACCAGATGTTCCAGCAGGAGGAGGCACAACACCTAATGTCGAGGATCAGACTGAGAGTTGATTGGACCATCTACTCACATTTTAAACATTTTTTTTGTACTTGATAGCTCATTGGAGCTCATGCCTTGTATTATATGCACATTGTGCACTCCATGTACTATATTGACATTATATAAATATGAGATCATTATGGTTGTGACTTCTTAACACTTGTTATTTTGATTATGATGTCGTTATCATGTGATGCAAATGATTACAATGTTCAATGTTTACTTTGAATGTATGATTATGCAATATGAATGCAATGATGAATGTTACGTGAAGATGGAGATGCATTTCTTTATTTATGTGTATGGATGCCGATGTATGTAATGCAATGTATATGTAAAATACAAATGATGTGATATGTAAATGTAGTGATACACATGATATTTTTGTAGGTACATGAAGAATTCAAGTGCTCGGTCATTGTCAAAAGGGATGTTTAGCGCATGATGACAACTGCTTTCTTGTCAGTTTGGAGAAACCTTCATGTGACCTTTAGTCGTTATAATGTGTTAAGTGAAAATTTGAGAACATCAAATGCCATGCTGAATTTAAATTATGAGAGACATGCAACCTGACGAATATGTAAAATGCAAATGAAATGCAATCCTAGGACTTAGTCACTGATCATTTGTTAGTTTTTATCATCACTAAATATTTTAGGTAACACCAGGTAGTCGATACAATGTCCACTGGTGAGACAACCATGAACATATGAATATTGAATTTTAGTCAGAAATATCAGATTAGATATAATCACTAAGGTACAAGAGCCAGGATAACCTGAATATCATGTCCATTTTGATATAGTAATTTATATAAGCATCAAAGCATAAACATCATGATGATCTGAATACACCTTGTGTACAAACACACCAAGGAGTTGAGAGGTTATTCTTGTTCCTATGTGAGTTACCCGTAGTGACCCTTTATCATTCACATCCTTGGGTAATTTCACGTTTCACAGTAGGAGTAAGAAGTAACTGAAAATACAAAGTTAGATCTAACCTCTCTAAACCATCTAGGTATCAATGGTTGAGGTACACATGGAGATCCAATCATAATGGAGGCACTTATTGTGTGTGTGAAAATTGTACCTGATCTGTAGACACAACACTCAGTAAAACATTAGAGGTTAGTGATAATCAAAATCGTGCAAAATTGAAATCTACTCTGACCAGGCGATTTACTACCTTCTAGTAGGTGTGAGTTAATGTTCTCAGATTGTTATCGAGATCAGTGACCGAGACGACACCTAAATGAAGGATTTGAATGCAAAAGATGGATATGAAATTGAATGCAATTAATCTATATTTTTGATATTTTCTATGCAATAAGAATGATAAAAACTGATATGAATCTATGAATGCTATTGAAAACTAATATGAAATGAATGCTAAATGATCTAACAATGAAGATTCTAACAATGATATGAAAACTATGAAATTCTATGCTAAGATATAAAAACTATGCAATTGAAATTGATCTCACAAAGCTTTGAATTCGCAAGTTGATTCTTTCAAGCTCCAGTTGTGCAAATTCTCCAAATCTGATATGCTATGATTCCTGTAGAGTAAGTTTGCAATTTGCGAGATGATTGAGAGATGAGTTATGAAGAGATGAGCCTTGTTTTTATAGAAATCCAAGGCTTTGGAGGTGCATGAAAAAAAACCATAAATCACTCAAATTACTCAGGTTGATTTTTGAGTTATTTTTAAATAAAGGATAATTAACTCACAAAAACATGCAAAAGCTAAGTTTTAACTCAAAATAGAGTTTAGCTTTAATTGATAATTGATAGTTGTTTGCTTTTATGATTGTGCATGTTTTATTTATGAATTAATTTAATAATAAAGTGATTTATTTCCAACTTAACTGCTTTTAAAAAATAAAACAATTGATTTATGGGTTAATCAATTATTTAATCAAATTTTTATTAAAAACTATATTATTAAATAATGACAATTTGCTTTAATTAATTAAATAAGAATTTAATCAATTATTCATATGATATTAGATTTATTGTCAAAATTAAATAATACAATTAATAATAGATAGAATTAAATTTAATTATACAATTAAGTAGCAAATATTAAATCTAATTAATTAAATATGCAAAATATTTAATTAATCAAATTTTAGGATAAATGTGATTTATTGCCAAATAATTATAAAATTAAAGATAATTATGATGATTAGGAATATTACTAAGAATATTCCTGGATGCAGAATTTAAGATAATCAATTATGATTCGATGATGTTTAGATGTGCCTTAGGTTAGGACTTTGATGCCGATTTCGTTCGATTTGATGATGTAGAAGATTAATGAACTTATAGCCCATTTTTGGGGTATTACACTTATAGTGGACACCAATTCAATCCATACTTTTCAGAGTAATTAGATTTTCACTTAAACACAAAAAACATATAAAAGATTATGCCCCCAGTCATCACCTTCTCTAAATCCTGCAAGGGATATCATTTAGTAGCTCGAGAGAACATACTATGCAAAAATCTTAATGTGAATTAGTCAACATACAAGAAGATAAAAGCATGTCGTAGAGATTGTTTTGTTGGAGCGGTGTGTTTGTTTGTGTTGTTGTTAGGTGCAAAATCCTTTTCTAGTAGGGAGACAGACAGACAAACTTGGATAAAGATTTGAAGGATACCAACTTGGATATGACTTATCTGAATACTGAGGACCATAGGATATGACACTAGTTTTCCCCCAAGTTGTAACCATTGATTAGGTTTTGACTCTGGTTGCTTGGTACATAGACTGACTTTAATGGATTGCAAGATATGTACAAATTAAATCAGGACATCAAGCTGGGAAATTATGAAGATTGCTTTGATAGATGGAGTGTTTTGATACAAGTGGTGCCCATTTGTCGGGTTTTCACCATCTTGGCAGAGATTCTATTTTTGCTACCAAGGTACCTATTTACCAGGTTTTCACCGAGGCACTTTTTCTTTTTCTTCTTGTTTTTTTTGTATTTTTCATCTTTTCAATTTTTTTTGTATTTTTCCTTTTTTTTTCAATTTTTTTTGCTGGACCATCAAGGTGCCTATTGCTAGGTTCTCACTAGGATGACCATATTTTTTAGGACTTTTTCTGAATTTTAGTTTGTTTTTCAAAATATTTTCCACATACTGAATGCTTAGGCATATAATTTTTTTAGATGAAGAATGTTGATCGGTTTGCAGAGCTGTTCTCCATTAGTCATTGAGAGTTGATAGGCTCCTGAGCCAAAAGTAGGAGTGACAAAAAAGGGACCCAACTAGTTGGGTTCAAACTTCCCCTTGCATTCTTGATGGGAATGATTTTTAGTGTTCTCTCTCAAGACTAGATCACCAACCTGAAATTCTCTATGTCTGACCTTCTAGTTGTAGCCTCTAGAAATTATTTTCTAATAGACTCTGAGATGATCATACATAGCTTGTCTATGCTCATCTAGTAGTTCAAGTTCTTGTAACCTAGACACTCTGTAGTCATCATCGGTTACTAGACCATGCATTCTGATTATGAGTGATGGGATTTCAACCTCTATAGACCTAGTACTGCTTTAGTCCCATATACTAAAGTGAAAGGAGTAGCCCTAGTGGGCATTCTGATAATTGTTCTGTAAGCCAAAAGAGATGGATTTATCATTAGATGCCAATCTCTTCCTATTTTGTTGACTGTGTGGTGTAATATTTTTAGTAAGTTCTTATTGGATGATTCATCTTGTCGACCATTCCATTTTGGATAGTAAAAAGATGACCAATGTTGAGTTATCTTGAATTTAGAATGTAAGGAGTCTAGGTCCTTATTCTTGAATTGGCCTCCATTGTCAGTGATAATGGAGTGTGGGATGCCATACCGACAAATGATGTAGTTCAGGATGAACATAGAAATTTGTTTTCTGATTGCTTGTGTCAAAGGAACTACTTCAACCCATTTTGTAAAGTAATTAGTTGATGTGATTAAATGAGTGTGACCATTTAATGAATGTGGATATATGGCTCCTATGAGATCAAATGCCCATTTTTGAAATTTCCATTGTGTATAAATAGGATACCAACTCCATATCTATTTTGTGTGTAGGACCCATCAAAGAATAACTGCCATGCTTTGGAAGATAGGTGCATGATAGAAGAATTAGGGAATTCCACCTGCATTGGTTGATCATCAAACATTGGAGCTTCAGTTAGTTGATCTATGATCACTTGTCCTTTAATGGATTTTCATTCAACATACTTAATGTTGAATTCGCTCAGTAGCATAACCCATTTTGCTAATCTACCTATGAGGGTATCTTTTCTTAGCAAGTACTTTAGTGGATCTATCTTAGTTACGAGCTGTATGGTGTGAGCCAAAATGTAATGTCTCAATTTATGTCATGAAAAGATGACAAATAGACACACCTTCTCTATTATAGAGTAATTATTTTCATAATCCACTAAGGTTCTGCTGATGTAATAGATAGCTCTTTCTCATTTATTCTCATCATGTTGTGCTAATAATGCCTCCAATGATGTATCTATTGTAGAGACATACAATATTAATGGACTTCCCTAAATAGGAGGCATGAGAATTGGTGGATTTTCTAAGTATAGTTTGATATGATTAGAATTCTTTTCACAATCATCGCTCTATTTGTAGGTCACACCTTTATGCAATGTTTTTGTGAAAGGTTGTGATATGTCCGCTAATTAAGAGATGAAGCATCTGATGG
This sequence comes from Chamaecyparis obtusa, assembly GCA_027943335.1. Taxonomy (NCBI): domain Eukaryota; kingdom Viridiplantae; phylum Streptophyta; class Pinopsida; order Cupressales; family Cupressaceae; genus Chamaecyparis; species Chamaecyparis obtusa. Next base: position 1,182,589 of record BSBK01004301.1, on the reverse strand, counting down.
ATTGTACCCTTCCTTTCAAACTACACATTTGACTGATGTTCTTAGGAGGTTGCATCTCCATAATTGCTTTGACCTTTGCTGGATCCACTTATATACCTTTCTTTGAAACAATATATCCTAAGAGCTTTCTTGAAGTGACACCAAAGGCACATTTCTTAGGATTTAGTCAAAGACTAAAATTTTCCATTCTATCTAGTACTGTATCCAAGTTAGATAGGTATTTAGATCTTTTCATTGATTTAGCTAGCATGTCATCCACATATTCCTCCATGTTTTTATGCATCATATCATGAAATATAGATGTCATGGCTCTTTGATAAGTAGCACTAGTGTTCTTAAGACTGAATGACATTACATTCCATCAGAAAGTACCCCATGCACAGGTGAAAGCTATCTTTTCTTGATCTTCTCGAGCTATCTTTATTTGGTTGTATCTAGAAAAAGCATCCATTAAAGAGTACATTTCAAATCCCACAGTCATGTCCACTATTATATCGATATTTGGTAGTGGAAAATCATCCTTAGGGCATGCTTTGTTTAAGTCTCTAAAATATGTGCATACTTTGACAGATTTATCTAGTTTTGACACCGGAACAATGTTGGATATCCATTCAACATAGTCTATTACCTAGATAAATCATGCTTTGAGTAAATTTTCTAGCTCAGCTTTGACAAGGAGTGCAACATGAGGATGCATTTTACACAACTTTTGCTTGATTGGTTTAACTCCTGGAGTTATAGAAAGATGATGCATGATGAGATTAGGATCTAATCCTAACATATCTAAATACTTCCAAGCAAATTTGATATTTTTCTCTGTTAAGAAATTGGTAAATGCCTACTTTTCTTCTTTTGACAGAGATTGTGTAACATGAATCAACTAAGGTTCCTCTGCTATGCCCAGATTGATAGATTGAGTTAGCTCTATGAAAACTAGTGATTTGTCCTATAAATGACTCAGAAGGACATCAAATATATCATCATGGGGTGCCTAAGAGAGGTTTTTACCCTCAGATACATCTTTTGTTTTTACTATTTTTGGCTATGAGACTACCACATAGTGATTTTCACCCTCAAAACTCTTTTTCTTTTTTCTTTTATTCTTTTGACTGAGATATTTGATATATGAATATATCATGTTGACGCTAGGTTCACTGATGGAAGTTGTCATGGGTTCAATCACATTCAGGTGGCATGCTAAAGTGTAGTCTATTCAGAAAGTATGGATATCTTGACTTGGATATGTGGATATTTGGTCAATAAGCTTGGGATGTTGATAGTAAGGGGAGGGAAGGATTGTCTGATAATATGTACACATATGGTGTTGTCATCATTGGTCTTGATCTAACTCTTGAATTCTAAGGTGATATGACTACTCAAGATATCTAGTCCGTTCAACATCTCAATGTCGTCATTGGATCCTGTGTTAGTAATAAGTGATTCAGTTTTGTGAGGTCTTTCATGTAGCTCTAGACTTATGTCATTTGTGGGTGCGTATTGGTGAATGACATCCATATGTTTATTTGTTATAAGCTCATCTTCATGTGGTTCTGGAATAATTCCCCATTCACAGTCATTTGATTCCTCATCTAGATCTCTTGGGAAGTTAAGAATATGTGTGAAATTAGGGCATATCCCTCAAGCAGGGTTACCTTTAGAGTCTGATTGGAATTCATACTCATGAGAATCTATCTCAGAATCACTAGAGTGTCCCAAATGTTCAGCTATGGTAAGGGATGTCTCTCCTTCTTCTGGACCAGTCTGTTCTTTTGTAGTAGTAGGTTCTTATGTGTCTACTATGTTGAATTGTTCCTTAAGTTTCTTTTCCTCTTTAAGAAGGTCTAAGATGTACTGAGGTATGCGCTCATAAGGAAAAATATCTATTGTGTTAGAATTGTCACTGCCTGAATGATTTTTTTCTGCTTCTTAAGCATCCATTTATGGTTCTATCTATTCTATGACATGAGTGGAGTTTCCACTGAGATGGAAACATTTCTTTTGATAGCCTATGCCGGTTGTATCTTTGTTTGTTCATCCATAGTGCTCGATCGGTTTGATGATACCTTTTCCTCTTGTTCCTAGAGGTCATTTTCTAGTATATCCTATTTTAGAAATTAGTTTTTGTCTTGGTCCATAAGATTTTGAAGGGACCTTGAGTTATTTAGAGTCACACTTTTAGATTGTTTTTGACTGAGATTCATCTTTATATAGCCAGGCTAGTATAACTTCTTCCTCATCAGATTCTTGTTTTGACACTTGTTGCATGACGAAACTCTTGTTAAAGATAACCTATGGTTCTCTAATTACAGATTTCATTTTCTTTGAGGGTTCTCCATAAGACTTAGGTGAAATTAGGAGAGATGTAAGAGATAGGACTGGTTCCATTGTGTAGTCTCCCATACTTGTATCTTTGATTTTGACCTCTTTAGCTATGTCTTCCATTTTGGATGTGGACGCTATGTTATTTTGTTTGGTAGAAGATTCTCTATTGTGTGGGACAAGCTTGTCAACACTTTCCTTTAGAGCATTGTAAGATGCTGACATGTTTGCTGGTATTGTGACCTCTACTCCATCATAGGTAAATTTGAGACATTGATGGTACGTTGATGGAATAGCTTGCATTTAGTGAATCCAAGGCCTTCATAAAAGGATGTTATAGGCCAGTGGGAGATCCAGTACTTGACAAGTGATATCTTTGATGATAGGTCCCATTTTGATAGGTAGCACAATAACACCTTTTGAGGATCTTTCTTGTTCATCATATGCTTTGATGGTTATTTTCTTTTTAGGATTAATAACATCTTATGACAATACCATTTGTGTAACCAATTTATAAGAATAAATATTTAGGCCAGCTCCCCCATCTATCAAAACACACTTGATACAATGGTTTTCAATTAGGACTTTAATATGCAAGGGCTAGTTATGCAGATGAATAAGTGAGTTGTCATCTTCCTTTAAAAAGGAAATGTATTGAGGAGAAGTCAAATGGCCCACCATGGTCTGAAATCGATCAAGATCAAGATTCTCTAGAACATTGTAACTGATAAGAGCTTTGTCTAAGAAAAATTGATGAGAAGGAGAGATTCAGAGCAACTCAAATATAGATATCTTCACATTTGTGTGTTGGAGTTACTGGATAATGTTGTAAGATGTTGGTTTGGACTCTTTAGAATTAGACAATTTAGTTATAGTCCTTTGTTTAGATGTGGATGCAAGATTGAATGGAACCTTTGGGGCATTTAATGAACCTAATTTTGATCTTGGAAGAGCTACCTAAGCTTGAGATCGAGTGACTACATTAGCCAATCTGTTGTCTTTGTCATTTTTGAAAATGGTGATGATATGTAGTGCCGAGACATGCATGGCTTGGTGCAGGAGCACCTAAGCTATAGGGGATTAAATGTCCAAGTGTGAGAAATTGGATTTTAATTGGTTCATTTATGATCTAAAAAGTCATTTTATTAAGTATTGAGTCCATTTGAATCAAGATGTAAGGCTATTTGAAGCCATTTGCAAAAGTTGTCATATTTGTCCTAGTAAGGTCACGAGTTTGTCAAATGGTTAAATTTTGTAAAGAGTCCATGAAATTGCATAAATTTTTATAAAATGTCATTTGGGGATCATTTTTATATGTTAGGATGGTTTCTACAAAGTTTCAAAGTCATTGTAAAAGTTGTCAAGCAAGAAATGTTGTCAAATGCATAAATATTGCATTAAAAGTTGTAAAAGGGAATTTAATGGTTATGAGAGGTAGTTGTAAGGTCAAAAATGACTAAAATTATATAAAAAGGAATTTAATGGTAATTAAAAATCATATTTTCAAGAAGGAAATATTTTGATACATTTTTGGTGCATTTTATTGTTGTTTTGATTGGTTTTTCAGTTTTAGTGTTGGTTCCAGGTATTGTACGGCCCTGTACGGCCTAGAAACCCTGTAAATATGTAATGGTTAGATATTATGATGAATTAAATTCCTTCTCCTTTTGGTTTGGATTAATTTAATTATATTTTGAGAAATTTATGGAGGTTTTTCTGAAAGTTGTCAATTGCAGATTTGAGGATTCCAAGGAACAATCATGTTGCAGCATGTGGTATAGACACATATGGAAGTTTTAGAATGTATAAATGGATTCCTTGGAAATATATGTGAATTAAATCTCTTTTCCCTTTTATTTGAGTCATTTTTATGCAAATTTGTTAAAGTTATAATCATTTTAGTGAAGATTGGTTTTAAGCAGTCTTCAATGGAGTGGCAGTCAATGATTTCTATTTATCGCATGATTTACACAATGAAAAAATAGGTATCTTATATTTTTGGAAACTAGATTCAGAAATGGTTAATATGGTTTTGGTTTAATTTCAAATGAATAGGTATTTTTAAAGTTATATGATTCCCTAGGCGGATTGGGAAAATAAAGTTTCTATTTTATGACAGTAAAATGGGTCTCGGTGCAGAGATCATATCTTTTGATTGACAGATTGGATTTGGATAATTGTTGGATATGTTGGACAAGACATAATTAATAGAAACTTCACCAAAGGAAATTTCAAAATAATATGTTTCTGGAAAAATATGAGGTATAGTGTACAGGTCTTTAAATATTAAACAATTATTTGTAAAAATAGAATCAAAGCAATGAATATTGTGTTGATGTTGGATGTTGGAATATGGCTCTCATATATTTTAAAAGTGATGCTAATATGATTATATCAATATGATCCTATATGGTTGATTGGGTTTTTAGAATACTCTACATCAAATTGGTATCATAGCTTGAAGATCTTGAGTGTGTGGGTAGAGCTCCGAGGGAGGCAATCCACACCAGGACCTTGGAGATTTGGTATATGTTTTTTTGATGAGTTTTGGTTGCAGGTTCTTATCCATATTTCTGGATATGAAGGTTGGATTGTGTTTATAGACACTAGAAGTCTATCAAGGGCCAAGAGAAGGTCTAGGGCCAAGGAGTGGTCTAGTTGGTTGCCAAGAGACTAGGGAAAAGAGGAAGGATGAGACTCCTAGGTGAGGCACATGAGAGAGTTATTTGTGGTGAGTTTGAAGCAGCAATGGTAAAGGTGGATCTTTGATTGATAAGGCATCCTGGAGTTGCAGCCATTAATACTCCACTGACAGGAGTATTTGAGAAGATGATTTTGAGGACAATCCTGTGTCCTTAAAGGAAAGTTGATGAGAGAAGAGGCATGCAGAGGAAAAGGAAAAGGAAAAGGAAGGTAAAAGTGAAGAAAGTTTTCAAATATTTCTCTTGTAGGTCATTGGTTCCATGTTTCCAAGGGACTTAGAAACTTTTGAAGGCCTAGAGTATGGTGCAGGAGCACCTAAGCTACAAGAGATTAAATGTGCAAGTCTGATAAATTAGATTTTAATTGGTTCATTTATGATCTACAAAGTCATTTTATTAAGTATTGAGTCCATTTGAATCAAGATGTAAGGCTATTTGAAGCCATTTGCAAAAGTTGTCATATTTATCTTAGTAAGGTCATGAGTTTGTCAAATGGTTAAATTATGTAAAGAATCCATGAAATTTCATAAATGTTTGTAAAAGGTCATTTGGGGATCATTTTTATATGTTAGGATGGTTTATACAAAGTTCCAAAGCCATTGTAAAAGTTGTCAAGCAAGAAATGTTGTCAAATGCATAAATATTGCATTAAAAGTTGTAAAATGGAGTTTAATAGTTATGAACGGTAGTTGTAAGGTAAAAACTGACTAAGATTCTATAAAAAGGCATTTTATGGTCGTTCCAAATCAAATTTGAAAGAAGGAAATATTTTGATATATTTTTGGTGCATTCTATTGTTGTTGTTTTGATTGGTTTTTCAATTTTAGTGTTGGTTCTAGGTCTTGTATGACCTTGTATGGCCTAGAAACCCTATAAATATGTAATGGTTAGATAGTAGGATGAATTAAATTCCTTCTCCTTTTGGTTTGGAGTAATTTAATTCTATTTTGAGAAAATTATGGAGGTTTTTGTGAAAGTTGCCAATTGTAGATTTGAGGATTCTAGGGAACGGCCATGTTGCAGCGTGTGGTACATATACATATGGAAGTTTTAGAATGTTTTAGCATATGGTACGAACACATATGGAAGTTATGATCATTTTAGTGAAGATTGGTTTTAAACAGTCTTCAATGGAGTGGCAGTTAATGATTTCTATTTATCTCATGATTTACAGAATGAAAAAATCTGTATCTTACATTTTTGGAAACTATATTCAGAGAGGGTTAATATGGTATCAGTTTAATTTCAAATTGATGTGTATTCTAAAAGTTATATGATGCCCTAGGTGGATTGGGAAAATAAAGTTTCTATTTTATGATAGTAAAATGGGTCTCGGTGCAGAGATCATATATTTTGATTGAAAGGTTGGATTTGGCTAATTGTTGGATATGTTAGACAAAACCTAATTACAAAAAACTTAACCAAAGGAAATTTCAAAATAATATGTTTCTGGAAAGTTATGAGGTATAGAGTATGGGTCTGTAAATATGAAACAATTGTTTGTAAAAATGGAATCAAAGCAATGAATATTGTGTTGATGTTGGATGTTGGAATATGCCTCTCATATATTTTAAAAGTGATGCTAATATGGTCAGATCAATATGATCCTATATGGTTGATTGGGTTTGTAGAATACTCTATATGGTTAACAAGGAAGCAAGGTTGAATTTTGGAGCAACCCTATGCAAGGATGTTATGGATCCTTGGTGTTGATCTTTTCAAACCAAGGGTGAAGATGAAATTATTTTTCTCTGACATGTTTGTGCTTGCAGGTTTCCAAGAGGACTTGGAAAGCTTTCAAAGTTGAGGAATATGGTGCAGGAGCACCAAGGACAGAGTATGAACCATGGAGGCACACCAAGGTCACTGATAGATCCTTGGGTGAAGATGAGAACAACATGACCATTAAAGGTCATTTGATATTTTAATTAAACTTAAATGTCTTCTAATAATGTTTTTTAATGTTTTAAAGTCCTTTTTCAAGGACCATGCTTTGTAATCCATTAAATGGCATTGATAAGAGATAAGGGTACGTAGGGGTCACTAGGAGAGAATAAGTTGATCCTAGGTTAGTGGAATTTGAATAATGACCTATATGGTCTATAATGTTTGTAAATGGCCAATAGAGCATCAAAATTGATGTGAAAAGAACTCAAGGTGCTAAATGTGCAATTTGCCTCAATATGGCAAAAATAGGCCTAGTAAGGCTTAAATGAGGGTTTTAGAAGTGTTAGGGTGTTTTAAGGTGTGATAAAACTTTAAAATTTTCAAGGAAATGTTGTCGAAATTGAAAACTTATTGTCAACTAGACAACCAACATAAACAAATAACTAACTGTAAATAGTCCTTCTAACTAACTGTTATGGTTAGCAGGGAAAACTAGCCTTGAGAGGCTTATTTGAGAAGTTGAGGCATGGGATTTAGATAGAGAGGAGTAAAGGAATGTTTATGGTCAATTCAAGATCAATAAAGATAATGTATATTATATTTTGAAATAATAAAATGTAAATTGGTTGCAAGTCTCTTGTCTCTGCCTGTGAGGGTATAGTCCTCTCTTTGGGAATTTAAAACCCTTCTTTAATTGCAAATATGGGTTGAATTTAATGGTATTATGATTTTTGTTCATTCAAAAATTTATTTGAATAGGTTTTGTGAATATTTAAAGGGTTTATGCCCATTTTCAAAGGACTATTCCTGTACAGAGACATTGACAACAATAAATTGCCTTGAGGCAATGAAGGATTGATGCAATCCCTCACTACCATGGATGTTAGGGGATGCAGAAAGAGTTATTTTTATATAATGAATTTTTTCAAAAGTGTTTCTATATAGGGTATGTAGAGGATGAAAGAGTTTGATCTCTGATTGAGAAGATTTGGTGATTGAAGGGTCACTAGCCTTTGGGGACAGTCATGGTGTGAGACATATGCCCAGATGAGGACCATGTTTTATAGTTTGGATGGTCATATTATGTTGGTTTAATGGTGTTTGAACCATTTTTTTGGTTGAGAAGAGATTGGAGAGGTCACTTTGGGAAAACCCTTGTTGTGAAGGCCTCAAATAGATGGTTTTGTAGTTGGGGGAATACAACTTGTTGGATCATCTTTAAAAGTGGAAAATAATTTGTTTGGGATCATTTTATAACTCCATTTTTGGGTTAGATGTTTTGGGAAGGTGTTAAAATAGCACTTTCTTTGTATTTGGAGAGCTATTGGAGGGGTAAAATCATGTACACCATAAATTGTTTGCGTAGATGGTCCAAAGAAGTGATTGTTGATTTTGAAGTATGTTATAAAAATCCCAAAAGGGTATCTAGATATGCAATCTTTTTTCCTAGTGTTGCATAAATTTTTGGAGAAAACCTTGAAAAACTATCCAGGCAAGGCCACAAGGGAAATAGGCCTAAGTAGCACCCTATTTGGGACTCTTGGGTTGCTAAAATTGCTTGGTTGGATCCATTAATTGGATTGATGAAAAATGACTTGTTTTCAATGATGTGGAGTGGTTGGTGGCACCATAAGTGGTTTGTACACTCTGATAGGTCAAGGTGTGTAGTGGATCAAGAGGAATGATCCTTGGGAACAATACTTGTTATGTGTGAAGAGAAGTTGTGAAGTCCCTCACCATTGTCAGATGAAGACCACCATACCACCTCTGTATCATGGCTCTACCATGTTGATGACATCATTATTTTCAGAGTAAGTGTAATTAACCTTAGCACCCATGTTTGGCTTAGAAGATGACTCTCCTTGAGCGTGTTTTGGAAAAGGTTCCGTGAATGGAGTATGATCGTTGTTGGATTTATGGTTGTCAATTATGCATGTGAATTTTGTACCTAGTTGTAGACACAACACTTTAGTAAAACATTAGAGGTTAGCAAATCAAGAAATCTATAAAATATATGAACTAAGCTAACCAGGTGATTTACTACCTTCTAGTAGGTGCGAGTATGGTATTCTCAGATTAAGACCAAGATCAGTGACAATGCAACACCTAAATGAAGGATTTAAAATGATGAAATCAATAAAATATAGATGCAAATTAATCTATATTTTTGGATTTTCTATGCAATATGATGAAAAACCGTATGAAATTGATCTAAGATGGATGGACAAATGAATTTCAATGAAAATCTATGAATGCTATGCTATGAAATTGAAAATAATGAATTGAAAAAATCTCACAATCGCCTTTTCGTAGGAGCTCGATTCTCCAAGTTCGAAAGTATGTAAAAATTCATGGGATCAAAGATGCAAGACTAAAAATTCAAGATCCTTTGTGAAGGGCTGAGCCTTATTTTTTTATAGAAATCCAGGGCTTGAGGATGTATGGAAAAAGCCATACATCACTTCTTGATAAACTCAAAGCTTGATTTTTGAGTTATGAATGAATTAGAAACAGTTAACTCAAAATCATGCAAAAGCAAATTTTTGACTCAAAATAGAGTTCAGATCACTTTTTCAACTCACAATCACATGTTGAGTTTAGAAAGTTAACAAATTGAAATTAACAGTTGATTTAAAGTTGACTGCTTTTTTGATTGTGCATGATTTAATATGAATTAATTTAATAATCAAAGTGATTTATTCTCAACTTAACTGATTTTGAATTAAAATAACTGATTTATGGGTTAATCAATTATTAAATCAAACTTTATTCCGACACTATATCATCAAATATTGATAACTTGATTTAATTAATTAAATAAGAATTTAATCAATTATTTGCAAGATTTTTGATTTATTATCAAAATTAAATAATATTAATTAGGAATAAATATAATTAAATCTAATTAAATAATTAAGTGGCAGAATTAAATCTAATTAATTAAATATTCAACATATTCAATTAATCAAATTTTAGGATAAATATGATTTATCGCCAAATAATATTCAATTAGGATAATTAGGATAAATTAGGAATATTCAAGGAATATTCCCTGATGCAGAATTAAGATTAAATCAATTAGGATTTTGATAAACTAATGTACAGATGTGCCTTAGGTTAGGAATTTTATGTCGATTTCGATCGATTGGTCAATGTAGAAGGTTAATGGTCCTATAGCCCATTTTTGGGGTATTACATTTTTCCCCTCTTTGAATTATTGTGCGAAGCGCAGTGGTTCAAAGATTAATCTATTTTTGATGATGATGTGGACTCAGTTATGTGGTGGAGAAACTGATCCTGAAAGATTAACCGATTCTGAGATAGAAACCGATTGATAGATTTGAAGATGTTTGATTCAGGCCCTGATTAACCAAAGAATCGAGATGATATTAACTATAGCAACAATGAATCGGTGATTATGAAAAAGTATCAAAATGCCTGATTCTGAACCTTATGATTATGAAGAAGTGACCATCCTGACTCCAGACCTGATTGTCCAAAGGAATCGAAAGGATGCCAAATCTAAATCCTTCCATTACAAAGAACCAAGGAAATAACATTAATGAACTGATGGTTACGAAGAGCTGATACAATTTACAAGTTTGTAAGAGAACACCAGATTGATATGGATCTTGATGACTCTAATATGCCCCAAGTGATGTTCCCCAAGCGACGAGGACTTTTGATGAATAAGTAACTAGACATGGTTGTTGTCTTGATCACTGAAAGGAAAATTTGATTGACATATTTGATTGATGTGCAATACCATGCCCCCTTCGAGATTAAAATCAAAATATGACAAGAAATTCAACGTTAAATAGTTTAGAAGCATGTTAATTGATTTGAGAAGTGGTGACACACGTCCGAAAACATGTTCTGCATCATTTGGAGGTCCTGAAGACCAAGTTTGACTAGGTTTGACCATGAGTTGACCATGGTTGACCAAGTTAAAATTTCAATAGTTTGATGTGAGATAATCAGTTAAGTTTAATTATGGATTTCATTGATGTTTTGAAGGTTGATTATGCAAGAAGTTGACCATTTTGGGTCTGAAAATTTTAAATCATGATTTTGACAAAGTAAATGATCTCAGATTTCAATTTTGATCCCGAAAATGGGTTCAAAATGTCAAAATTAGCCAGTGGTGACATTAGCTTACTGATTTAGTTTTAGGGGACCTTCATACAAAGCTCAGCCCTTGTGTCATGTTTAGCATAGTTTTGGAGAATCATTGAGTGTCAAGGTGAACGGTGAAATCATGAGATAAAGACAACCACACAAAGTGCAAAATGCAAAATGAAATGCACCTAGGACCTAGGACTTAGTCACTGATCATGTGTCGGTCATTTTCATCATTGAATTTTTTTTGTTCTTTTCTCTTTAGATAACACTAGATAAATCAATACAATGCCCACTAGTTAGTCAACTATAGACATATGAATATTTTTTTTTATTTTGAAATGTCGGATTAGATATAAGTATCAAGGCACAAAAGCTAGGATGACCTGAATATCATGTCCATTCTGATATAGCAATTTGTATAAGCATCAAAACATAAACATTGTGATGACCTGAATACGCCTTGCAAAAAAAAATCTAAACAGTTTAGGAGATCATTCTCATTCTTATGTGAATTTACCTGCAGTGACCTTTTATCGTTCACATCCTTGGATAATATCGCATTTCACAGTAGGAATAATAAATTACTCAAAAGAAAAAGTTAGATCAAACATCCTTGAATCTTTTGGGTATCGATGGTTGAGGTACACATGGCCATCCAATACATGATGGAGGCACTTATAGTGGACACCAATTCAATCCAAAATTTCCAAAGTTATTAGATTTTCACTTAAAGTGGAAAACAAAGAAAAGATTATGCCCCCAGTCATCACTCTCTAAATCCTATGAAGGACATCATCAAAGAGCTCGAGGAGACACAATATGCAAAAATCTCAATGTGAATTAGTAAGCATACAAAGAGGATTAAAGAATGTCGCAAATATTTTTTTTCAGTTTGTTGTTGCAAAATCCTTTCTTGGTGAGGAGACAGATAGCTAGACTCAAGCATAGCTTTGGAAGGAACTTGACTGGATATAACTCGTCTGAAGATACCGAGGGCTTTATGATATGACAATGATTTCCCCTAAGTTGAAGCTTTGATAGGATACATAGACTTGTGTTGGATTGATGCTCAGACCGACTTTATTGAAAAAAAGATGCGAAAGCAAACTGGGAGATATGTACAAACTAAAGCAAGACTGGAAGATGGGAAAGACCAAGATTGCACTGATAGATGGAGAGTTTTGATACAAGTGATGCCCATTTGCTAGGTTTTCATCATCTTGGTAGAGATTCTATTTTTGCTACCAAGGCACCTGTTTCTAGGTTTTCACCAAGACACTTTTTTTTTTTTTTTTGTTGTATTTTTCATCTTTTCAATTTTTTTGTGATACATCAAGGCGTCGATTGCTAGGTTTTCACCAGGATGATCATTTTTTCAGGACTTTTTCTGCTTTTTATGATTTTTTCAGGACATTTCACCATAGACTGAATGCCTTAAGCATATAATTTCTTCAGATGAAGAACATTGATTGGTTCTCGGAGCTATTCTCCTTCAGTCGTTGAGAGTTGATGGGCACTAGAGCCAAAAGTAGTAGTGATAACAAAGGGACCCAACTAGTTGGGTTCAAACTTCCCATTGTGTTCTCTATGTGATTGATTTTTAGGATTCTCTCTCAAGAATAGATCACCAACCTAAAATTCTCCGTGTTTGACTTTCTTGTTGTAGCCTCTAGACTTTTTTTTTCTGATATACTCTAAGATGATCATATGCTACTTGTCTGCACTCATCTAGTAGTTCAAGTTCTTGTAATGTAGACACTTTGTAATCATCATTGATTACCAGACCATGCATTTTGATTCTTAGTGATGGGATTTCAACCTCAATAGGTAGTACCACTTTAGACCCATAAACTAAAGTGAATGGTGTAGCCCCAGTGGGTGTTGTGATACTTGTTCTGTAGGCCCAGAGAGCTAGATTGATCATGAGATGCTAGTCTCTTCCTATTTTATTAACTGTACGATGTAAGATTTTCAACAGATTCTTGTTGGATGCCTCTACTTGTCCATTCCCTTGAGGATAATAAATGGATGACCAATGTATAATCTTGAATTTAGAGCACAAGGAATCTAAGTCTTTATTGTTGAATTGGCCACCATTATCTGTGACTATTGAATGTGGAATTCCATACTGACAAATGATATAGTTCAGAATGAACATTGAAATTTGTTTGCCGGTTGCTTGATTCAAAGGAACTGCTTCTACCCATTTTGTAAAATAGTTTGTAGCTATGATAATATGGGTGTGTCCATTGGAATAATGTGGATATATAGCTCCTATAAGATCAAACACCCATTGTTGGAAAGGCCATTGAGTAGTAAAGGGAATAAGATCTCTCCCTTGTGCATGAATCAAGTTCCCATGTACTTGGCACTTTTGATAATTCTTAGCATATTTGATAGCCTCCTTTTCCATTTTAGGCCAATAGTACCCAACCCTAATAAGTTTTTGAGCTAGTGTTAAACCATTAGAATGTGATCCACATATACCGTCATGGACTTCCTCTAATGCGTGCTGAGACTCCTCACAATCTAAACACCTAAGAAGTGTACCATCTAGACTCCATTTGTATAGATCATTACCAATGATGAAATACCATGATCCATTTTGGATAAGGTATCATTTCTCATGGTGGTTGAAGGTATCAGGGATGATTTGGTCTTGAAGGTATGAGAAAAGTTTTTTGTATCTAGAAGAATCATGACCAACAAAATGTGCAGATCATGCGGGTTTTGGGGGAATCATATGCAAGAAATGATAGTGCTTCCACCAGAAACTCATAATGTAGCTCATGTTTGAGCTATTGTAGTAGAGATGAGAGCATTTCCATAGCATCAACAACCTTGTTCTCTATTCTAGGAATCTACCCAAAAGTGACTGAGATGAAATACTTCTTAAGGTCATCAACCATGTGTTTGTATGGAACAAGTTTCTCATCTTTTGTTTGATATACATCATTGAATTGGTGTATGAATAACTATGAATCTCCATGAATATGCAACTCTGTCACTCACCACTCAATTGCTATCTTCATGCCATTAAGTAGAGCTTCATATTCAACAATATTGTTTGTGCAAGGAAATTTTATTCTGAATGCTTTAGGTATTGAGTAACCTTATGGTGTTATGAATAATAGGCCTACTCTAGATCCATTCTGTGTGTAATATCCATCAAAGAAAAGATCCCAAGTCCTAGAAGATATGTGCATGATGGATGAGTTAGGAAATTCCATTTGTAATGGTGTATCATCCAACATTGGTGCTTCAGAAAAGATGCCAAGTCCTAGAAGATATGTGCATGATGGATGAGTCAGGAAATTCCATCTGTAATGGTGTATCATCCAACATTGGTGCTTCAACTAACTGATTTGTAGTGACTTGTCCTTTGATAGCTTTCCTTTCAACATATTCTATGTCAAATTCACTTAATAACATTACCCATTTAGCTAGTCTACTTGTGAGGGCCGCTTTTCTCAATAAGTATTTCAATGGATCTATCTTAGCTATCAATTATGTAGTATGAGATAACATGTAGTGTCTTAGCTTCTATGATGCAAAGATGACAGCTAGACACACCTTTTCTATCATGGAATAATTCTTCTCATAATCTACCAATGTTCTGTTGATGTAGTAGATAGCTCTCTCTTTCTTGTTTTCATCACGTTGTGCTAGTAATGCCCCCAGTGATGTACTTGTGGTGGAGACATACATAATCAAGGGTTTCCCTTGTATAGGAGGCATCAAAATAGGAGGATTCACCAAATATTGCTTGATGTGGTTGAAATTCTTTTCACACTCTTCATTCCATGAGAAAGTCACACCTTTATGTAATGTCTTTGTGAAAGGTTGTGATATGTCTACTAGCTGAGATATGAAATGTCTGATTGATTGCACCCTTCCTTGTAAGGTTCTCATTTGAATGATATTTTTAGGAGGTTGCATCTCCATGATAGCTTTGACTTTAGTAGGATCTACTTCAATACCCTTATTTGAAACAATATAGCCTAGGACCTTTCTAGAAGTGACACCAAAAACACACTTTTTAGGGTTCAGTCTGAGACTAAACTTCTCCATTCTATCCAATATTTTTCTCAAGTCCTTCAGATGTTTAGATCTTATCATTGATTTAGCTAAGGTGTCATCAACATAGTCTTCCATAGTTCAATGAATCATATTGTGAAAGTTAGAAGTCATAGCTCGTTGATATGTAGCACCAACATTCTTAAGACCAAATGGTATGAAATTCCAAGAGAAGGTACCCCATGCACATGTAAAAGTTGTTTTTCTCTTGATTTTTTGGAACAATTTTGATTTGGTGGTATCCAGAGAAGCCATCCATTAAAGAATAGATCTCAAAGCCCACAATCATGTCCACTATCATATCAGTGTTTAGGAGTGGAAAATCATCCTTAGGGCATGCTTTGTTTACATCTTTGAAGTTTGTGCATACACTGATAGATTAATCTAGTTTTGAAACTGGAACTATGTTGGAGATCCACTCTGCATAATCTACGACTCAGATAAATCTGACTTTTAGTAACTTTTCTAGCTTAGCTTTGACTAGGAGTGCAACATGTGGGTGCATATTTCACAATTTTTGTTTAATAGGTTTGACTCCTGGAGGTATAGAAAGATGATGCATTATCAAATTTGGATCTAACCCTAGCATATCTGAATACTTCCATGTGATCTCTAGGAAAATCAAGAACATGTGTAAAATATGGATGGATTCCCCAAGTGGGATTACCTTCTAAGTCTAAGAAGAATTCATATTCATGAGAGTCTGTCTCAGAATCACTATTGTATCCCAAATGTTCAGCTATTGTGATAGGTTTACCTCCCTCTTGTTTAGTAGTAGGTTCTTGTGTATCTACCACATTGATATTCACCTTAGGTTTCTCTTCATCCTTAAGATGATCTAGTATGTTTTGAGGTAAAGGTTCATAAGGAATAAGATCAGTGGTGTTTGAATCATCATTGTCTGATTGTTATGTTTCTTCCTTTAGCTAAATTTCTATTGTTGGACTTATCTATTGTAGAACATGAGCCGAATTACTAGGAGGTGGAAAGGCTTCTTGTGATATCCAATTCCTATAGTTTCTTTGGTGGTTCTCCCACAATGTTCAATGGGTTGTATGATTCATTTGCCTCTTGTTCCTAGAGGTCCTTTTCCTATGTATCCCATCTTAGACATGAGTTTGTGACCTGGTCCATATGACTTTGAAGGAATCTTGTTTGATTTGGAGTCAAATTTTTGAACTGATGTAGATTCATCTTTGTAGAGCCATGCAAGCACAACTTCTTCCTCTTCAAACTCTTGTTTGGACACTTTCTCTATGACAAAACTTCCATTGTAGATAACTTGAGATTATTTAGATTCTTGTTTTGTCTATTTTAAAGGCTACCCATAAGACTTAGGCGAGACTGAGAGGGATGTTAGAGATAGGACTAGTTCCATAGTATATTCTCCCATGCTTGTATCCTTGATTTTGACCTCTTTGCCAATATCTTCCATCTTAGATGTAGATGCAATGTCTGTTTTCTTAGTGGAAGATTCTCTATTGTGTGGAACAAGTTTATTAGCACTTTCTTTCAAAGCATTGCAAGATGTAGATATGTTAGCTGGAATTGTTACCTTGACTCCATCATAAGGAAATTTCACACATTGATGATATGTTGATGGAATAGCTTGCATTTCATGTATCCAAGGTCTCCCTAGAATAATGTTATAGGCCAATAGAAGATCTAGAAATTGATAGGTGATGTCTCTGATAACTAGTCCCATTCTGATAGGTAGTACAATTGTTCCCTTGGAAGAGATTTCTTGTTCATCATATGCTTTTATGGTTATCTTCTTTTTAGGATCAATAAAATCTTCTGATAATCCCAATTGTGTGACCAATTTGTAGGAACACATGTTTAGACCAGCGCCTCCATCCATCAAAACATGTTTGACATGACAGTTTTAGATTAAGACTTCAATATGAAGGGATGGTTATGCAGATGACTCAATGAATTGTCATCTTCCTCTAAAAGGGAGATATACTAGGGTGATGTTAGATGACCAACCATAGTTTGAAATATGTCTAGATCAAGATTTTCAGGAACATTGGAATCGAGCAGAGCTTTATCCAGAATAGCCCTATGAGCAGGAGATATCCGAAGCAACTCAAACATGGATATTTTGCATTTGTATGCTGGAGTTGTTGGACAATATTGTATGATGTAGGCCTGGTCTCTTTAGGATTTGATGATTTTAAGGCATCCCTCTATTTAGAAGTAGATGAAATATTGAAAGGAACCTTAGGGGTGTTTGGTGAACTCAAGTTTTGTCCTTGTAGATGTACCTGAACTTGTGATCGAGTTATTGCATTTGTTGATTGATTATCTCTATCTCTTTTTACAATAGTAATGACATTGCAGTGTTTAGATAGGTATGGTTCAACCATATTTATGACAACATTATTTCCAGAGTAGGCATAATTGACTTTAGCACCCATGTTAGGCTGAGAAGATGAATCTCCTTTAGTATGCTTCAAAAATGGTTCTGTGAATACTATATGATCATTATTGGTTTTATGGTTGTCAATTACAATTTCTCCATCATCAATTTTGTCTTGAATGAGATGCTTTAAGTGCATGCAATTATTATTTTTATGACCTTTGTTTCGATGGAAGTCACATAAATCAGTCTCTTTCCACCATTTGGGTTTTACTTCAAGATCATATGGTTTTATCTCAGGTAATGTAATGATTTTTTTTGCCAATAGACTTTTCATGGAAGATTCCAAGGACTCACCTAAAGGAGTGAACTCACACTTTGGTTTTGAAACTCATGGTTTATAGTCATTAGACTTTTTAGAAGACTCAGATGCCTTTTGTTCAGAAGCTTTTATGGCTTGGGTGCCAACAATGAGATTGAATGTTGGTGCCTTTGATGGGGCACTGACATGATCAACAACGCCATCTGTTACAACATTCTTGTTCTTGTTCCAAAATTTGACTTTATCTTTGTTGTTGGAACTAGAACCAGATTCATTCTTGCTATCTTTGAGCATTATATCCCCTTTGCAAGAAAGTACATTCTCAATCTTGATAGCATTTTCTACCATTTTCTCAAAAGAAGTATGATTTTGTATTTGCAATTGAGTTCTAGAATCAAATTGTTGATGAAGATTTTGAGTTTTTGAGTTTCTAGAATAGGTCGAGCATAGAGTGAAAACTTCTTCCTCCATCATTTGAGGAAGGTCAGGAAGGCCTCTCCTAAGTTTTTCTTTAGATTGCAGATGTCGATCATGGTGACTAGGTGTTGGATATTGTAGGAGTATTGTTGGTAGAACAATTTGATTAGCTCCTCAAAGGTTTTGATTGTTGGAGGCATTTTAGAGAACCAATGAATGGTTGCTCCTCCTAAAGATCATTGGAAAAGATGCATTAGGTAGGTTGGTTCATGTATAAACTCCATGGATTGAGTACAAAATTCTCTAACATGATCTTGGGGGTCAGAGTTTCCATCATACTTGTCATATTTTGGCATCTCCACTCTTCTTGGGAATGGTGGCATGTATAAGTTTTTATCAAATGGGAAGGGGCATAGAGCCTCCATAGAGAATTCTTTAGGTTCTTTCTCTTTTTCCACCTTGTTGAGTTTAAATTTCATAGCATGCATCTACTTCATCATAACTGTGATGGGAGTTTCTTCTTCTTGTGTGATGATATTATCGACATTGAAGTCTTGAGGAATTTTGGCTCCTTGTTGAGCTAGTTGTAAGAAATACGCTTCTTTCTCTTCATGTAGGAAGTGTTTCATCATTCTTTAAAAGTTGTCATCATTTCTATACCACTCAATTTCAGATGGTGTTGGTTTTGGATCTCCGCCATGATTAGAGTGATGACCTTGGGAACCTTGGTTTTCTCCTCCTTGAGACATCATGTTGTTGTGAGGACTCTTGGGGATTGATTGATGTGGAGTTCATTGATTACCTTTGTGGATCGACATAGGAGGGTTTATGTAACCACCTTTCAAGTAAATATTGCCAAGAGCGTCTTCTCCGAATAAATTTTTGTCATAAGGTTGATGAAATGTTTGAGAAATCATAGAAGATGCCACTGAAGAGAGTCTAGGTTGTTCTCCTTGTTTTCTTTATGAGGAAGCTCTAGTTTCCACCATTAACCTTGGGTGAAGCAAAAGAGTAAGATTAAGACAATTGATGAATGATCTATTTTAGGAAAAATCAAGTGACGCAACCTTGTCAAGATTGGATTTGATAAAGGATTGATTAGACATAAATGTAGGATAGTGTGCCCTGGATGTATGGGTAGACACCCAAAAGATAGAGGACACGAGCTCACAACACTTAGCCATTTCTAAGGATTGATTTTGAAGATAATTTTGACAAGGTTTTTGACACAAGATCAAAAGGGATTCAAATAGATAGATCGAAAGGTTGGATCAAACTCAAGAGACCACTTTAGGAAAATTGATTAGATTTTCTGGTTTTTTTGCTCTGTTCCTGACACAGTGAATATTTTGATAGAATCTGATGGCTGACTATAATGACTAAATTTCTGATAAATCTAAAGGTTTTCTGACAAGTTTGTCTCAAATACCATACAACTTTCTCTAGGCTCGTACGAGTCAAGATAAGGTCTGGCATGACAATTAACAAAACTCGTACAAAAATTGCTACCAATTTTTGAAATTTGCTTGAATTTTTGACAACATTCGTACGACAATGTACATGATACTGTACAAGTTTCTGGGGGTTTTGATATGACAATCTGGAAACTCATATGAGTTTTGAATTTCTAGGATGACAACAGACACCAGAAAAGGATTATTGTTCAGATTTTGCAAGTTTCTAGATTTGTTGGTTGATTTCAATGGCTGGGTTTGTTCATTTTTAAATGACCAATTTGATATCAGACACACAAAAAAACAATCAAGCAAGCAAGTAATCATCTTCAAACAATGTGCAAGGGACAAAGCAACATTGCACATGAACAAGAATAGTAACTTAATAATCCTACTCCCTAAGAATTCTACTTGTGTATGTTCTCAAATGTTTTGCAATCACGCACATAGTCCTAGAAAATAAAAATTTGGTTGCACTAGGGTTCATAGTAATGGTCAACTCTACAAATTTTGTAATCTCAAGAGGGTGAAATCCTATCTAAGCGCACCAGGGTTTTGACACAGTCCAAGAATTTAATTAATCATGAGCTATTGAGGAGATCTGATAGCCCAACAAGAGACTACACCTGTGCAGATTTCTTCCACAAGGATATTTATATAGTGGCTGCTGCTACCAAGATGAAAATGGCTATTACCGCTTGAGGTTTTGTCCATGTGGTTGACCCAATAAAGGGAATATCCACTATGGTTAACCCTCTCTAATAAGGTTACTCACAAAAAGGACCACATGGGGACTTAGTTGAGATTTAAGGATTTGAGTTTCTGATACTACCCAAAAAGGGAGTAGAGCATAATCCTCTAGGCTCTTCACTTCACCCAAACACAGTAGACAAATTCTTTGACACACTATCTTGAAACTACCTCACCAAGGTTTGTATATCAACAACAATGGCTACCGAGCTCTCTAAGTGGGACCAAGAGAGAACGTACCACCAAATATTGAAGACAAAAACCAAGTAAGACCGTGAGATAATATCAAATCCTCCCTACCTACAAGGGGATCTGTCTTTAAGAAGAGCTTCACATGAACAAGTGAATGAAGCCCACTCTCTCAAGAACTCCATAAATAGTGTTCATAGAGCCTAATTACTATATGTAACAGATATGCAAGAAAACAAATCTATGTTCATTTTTAAAGCCCAAATGAACGTGTGATTTATGAAAGCAAGAAAACACTCAAGCTAGACATGAGGGAGGTTCATTTTATGTCCAAAATTGAAATGTTAACAAATGTAGAAAAATACCTCAATTCCAATGCAACGCGCTTAGTAGATTTTTACCTTTTTCAATTTTGTTACGCTTTTCCATGAGCCAAAATAGCAAGTATCAATAAAAAATAGAAAGTATCAATTGTTAGGGTTAGCTGTTAGTCCAAATCTAAAAATCAAATATGAAAGACAACCTAAAATTCTAGTACGACAATCAAAATTCTGGTGTGAAAACTCATCCGACAATGCACTACCTCCCGCATGACAATCCATGCATAAAATGACAGTGGGTCAGTATGAACATGATAAAGTAACTACCAAATGATAATACACATACAACAGGAATGAAACTCGAGATTTTTGACTATCGTACGACAGTCAGAGGGTTTGGGTATGACAATCTGTCAAGTGTCGTTCAAAAATCGTACAGACAAAATAAAAATCACGATTTTGAGAGAAATTGCTAGAAAATTGATAGAAAGAGAATGGAAACCCATTTTAGGGCCACACGTTGGGTGCCAGAAATGTGCATGTGAATTTTGTACCTAGCTGTAGACATAAAACTTTAGTAAAACATTAGAGGTTAGCAAATCAAAAAATTTGCAAAATAAATGAACTAAGCTAACCAGATGATTTACTGCCTTCTAGTAGGTGTGAGTATGGTATTCTCAGATTAAGATTGAGATCAATGAAAATGAATCACCTAAATGAAGGATTTAAAATGATGAAAGCAATAAAATATGGATGCAAATTAATCTATATTTTTAGATTTTCTATGCAATATGATGAAAAACTATATGAAATTGATCTAAGATGGATGGAAAAATGAATTGCAATGAAAATCTATGAATGTTATGCTATGAAATTACTATGAAATTGAAAATAATGAATTTCAAAAATCTCACAATCGCCTATTCGCAAGAGCTCGATTCTGCAAGTTCGCAAGTATGTAAAAATTCGTGGGATCAAAGATGCAAGACTGAAAATTTGGGATCCTTTGTGAAGGGTTGAGCCTTGTTTTTATAGAAATCCAGGGCTTGAGGATGCATGGAAAAAGCCATAAATCACTTCTTGATAAACTCAACTTGATTTTTGAGTTATCAATGAATTAGAAATAGTTAACTCAAAATCATGCAAAAGCAAATTTTTGACTCAAAATAGAGTTCAGATCACTTTTTCAACTCACAATCACATGTTGAGTTTAGAAAGTTAACAAATTGAAATTAACAGTTGATTTAAAGTTGACTTCTTTTTTGATTGTGTATTATTTAATATGAATTAATTTAATAATTAAAGTGATTTATTCTCAACTTAACTGATTTTGAATTAAAATAACTAATTTATGGGTTAATCAATTATTAAATCAAACTTTATTCCAACATTATATCATCAAATATTGACAACTTGATTTAATTAATTAAATAAGAATTTAATCAATTATTTGCAAGATTTTTGATTTATTGTCAAAATTAAATAATATTAATTAGGAATAAATATAATTAAATATAATTAAATAATTAAGTGGCAAAATTAAATCTAATTAATTAAATATTCAACATATTCAATTAATCAAATTTTAGGATAAAAATGATTTATCGCCAAATAATATTCAATTAGGATAAATTAGGAATATTTAGGGAATATTCCCCGATGCAAAACTAAGATTAAATCAATTAAGGTTTTGATAAAATGATGTACAAATGTGCCTTAGGTTAGGAATTTTATGTCAATTTCGATCGATTGGTCAATGTAGAAGGTTAATGGTCCTATAGCCCATTTTTGGGGTATTACATGAATCACAATTTATCCAACATCATTTTGTCTTGGATAAGGTGTTTCAGATGCATGCAGTTGTTGGTTTTATGACCCTTGTTTAAGTGAAAATCATAGAAATTGGTCTCCTTCCACCATCTAGGTTTGACTTCAAGATCATATGGTTTTATCTCAAGTAATGTGATAATGTTATTTGCCAATAAGGTTTTCATGGCAGATTCTAAGGACTCACCAAAGGAGTGAACTTGCATTTTATTTTTGTAACCCATGGCTTGTACTCATTTGGATTTTTAGAAAGCTCAATTATCTGTTTCTCTGAGGATTTGATAGCTTGAGTACCAATTATGAGGTTAAATGCTGGTGCTTTGGGTGGAGCACTAATATTATCAACAACACCATCTGTGACAACATTTTTATTCTTGTTCTAGAATTTGACTTTGTCTTTGTTGTTGGAACTGGAACCTAAATCATACGTGTTCTCTTTATGAAGCAAGATATCCCCTTTGTGAACAAGTACATCCTCGATTTTCATGGAACTACACCATTTTGTCAAATGAGGTATGATTTTGCATCTGGAGATGATAGTTGATTTCTAGAACTAGATTGTTGATGAAGATTTCTAGTTTTTCATTTTCCAAAATTTGTCGGGCATAAAGTGAAAAATTATTCCTCCAACATTTTAGAAAAGTCAAGAATGGTTCTCATGTTCTCTGCTTTAGATTACAGATGTCAATCATGGTGACTAGATGTTGGATATTGTAGGAGTATCGTTGATAGAAAAGTTTGATTAACTCCTCAAAAGTTTTGATCGTTGGAGGTATTTTAGAGAACCAGTTGATGGCTACCCCTCCCAAAGATCATGGGAAGAGATGCATTAAGTACATTGGTTCATGCATGAAATAAATGGATAGAGTGCATAAATCCTTGAAATGATCTTGAGGATATGAATTTCTGCCATATTTTTCATACTTAGGTATCTCCACCCCTTTAGGGAATGGTGGCATATACAAGCTCCGATTAAATGGAAATGGGCACAAGACATCCATAGAGAATTCTTTGGGTTCCTTATCTTTTTCCAGCTTGTTTAGCTTGACTTATATAGCATGCATCTATCACATCATAGTAGTGATAGGGGTCTCTTCCTCTTGTGTGATGATATTCTCAACATTAAAGCTTGGAGGAAGTTTGCCTCCTTGTTGGGCCAATTTGAGAAAGTATGTCTCTTTGCCTTCTCATAGGAAATGTTTCATGAGTTTCTTAAAGAGATCATCATCTCAGTATTGTGCTATTTCAGAAGGTGTGGGATCTTGACCTCTTCCCTCATTAGAGTCATGACCTTGTAAACCATGGCTAGCTGCTCTTTGAGACATGGTAGTGTGTTGATTATCTTTTGGCATGTTTTCTTAAGTTGAAGGAGGTGTGTGACCTCTCTTTAGCCATAGATTTCCTAGCTCATCTTCTTCATAAAGATTAGGATCATAGGGTTGATGAAAAGAATGAGCAATGAGAGAAGACAAAGGTGATATCTTTGGGTATTCTCTTGGTTTTTTGTGTGAGGAAGCTCTAGTTTCCACCATTAACCTTTAGGTGAATTTGGGAGCAAGATAAGACAATTGGATGATAATCTAACTTAGGAAAAAATCAAGTGACGCAACCTTGTCAAGATTGGATTGGATTGATAAAAAGGTAGATTAGACATAAGTGAAGGATACTGTACCCAAGATGTATGGGTAGACGCCCAAAAGATGGTGGACATGAATTCACAACACTTAGGCATTAATAGATTGAGATCATTTTGACAAGGTCTTTGACATAGATGAGACATGATTCAGATCAATTAACAGGATGAAAAGTCACACAAAATAGATCACTTTGGGAAAACAAGATGGATCGTTGTTTCTATGCTCCATTCCTAACACAGTGGATTTTCTGACAGAATATTGACCAGGGTCGAAAGTTGTCTAGATTTATGGAAAAATTAGGAATTTTTAGGAAATTTTCTACAAACTATCGTACAACAGTATCCAGGCTCATATGACCTAAAAATAGGTCTGGCATGACACTTGTAGAATCTTGTACGACAATTGATACTGGGGATTAATTTTTGTTGAGGGTTTTGACAATTCTCATATGATAGTGTACTTCTTCCTGTATGACACTTAGGGGGTTTCTGGTATGATACTTGCAGGAACTGAGCAATTGTCGTATGATAATTGTAGGGGCTGGATGATAGTTGACACCATAAAATGATTTTGATTCAATTTTTCAAGATTTTGGTGTTTTGGTCTCTATTTGCTTTTCAAGTTTGTTTTCAAGTTTGCAAAATCAGTGTGTTTTTGATTGTTTGACGGTGTTTAACATAGTAATAGGCTCACAATCACATAAAACACATGGGAATTGAATCAATGAATGAATCACACCTATCTTAACCTAGCTAGGAGAAGAGATGTATTACTTTCTCGTTGACTTAGGAACACACTCAATGAATCCTCAGAATATGGCAGTCCAATAACACACAATGGATGTTGAAGACCATATCATCCAAGTTCAAATTTCAAGGAGGGGTCAATTTGAAAAGTTTCTTGGGGTGATTACTATTCACCTCACACAAGCACTATAAATCCTTTAGAGGTAGATCGGTGGCAAACTAGCTTAGGTTGTTAATCAATGCATCCATTCACAACTGTCTCCCATAGTCCCACAAGTAGGATTGAGGCATATAGCCTATGAGTACTCAGACCTGTGTAGTCTCGCAAGCAAGATTTAAGTGGCTCTGCTCTACACAAAATCCAAGCATGTTCATGGAATAAATCCAAGGAACAAGTGCAATTATTTCTTCGGAGGCTTTAACCTCAAGGAAGAGTCAAATTTTATAATGGGGTGGAAGAGTCATCTTAAGACTTATCCCCACTTGGGTCATTCCTAAGAGTTTTTTACCTCGCCAACATGACCTATAAAGGATTAATTGAAATGTGAGGTTGGGGACCATAGGATCTGGGTTTTTGATTCTCTAAAAGAGAATAGCATAATTCCCTAACCTTGTCCTTTTCCCTATCTAAGACACACCAAGAAGAATCAATCCAGAGATAGTACACAAACTGGCGCTAGGGAAGATACCTTATGGGTTTCTGACTCTCCTAAGAAGGAGAAGAGCATAACCCCCTCAATATCTACCTTAATGGAAATAGACACATGTACCTAATTAACTTGGTGCCTATGAAAAATAAATATTTAAGCAAAAAAAAAAATTTGCTCAATAAGATTCGACAACCTGCAAAACCACATGTTAGAAATCTTTGTGAATGATCTTTTCTTTAGCATGCAATTTCTAAAAGGGTTTCCTACAAACAAGGGCTTAGAAGACAAGAAGAGGCTAAAAAGATTGGTTTCAATACTCAAGTCTTCGTATCTCATCCTGTAAAAGGGTTAGGTTGTCTCAAATAATCATGCACCAGAAAATAACAAGTGTTAGGATTAGTTGCAAGTCAAATCTCAAATCAAAAACCCTAAAAAATTGATCAAAAATCCCATACGATAATTGAAATTCTGGCATGAAATGTCGTATGACAATATACCTCAACCCATATGACACTTTAGATATGATATGATAATGGGTACATACCGATACGACAATTAAGCTTTGATACGACAATATATAAGAATCGATACGACAATTGTTAGAATGTCATATGTCGTACGACAATCAGAGACTTCCCACATGACAATCTGCAAAGTGTTGTATGAGATTGTATGAAAAATTGTAAAACCTGAAACTTGATGAAAAATTGTTAGAAAATGGACAAAATAAAAAAATGGAAACTTGATGTCGGGCCCCACAGTGGGCGCCAGAAATGCGTGTCTGAAAATTGTACCCGTTCAGAAGATACAATACATTAGTAAAACATTATTGATCAATGATATGAAAATAAGAAATAAAAGCATATATCATTAATCAGGTGATTTACTTCCTTCTAGTAGACGTGAGTATGGTATTCTCAGAATTTGACGAAGATCAGTGACATTGCAACGCCTAAACAAAGGATTTGAATGTAAAAATGATAAAAATGAATGCAAGATTAATCTATATTTTTGGATTTTCTATGCAATGAGAATAACAACTATATGAAATTGATCTAAAAAGCTTTATAACAATGAAAATAAAACTAAGATATGAATGTAAAAACAAGAAAAAAATGTTAGCAACAAATCTCCAAAAGTTGCACAATCTCCAGAATTCAATAGTATAGCGTTGTTTCTCTCCAAAAAGTGTACATTGTAATTGTGAAGGAATGGGGCCTGTTTATATAGAAATCCATGGTTTGAGAACTGATGGAAAGCCAAAAATCACTCCTTGATCAACTCAAATTGATTGGTGAGTTATCATGGAATTAGAAACAATTATCTAGTAAAATCATGCAAATCAACTCTTTAACTCATAATTGGAAGTTGAGATCACTCCAATCTAATTTCCAACTCACAATCACATGTTGAGTTTAGAAAATTAACAAATTGAATCCAAGAGTGGATTTTGAGTTTAACTGCTTTTCTGATTTTTGCATAGATAATTGTAAGTTTATTTAATTTTCCATGTGTTTTATTCTCAACTTAACTGATTTAATTTAAAAATAACTGATTTATGGGTTAATCAATTATTTAAATTAAACTTTATCCAAAATTAAATTATTAAATTTAACAATATGATTTTAATCAATTAAATAAATATTTAATCAATTATTTTTAGAAAATGTGATTTATTGTCAAATAAATAATATTAATTAAATCTAATTAAATAAATTAAGTGGTTAAATGAAGTTTAATTAATTAAATATTCAACACATTCAATTAATTGCACTTTAGGATAAATAAAATAATATTATTTATCACCAAATAATATTTAATCAGAGATAATTAGGATAAATTAGGAATATTAAGGAATATTTCCTGATGCAGATTTAGGATATGATCGATTAGGGTTTTGATTATTTGATGTGTAGATGTGCCTTAGGTTAGGACTTTAGGGTCAAGTTTGATTGATTTGTTGATGTAGGAGGTTAATGGAATTGAAGCCCATTTTTGGGGTATTACATTTACCTCTAGGCCTAATTAATTAAATCAATCCTATTAAATACATGGTTAGAGTGATTAATTAAAGGTCAACATGTAAGTATGAATTTAAATTAACAATGCCCATACTTAATAGGAAACAGAGTCACAACCAAGATTTATTGGATCGCATACGGGGTTTCCTAGATCACATCCAGTAAGGTATCACCTTTAGTTAATTTTGGATCGCATCTGGGATCCTTAATCACATCCAAGAAATAGGATCACATTTAGTAAAACTTTGGATCAAATCTGGGGATATTTTCTTTAAATTTGGTTTCTCTAACATCTAATGGGTGAATTTTGTGATCTCTATGGATTTATAACAGCCTAATAGTGGTCTACAGGTCGAATTGTTGAAGATATCAACAAATTAAGACTACTAATGGTTGTTTTTAGGTTGCCTAAAAGAAATCAACTAGACTTTATGATTATTTTTCTAGGAACTTAATATAATTTTAAATCAATTTGTAAACTAATCAAAGGATTATTCTATTTTCCCTTTGGGAAAATTAGAAAGTCAAAAGTTAGCTTGCAATTTGGGGTAATTTGGTTAAATTTTCATGATGTGTCTTGGAGAGATAGTTTGAGATAGGAGATTATTCTCTTCTCCTTCATGGAGAATCACAAATCCAAACTTCTAAGCTATTAATCCCTTTCTTTTATTGCATACCTTTAGAGGGCCTTTTGGTTGAGGAAAAAAGCTCCTGGGAATGACCCAAGTGGGGACAAGTCTTAAGCCGACTCTTCCACCCCACTATAAAATTTGACACTTCCTTGAGATGAAAATCTTAGAAGACATAATTCAATTTTTCATTACAACCTTGAATTGATCTTTTCCAATGACATGCTTGGTTCTTGTGTAGAGCGGAGCCACTTGAATCTTGCTTGCGAGACTACATAGATTTGAGTACTCATAGGGCTATAGGCCTCAATCCTTCTTGAGGGACTATGGGAGATGGTTATGAATGAATTCCTTCATTAAGAACCTAAGTTATATGTTACCTAGTTTACCTCCAAAAGGTTGGCAATTCTTGTGCAAGACAAATAGTAATTGCCCCAAGAAATTCAACATATCGAGCCCTCTTTGACATTACTACTCTGCTAATATAGCCTCCAACATCAATTGCGTATTGTTGGACTGTCATATTTTGAGGAGTCATTGAGTGTGTTCCTAAGTCAGTGAACAAGTGTTTCCAATCTCTACCTAGTCTAAGGAAGGATAGGTGTGTTTTCTCCTAAAAATGATTGCTTGATGTATTTTAAATATAAATCTAAGATAAATCCCCTGAATGAACAAACCACAAGAATTTTTTAGACACCTAAAAGTCTTTAGAATAAAAGAGAGAAGAATTTTTTTCACAAACTTGACAAAAATTTTCATCAGACAAGTCATCAGAATGTCGCATCTGGTATCCTGTGTCGCACCCTGTATCCCAGATCGCACTTGGTAAAAATAATGTCGCACCCCATATTTCCTAGGTGACATCCGGATTAGGGATCGCATCCCATGTTTCCTGTGTTGCATCTGGGGCCAAAAGCCTGTCAGTCACATCTGGAGTATCACATCTAGGACTGAAAGCACTTCTGTACCTATTAAAAATTGGATTTTTATATTTTTGAATACCCTTTTTGGCCTTTTGTTAGATTTTGTTGTCACAACCATTATACATACAAGCCTAAAAGAGTTATTATTGAGTGTGTCTTGTCATCTTATTTGGTTTGTATCTCATATTATTCAAATTGTGGAGTTTCCTTGTCACATCAGATTCAAATCAAGATCCCAACTCACTATTAGGGAACTCTAACCCTTTGACGCTAGAACTTTCAACAAATGTTGGAGATTTTCCAGTAGGCCAATGATGACTGTATGTTTGTCATTGATGACAACATATGGTAAGTAGCATGCATGGAAGACTTATGTAGTAAGATTTAAGTATATGTAGCATGGACATGTTATTAGCATGATATCATGGATGCAGAGGTTAACTATTAGTATAGATGGTTATATAGCAACTTGTGTCAGCAATGTTCCTCACAGAGTAGCAAGCAATGTTCTATGTATGGTTGTCCGTACAGTTATCATGGAGCCTTGTGCATTTGGATATGTGATGGAGACATGTTAGTGATGTTACATTCATGGACACAAAGTCTATTGATTAGTAGAAGTGAAGTTATGCAGTCGCTATTCACCAATAGTAGTTTCCCGTGTTTGTTTAGAAGAGTCGACAGAGATTATATTGGTTCAGGAGTTGCACCTATCATTTTGGTATGTGCCCTTGGATTAGAGCTTGGAGAAGAGTTAGTAATGTTTAGTTAAGAGTGCATGATGTAATTCAGCATGAGGAGAAAGAACCAGTTATTTTGGTAGAGCCAACAATGTGTAGCGTGCATTTACAATTATCTTATTAGACAGGTCTAGAATGTGTTGCATGCTTAGTAGAGCCGACTAAATTATTATTGGAGTTTGTTATGGCTTCTCTAATACAACTTCAAGGTGGTTCTAATAGGTTGACTTGATTATATCATTTAGAGGAAAGATATTTATAGACAGTCATTTGTGATTGCTAGGGTGTGGTTCATAGTTGATTGTGAAGAGCAGAGTAGAGTGTGTCAAGTGTTGAGCCATTAGAAGAAGGTCTATGTGGCCAAGTAAAGTATTTGTGCTATACATTGGAATTGATCTAGATAGAAGGTCTAAGCATAGTTCACCAAGATCCATATATAGTGTGTATCTATTATTTAGAAGGTTGTAGCCTTCACCCATTTGAGCTGTGTGCTCTCAGACAGTGCGTCCTCACCCCTAATAGGATTAATTGTAAAAGACTCCTAATAGGGTCCAACCCTTAACCAGGTCTACTATACTAAATACATTGTAAAGAAACTCCTAATAGGGTTAATGATCTTCTAACAAGGATCATAATACACTAGTGCATATTATTAGTGGGTGTCAATTCCCACCAAGGTTTTTACCTATTTGGGGTTCCATGTAACCAAAATATTGGTGTTGTGTTCAAGTGTTCTTTCCTTGTGTTTATGCTTTATGTTGAAGTATACTTAATTGGATATAGAATTGAAACTTGTAGATGTTGGAGTTGATGAAAAGCAACCCATAGCTCCCAAGAATCCCTGCATGCAAACACCTATCATAAAAAGAGAAAAAAATTTATGGAGGCATGTAATCACAGATTTGAGAAAGAGAGGCCATGATTGAGAATAACAAATGAGAGAGAAAATCTCAATACAATAATCTATTCTCCATTAATTGATCCAATAAGTGAATGAATAAAATACAAAGAGGGAATCCTTATAAAAGGATACCAAAACCCTAAAGGTGAAAACCCTAAAGAATAATAAGATGCCTAAGTTTAACTTAAGTGTAGAGTATAATAGACTAATAATTAAATAAATTAATTATTAGCTATAATATGACAACTCTAACAGTAGATAACTGATTCACCCCCCCTCTCAGTTATCTCTTGGGACTATTCCTAATAATTGGTATCAGAGCCAAGTGCCTCAAAGAGGAAGTTTAACAGCTTGAGGTTGATCAGATGACATTCTTTAGAAAAGAAAGTCCTAAGTTTGATGGAGAGAATTATCTTGACTGGAAGAACAAGATGATGACACATCTACAATGCATTGTCTTTGAATTTTTTGAAGTGGCTATCAAAGAAGTTCAGATCCCCTCTCTAGAAAGTCTTGTAAAGAAAGATGCTACTAGTGAATAGAAGGATTTATTCCATTAGAATGCAATAGAAAAAGAAACCCTTATCAGTACCCTATCTGATAGTGAGTTTTCAGAGATAAAGAAAGTAGACACAACCCATAAGACATGGAAGAACCTAGAAGACATGTTTGAAGGAGATAAACAAGAAAAGAATGCATGTAGAAAGACATGGAAGAAAGGATATAATACATTGGAGATGCTACCTAAGGAGAACATAAGAGCCTACAATCAAAGGATCAATGAAGCAGTTGCTGGAATCAGAAATAATGGTGGAGAAATTTCAGAAGAAGACATCATGGATAAATTGATGACTACATTGACACCAAAATATGAGAACAAGATAAACATCATTGATGAGACTATGCAATTCTTAGAGAACTTGAAAAGAGAAACCTTGATCAACAAGATTGCTGCATTTGAGATATCAAGTTTGAAGACTGAGCCTAAAAGTGAGACAAACTTCAAAGCTTCGGTCCATGGTAAGAAATTTGCAAACACTTCTGGTAATTTTGATGATGATGATGAAGAGAAAACACTAGATGATTTCATTGCTATGATTGCTAAAAGAGAAAAGAAAGGAAAAGGAAAATATGAAGGTCAATTTCCATTTAAATTCTTTTCATGTAATAAGATTGGTCATTTTGCATCTAAGTGTCCTACAAGAGTTAAGAAGTACAAAAATAACTACAAGCCTAAGTATACAAAGGAATGCTACTATACTGGAGATGGAGTATCAGATGAAGAATCAGGAGAAGAGGAAATTTGATTCATTGCTCTTGAAGATGAAAAGAATTCACAAGAGTTAGCACTGATTTCACAAGCTAACATCAGGACAAATTGGATCATTGATAGTGGTTTCTCACATCACATGACTGTAGACAAAGATAGATTTGTTCATTTGGACAGATACATAGGAGGCATGGTTAGATTTGGAGATAACACTCCTAAACCCATCATTGGAAGATGAGCCATCTACCTTGGATGGAAATAATAGTACTGATGATGTTATTCATGTTGATGGTTTGATACACAACCTACTAAGTGTTGGGTAGTTACTTGATAAAGGTTACAGATTGGAATTCAATGGAAACAAGTGCATCATTAACAAAAAAGAAGGAGAAATAATTGCATCAAGATCAAAGACTAAAGGTAATGTTTTTCAACTTAATCCAAAAGCAAGTTGTTTTGTTGCTAAAGTAGATTATAGTTGGTTGTGGCACAAAATACTATGTCATATCAATTTTGATAATATAGTAAAGATTAGTAATGTTAAGGCAGTAAGAGATCTACCTAGCATAGCAAAACTAGTTGATACTATATGTATGGAATGTGTTATGGGAAAGCATGTAAGGAATTCATTCAGGAGAAAGCTTAATTTAGCAGAGAACAAAGTGGATCTAATTCATACAGACCTATGTGGACCAACTCAAACAAGATCATACTATGGTGAAAGGTATTTCATTTTTTTTGTAGATGAATATTCTAGAATGATGTGGGTTGCATTCTTAAAGGATAAGTTAGAAGCATTTGAAAAGTTCAAAATATTCAAGGCTAAGTTTGAGAATGAATTTGGACTAAAGATAAAATGTCTAAGATTGGATAGAGGAGGAGAATTCACATTTGACATATTCTATGAGTACTGTGAAGAACATGGCATACAAAGATAGTTGAGTGCACCTAGAACCCCTTAGAAGAATGGGATTGCAGAGAGAAGGAATAGAATCATCCTTGATACAACGTGCACCATCATGATTGAAGGAAAAGTTGCACACACCTATTAGAGAGATTTAGTTAATACAATAGTCTATACAATCAATAGAATACAATTGAGGCCTGGTGCAAACAAGACACCTTCTGAGCTATGGTTTGGTAATTTTCCCATAGTAAAATACTTCAAAATCTTTGGAAGAAAGTGCTACATCAAGAGGAATGAAGCAATAGGCAAGTTTGATGCAAGAAGTGATAAAGGTATTTTTCTTGGTCACTCTACTAAAAGTAAAGCTTATAGATGTTTTAACTTGAGATTAAAGAAGATCATTGAAAGTGCTCATGTTAAGATTGATGAAAAGTTTATGGTTCAAGAAAGATATCATGATTAATCACCTATGATTGAAGAAGAACCTAGACCTTCCACTAGTGAGACAATTGTTGAAGAGATGTTTGACAGTATTAATGTATTATTCAATGACCCTGAAACAAGTGAAGAAGAAACTCAGAAGGAAGATGAGTCATCATCACCTAAAGTTTCAAAGTATACATCTAGATATCATTCTAAGGATGACATCATTGGAGATCAGAGCAATAAAGTCACAACAAGATCAAAAGCTAAGAGTTTCTGCAAGCAGTGAGACGATATGTTTACTATCTCATATTGAACCCTTAAATGTTGAAGATGCATGCAATGATTCATATTGGCTTGATGCTATGAAAGAAGAACTATATCAGATTATCAAGAATGATACTTGGGAATTGGTCCCAAGACGTAGTGATAAGAATGTGATTGGAACAAAGTGGATATTTAGAAACAAGATGAATGAAGATGGTACAGTAGTGAGGAATAAAGAAAGGTTGGTATGTAAGGGATATGCACAAAGAGAAGGTATTGATTATTATGACACTTTTGTACCAATAAGTAGGTTAGAAGCTATTAAGTTGTTTCTAGCTTTTGCAACATT
This sequence comes from Chamaecyparis obtusa, assembly GCA_027943335.1. NCBI lineage: Eukaryota > Viridiplantae > Streptophyta > Pinopsida > Cupressales > Cupressaceae > Chamaecyparis > Chamaecyparis obtusa. The sequence continues at coordinate 1,148,378 of BSBK01004301.1, read as the reverse complement.
TAAAAACTTCAAAGTTTATCAGATGGATGTTAAGTCATCATTCTTGAATGGAAAACTAAAAGAATAAGTGTACATTGATAAGCTAGAAGGATTCACCCTATCAAACATACCTAATATGGTATGAAAATTGAAGAAAGCCCTCTATGGAGTTAAGCAAGCCCCTTGAGCTTGGTATGAGAGACTTGATGGATATCTAACAAAGATTGGATTCAAGAAAGGAGCAACAGATTGTAACCTATTCTTAAGGGAGTCATATGAAGGACTACTACTTGTAGCTATATTTATTGATGACATTATCTTTGGGGGTAATGAAAAACTAAGTGCAGAGTTTGCTAAAGAAATTTAGAGTGAGTTTGAGATGAGCATGATTGGTCCTATTAAGTACTTTTTGGGACTAAATGTGTAGTAGACAGAGAAAGGTATTTTCATTAATCAGTTTAAGTATGTGAAAGAGATTCTAAAGAAATTAAAGATGGATGATTGCAAGCCAATAGGTACACCTATGATAATAGGTTGCAAGCTTACAAAAGAAGATGATTCTCCAGTAGTAGATACAACATTGTACAAGTATATGATTGGTAAACTCATATATCTTACTCAAACTAGACTTGATATTTCCAATGCAGTTGGCATAGTTGGAAGATTTGCAGCAGAGCCTAAACAAAGTCACCTCATGGCAATAAAGAGGATATTCAGATACTTGCAAGGCACTATAGACTATGGTTTATGGTATCCTAATTCAAAAAATGTTGAGCTTCATGTGTATACTGATGCAGATTGAGTAGGATGCGTCGATGATAGAAAGAGTACATCAAGCGGAGTAGTGTTTCTTGGTAACAACCTTGTCACTTGGACAAGTAAGAAGAAAAATTGTATCTCTTAGTCAATAGTAGAAGCAGAGTATCTTATAGTAGCCCTAAATTGTTCCACAATTGTTTGGATCAAGTAGATGATAAAGGATTTTAGAATTCAGATTGATTATCCTATTGTTATTCACTATGATAACACTAGCACTATTAACATGTCAAAGAACCATGTGATACATGCAAAGACAAAACACATTGAGATCAAGTATCACTTCCTAAGAGAGAAAGTGGCAGAGAAAGAAGTCAAGTTGGACTATGTGAGTACTAAAGATTAGTTGGAAGATATACTCACAAAGCCCTTGCCAAAGGATACTTTCAAGTATCTTAGGGAGAAGTTGGGAGTAATTCCCTTCCCTGATTCTTCTTAGAAGAAAGAAGAAATAGCATCAGTCCTCAGGGGCTGATGGATGGTTGACTACTCTACTTCAAGAGTAGTACTGATGCTTAAAATAATTGGCACCATTTTCCATTGATGTTAAAGGGGGAGTAATATATAGTCATGGTCATGAAAAATAGAAATAAAATGAGTAATATACTAAGGGGGAATAGTATTCAGTTATGGAAGCATTTCAGTTGAGGAAATGGAGAATGTTGAAGAATATTATAGCAGATGGAGGATTCATCCTTGGGGGAGTTTTGAAGAGGAAATGGAGAATGTTATAAAATAAATGTTCATTTGGGTTGGTGGTGTTTTTCATTCCATATGTTGCCATCAATGCCAAAGGGGGAGATTGTTGGAGATTTGCCAACATGCCAGTGATGATTGTATGTTTATCATTGATAACAACATATGGTAAGTAGCATGCATGGAAGACTTATGCATTAAGATTTAAGTATATGTAGCATGGACATGTTATCAACATGATATCATGGATGCAGAGGTTAACTGTTAGTACAAATGGTTATATAGTAGCTTGTGTCAGCAGTGTTCCTGACAGAGAAATAGGCAGTGTTCTATGTATGGTTGTTTGTACAGTTATCATGGAGCCTTGTGCATTTGGATATGTGATGGAGACATGTTAGTGATGTTAAATTCATGGATGCAGAGTCTGATGATCAGTAGAAGTTAAGTTATGTAGTCGCTATTCACTAGTAGCAGTTTCCTATGTTTGTTCAGAAGAGCTAAAAGAGATTATATTGGTTCAGGAGTTGCGCCTATCATTTTAGTATGCACCCTTGGATTAGAGCTTGGAGAAGAGTTAGTAATGTTTGGTTAAGAGCGCATGATGTAATTCAGCTTGAGGAGAAAGATCCAGTTAGTTTGGTAGAGCCTACAGTGTGTAGCGTGCGTTTACAATTATCTTATTGGACATGTCCCAGAATGTGTTGCATGCTTAGTAGAGCTGACTGAATTATTATTGGAGTTTGTTATGGATTCTCTAATATTATTTCAAGGTGGTTCTAATAGGCCAACTTGATTATATCATTTAGGGGAAAGATATTTATAGACAGTCATTTGTGATTGCTAGGGTGTGGTTCATAGTTGATTGTGAAGAGTAGAGAAGAGTGTGTGAAGTGTTGAGCCATCAGAAGAAGGTCTATGTGACCAAGTAAAGTATTTGTGCTATACATTGGAACTGATCCAGACAATAGGTCTAAGTGCAATTCACCAAGATCCAGATATAGTGTGTATTTGTTATTCAAAAGGTTGTAGCCTTCACCTATTTGAGCAGTTTGCTCTCAGATAGTGCATCCTCCCCCCTAATAGGGTTAATTGTAAAAGACTCCTAATAGGGTCCAACCCTTGACTAGGTCTACTGTACTAAATATATTGTAAAGAAACTCCTAACAAGGTTAAGGATCTTCTAACAAGGATCATAATACACTAGTGCAGATTATTAGTGGGTGTTAATTCCCACCTGGGTTTTTACCTATTTGGGTTTCCCCGTAACCAAAATATTGGTGTTGTGTTCAAGTGTTCTTTCATTGTGTTTATGCTTTATGTTTAAGTATACTTAATTGGATAAAGAATTGAAACTTTTAGATAACTGATTCACCCCCCCGCTCTTAGTTATCTCTTGGGACTATTCATAACAACAAATTCAAGCAAATCCACTTGCACATCAGATTCAAATCAAGTTCCCAACTCACTATTAGGGCACTCTAACCTTTTGATGTTGGATCCTAAGACATTTCAAACTGACTATTGCAACCTTGGACTCACAATTGGACACTTTCATACTTTCAAACCTAGTTACACATAAGACACTAAAAAATTTCTTAATCAAGCTTTCATGGTTAATACAAGACATAAATCTTACAAATTTGAAAGGAATCCATTTTCAAACGAAGTACCACTAATAAAATTTGAAAGAGTAGAAAATTAATAGATTAATCCACTATTTGGAACAAATCCTACCACTACTCACATGGTAACTCCTAATGCAAAAAACATGTCTACTCAAGGTGACTTCTGTTGGGATCAAAGACACGAAGAACAAGATAACCAAGAAGAAAAAAATAACCAAGAAGAAGTATGACACCAAGAAGCACATTATGACTATGATGATGATGAAGAACCTACAAAACTAAAATATCAAAGGGCTTTTAAAAGCAAAACATTCAATAAAATCCTTGAAAGAAAATTGGAAGAAAAAAGGAAAAATACTTCCTAGAACTTGCATCTCAAGGAGTGAAATTACCTAAAGACTATGATGTAAATTAGCTCAAACAAAAGGAGGATCTCAATCCTATGTCCATTTTGACATGACAATTATTTTCCATGCAAGCAGAAATCCAAGAGCTAAAGAAAGAAAAGGACAAACCAATAATACAATATTCTTTGGAGCACATTTGTCCTTTCCCCTTTGATAAGGGATTGAAGATGATACCATTTCCTCAACATGTTACAATTCTGAAATATGAAAAATACACTAGAAATTCCAACCCTCAAGACCATGTGAGGGAATTTTTAACATCAAGTATGGAATTCATGCACAAACAAACCTAGCTAATGAGGTTATTTCCATGAAGCTTAGGTGGACAAGCAATGGACTGGTTCTCAAAATTACCTATAGGAATCAAAACATTTGAGGAACTAGTGGAAACATTTATCCAATAATACTCCTATAACATCCAACACACTATGACTATATTGGATTTATGCAACACCAAACATAAAAGTGGAGAATCATTCTAGACTTTCTTACAATGATGGAGGAAGATATTCGTGTGATATGCTAGAGAAATACCTGAAAGCCAAAAAATGGACATTTTTATCAATAACTTGGTACTCGAGATGAATTTTCCTATACAAATACAAGGTCCACCAAGTTTTGATAAAATGATAGATAGTGCCATCAAGATTGAAGAGGTCTTAATAAAAAAGGGGGAGATCACTATCAATAAAGATAATAAAGACAAATACTATTCCTCCAAAGACAAATACAAATATGGAAATAAGAACAAGAATGTGGTCACTACTGGAGTTAATGATACTCCTAATACCAAACCAAAACTGGAAGTTTTTAATCTTACGACAAGTCTCCAAGTGATAAAGAGTTCAAATTTGATAGTGACACCAACAACTAATGAGACTTTCAATAAACCTAATACTCAAACTAAGCCTTGGTCAACAAGGCCCAAGAGGACATTTATGCCATTAGGAGATACACTAGAAGTGGTCTTGAAGTAACTCTTGGATAACAAAATTATAACAATTCTTGACTCCAAACCTTGGGAACCAAAAGTAAAACCAAGGTGGTGGAATGATAATGACTACTATGATTTTCATTGCAATAAAGGACACACAAATAACAATTGTATGAAATTGAGACATGTTATTCAATATTTAATTGAAGAAGGAAAAGTTAAGGTGGATGGAAATAATACCAATAATGATCATAAAACATTTCAGACTCCATTACCTAACTATGAAAAATGAGAATCTTCTAAGAGTAACAAGATCAATTATACATATACCGATAATGATAATGTAATTCATATGGTGAAACCATGCAAATCATCCATCCATGTGATTACTCTAAAAGGGGTGCAAAACCAAACTGAATCCTCTAATGCTTTAACAAGAAACCAAGCTAAGATCACCCTCAAAGGAGCATCAACATCAAACCCACTAGCTACAACATTAACAACACCTAAACAACTGGTATTACCTCTAAAGTTCAATCTAGTAGACCAGTTGCAGCACATGCCAGCTCAAATCTCCATTCTAGAGCTATTAAAAATCTCTCCTAGACAAAGGGAGGTCCTTGATTAAGCCTTTCTCAATACCAATGTACCTAAAGACTTAGATGTGGACATATTCTAGACTATGGTTGGTCACCTAAATTATCTACATTACCTATCTTTCTCTAAGGAAGATGATACATCATTAAACCAACCACATAATCAACCTTTGTATCTAGAGGTTCTCATTCATAAACATTGTGGTAAGCATGTCTTGATAGATGGAGGCACTGGTTTGAACATATGTACCTATAATTTGGTAAAACAACTGGGATTTTTTGAATACACAATTGATCCAAGAAGGAAGATAACAATCAAAGCTTATGATGAAGAAGAGAGATCCTCCAAAGGATTGGTTGTCTTACCTATCAAAGTGGGACCAATGGAAAGAGATGTGATATGTCAAGTCCTTGACATACCACTTGTATTAGCATTCTTCTTGGAAGGCCATGGATCCATTCAATGCAAGTTGTGCCTTCTACTTACTACCAGTGTATAAAGTTTGCTCACAATGGAGTGGAGGTGACTATTCCAGCTAACACAACATATCCTTGTAACAGTCTTAAAAAAATAGAAAGCATGGTTCCACACAATAAAGAAAGTTCCAATAAAGTAGAGACATCCAAGGAAATGGTTCTGTGAAGCTTTGCTAAAAAGGTCAACATTTAAGAAACAAGTATGGGTGAGTACAAAATATATTCTACAATGTCCCTAATAGATCTCCCCATATCTCCTAGGTCTCAAGGATGACCTTTATCTAAATTCACACCTTCTAATGGTAGTTCTCTAACAATACATGAAGGAATAGGAATGGTCAAAGAAAAGGTGTCCCTTGAAGAAGAAAACAAAGAGAAAGCCATCTTGCAATGGTTGTACAAGGAGAATGAACAAGATGGAAATATTAAGAATGTTGAGGTAGCCATGAATAAATATGGAAAAGGCTATGAGATCATGAAGAAAATGGATTACATAGGCAAAGGACCATTGGGACAAAGCAAACAAGGACTTGTGGAACCGATACATATAGATTTCAGAAACCCAAAAGACAAAATTGGATTAGGCTTCAAAGAAGCAACATCTCATCTTGTAGCAGAAAATGGTCCTATATTTGATAGATTAGGAGACTCAGATGAAGAAGAAGAAGTGGAAGGACAACCTATTTCCTATGAGAGGTTGCTACTCTTGCAAGGACACCCATTATTAGAAATTGGCACTAGTCTTGAACAAGAACCAAAATAAGGACCAAGAAAAGAACCTAAAGGACAACAAGAACAAGGACTTCCTATTTTTGACATGCCTCACTTTGATGAAGAACCAAAGATGAAATTTCCACAAGAACCTTTGCAAGAAGAAGAGAACAATGCTAATGAAGAAGCTGAAATACCGATGACTATTTCCCACTTCTTGGGGGTTTCAAATTATGGTCAGGTAGACTCACATGAATATGAATGGGATATTCTTTGTGATGCTACAATGTATATAGAGGTGGATGTGATACATAAATATTCTCCTAGAGTCCTAATTGAAGAGGGGGAGAGTTATAATGCTAGGTCGCTAGAGTTAGACTTACATAACATTAACATGAACTCTAATAATAACAATAATGAATCTAATAATCCTAACATCTCTTTAGAAGAAAACGTAATGGAAAAAATATTACAAGTTAATGACATTGATAATAACATGGTACCGTCTCTTGAACCCATTGAATTTTTGTCCTTAATACATCTTGAATTGATAGACTAGAATAAGCCTACAACCACAAGCCTGTTATCTTTTGACAATGACTATTCCCTAGCCTATTATCTAAATGCTTGTAAACCTTTCCTTTCTTCCACTAGTATAAAGAGAAAAAAAAATGAATGAGGAGGATGTCAAGTTTCACAGTCTCAAAATGAAAGACAAAAACAAAAACAAATCTAATGGTGAAAACCACTTAGTGACAATGTCAGATTCTAAAAGAGAAAAAGAAAAAGATGCATCTGATGGTGAAAACCTCCTACATGTGCCTAAGGATGGGATTCTTGATATCCTCCCATATAATTTTTAGGAAAGGTCCTCAGTGCTGATTGAACCAACACAACCCATCAATCTGGGAATGACAGAAGCTCCTCAACTAGTTCACATTGCTCAGTCATTGACAAAAGAGGAAAAGATCCAATTCACAAGGTTCTTTAAAGAAAAGAAGATCAATTTTGCTTGGTCTTATTTAGATATGCCTGGATTGGATATAGATTTGATTATGCATCACTTGTCCATTTCTCTTGATGTGAAACCAGTAAAGCAAAAGCTAAGGAAAATGAATCCACATGTGGCATTACTAGTCAAGGTAGAACTGGAAAAACTATTAAAAGATGGATTCATTGGAGCCATTGACTATGTGGAATGGATATCAAACATAGTTACTATTTCTAAAGAAGACAAATCCATAAAAGTTTTCACAGACTTTAGATATTTAAACAAGTCTTGCCCAAAGGATGACTTTCCACTTCCCAATATGGACATGATTGTATATTTGATGATAGGCTATGAGATGTACTCATTAATGGATGGATTTTTTGGATATAATAAAATTAAAATTACTCATGAAGATCAAGAAAAGACTGATTTCACATGTTCATGGGGAATATAATGTTAGAATGTGATGCCATTTGGTCTAAAAAATGTAGGTGCAACTTATCAAAGAGAAATGACTACAATATTTCATGACATGATACGTAGAAACATGGAAGATTATGTAGATGATACACTGGAAAAATCAAAGATAAGGACAACACATATAAAAGATATAAGGAAAATATTTGATAGAATGTAACAGTTTCAATTAAGGCTTAATCCCATGAAATGTGCATTTGGGGTATCATCTGTAAAGGTACTAGGATTCATAGTCTCTGCAAAAGGAATAGAAGTGGATGCAACAAAAGTGAAAGCTGTTCTTGAAATTCAACCACCTAGAAACATTAGTCAAATGAGGATGCTCCAAGGTAAGCTACAATCCATAAGAAGGTTTATATCTCAGTTAGTAGATAAGGCACAACCTTTCACAAAGCTAGTGTGCAAAGGAACAACATTCACTTGGGATGAGCAATGTGAAGGAAATTTTACACAAGTCATGAAATATCTGATGAAACCTCCAATCCTAATGGCTCCAATATATGGAAAAACTTTATTGTTATACCTATTAGTGACATATACATCATTGGGAGTATTTATTGCACATGAAGATGAGGCTAAAAAGGAGAGAGCTATATACTACACTAAAATAAATTTGGTCACATATGAGTTGAACTATTTCATGATTGAAAAAGAATTCTTAAGAGTGGTATTTGCATCCCAAAAGCTTAGGAATTACAAGTTGGCACACAAGGTGAAGTTAGTAGCTAAGATAGATCCACTCAAATATCTGTTGAGTAAATCAACATTGACAGGGAGACTAGAAAAGTGGGTCTTGGTCCTAAGTGAATTTGACATTGAATATGTTGATAGAAAAGCTATTAAAGGAAAATTAATTGCTGATCAATTTGCATAAACACCATTAATAGACAATGTGACATTACATGTTGAATTTCCTAATGAAACTATTATGCACTTGACATAACACCCATGGAAAATGTATTTTGATGGCTCTTTCATGCAACAAGGATTAGGAGCTAGATGCTTATTCATCACACCACAAGGATATAAAATTCCAAAAGCATATAATATGATCTTTCCATGTACAAACAAAATAGAAGAGTATGAAGCTCTAGTAAATGGATTGGAACTTTCAATAGAATGGAAAATTACTGAATTACACATCTATGGAGATTCATAACTCATTATCAATCAGGTGAATGGTGATTATCAGAAAAAATATGATAAGATAATTCCTTAGAAAAGAATGGTGGATGACTTGAAGAAATAATTTGTCTTCATCACATTTGAGCAAATTCTAAGATTAGACAAGAGAGTAGCAGATGCGATGGCTACTTTAGCATAAATGTTACAACTTGAAGAACATCAATTTCACTATGACTTCCTGGTGGAAGAACTCCCATTCCCAGCCTATGACTCACCAGAATCCCAGATTGTTTGTGCCCTTGAAACTCAAGTTTTATTCAAATATGCCTATATCTACTCTTACCTAAAAGACCAAACAATTCCTGAAAGCTATTTCAAAAATGAAAAGAGATGCCTTATAAGAGTGGCATCATGTTATATAATCATCGCTAATGACTTGTATAGATGTGGTCTAGATGGTATGCTTCTTAGGTGTTTAGAAATTAAAGAGTCTAATCATGCATTAAAGGAAGTTCATGAAGGTGTGTGTGGGTCACACTCGAATGATTTTTCATTAGCCAAGAAAATATTAAGGGTAGGATATTACTGGCCCACAATGGAAAAAGATGCTATCAATTTTTCAAAAACATGTAAGAAATGTCAGATTCATGAAAAAATGATACATGCTCCAACAAGGGAGTTAATTCCTTTTATAATACATTGGCCATTTTAGCAATGGGCCTTTGATCTAGTTGGACATATCTATCCAAAATCATCAAATGGACACAAATCATTACTACAATTGAGTATTTCACAAAATGGGTGGAGGATGTGCCACTATCTAATGCAACTGGAAAACAAATTTCACCGTTTATCTTAAACTATATTATCTATCGATATGGAATACCCTCATTGATTGTGACTGACAATGGGGGTCAATTTAAAAACAAAGACATAAATGACCTATGTCTTTAGTTCAAAATCACTCAGCATTGTTCATCAATCTATTATCCTCAAGGTAATGAACAAGATGAGGCATCAAACAAAACTATATTGAAAATATTGCATTGGACAGTGAGTAAATCAATAAGGGATTGGCATTTAAAAATAAATCCAGCATTATGGGATTACTGAACTAGCATCTAGAACACCAAAGGGCGCAACTCCTTTTTCACTAGTTTATGGATCAGAGATAGTATTACCAGTCGAGGTAGAGATTCCATCACTGCAGGTATCATTGAACCATCTAGTCACTGATGAGGACTATTGAATCTCTAGACTGCAAGAGCTAGAATTGCTAGATGAGCACATACAATAGATATTTGATCATCTCAAAATCTATCAAAAGAGAATGTCAAGAGGATACAACAAGAGGGTGAAACCAATAATTTTTCAGGTAGGAGATCTAGTTATGAGAGAGAATCCTAAAAATCAACAAAATCGAGAGCAAAAGGGAAAATTTGAACCCAACTAGTTGGGTCCCTTTGTCATCACAACATCATTTAGATCAGGAGCCTATCAATTGGATACACTTGAGGGAGATTTTTTACTAGATCCAATCAACACTCTACATTTGAAAATGTTTTACGCCTGAAATTTTTGAGATAGCACCTATACAGTGAAAAGAGTTCCTAAAAAAAGTACAAAAACAACAAATATTGATCCTGAAAAAAATAAAAACAATAGAAAAGGTCCTAAAAAAATGACCATCTTGGTGAAAACCTGGTAAATAGGCACCTTGGTGAGTCCAAAAAAAAAAAGAAGAAAATAAAAAGTACAAAATAATTGGAAAAGAGAAAAAGTGTCTTGGTGAAAACCTGGTAAACATGCACCATGATAACAAAAACATAAAAGTTTAACCTGTACGAGAACAAAACGTGGTCACCAAATTGTAGATGAACAAAGAGTGCTCTCCTAAGGAAAAATGTAATAATGATGATGTAATGATGATGTGATGTGATAAGGATGGGAATATAAGATATACTTCTTAACCCCAAATTTCCAAAGGAAGATCCAAATTGATTAATCACAAGAAGATGGTCAATACATAGATGAATCAATCGATGGAGAATATGAAGAAGGAAGGATAACCTTATATTTTTTTATAGTAAGTGTGTAATTGAAATATTAACTAAATTGAAAAAAAATACTAACCTCAAGTATGAAAGATTTGGAAAAAGCTATTTTTTGATGTCTGTTTTTAGTTTTGGGGAATTCTGCAATCAGATATGGGCTAGAAATGCAGAAATAGATAAAACCCATAAATATTTTGTCTTTCGAAACAAGGTTGTCCTTGACCTTAGGGCTAGGGTAAGATATTACCCCAGGGTACAATTTTACCCCAGAAAGTCATCCTTGACCTACACAACTCCGATGGAAATTTTATTCACTAATCCTGGAAGTTCGCCAAAAAGGGTACTCATAACTGCATTGATATTCACCGTCCTGCACCTGGATCTACTAGAAAAAGGGGTTTTGTTTGTTGGATGAGGGGTTTTCCTTGGTCAAACCTTGGTCGAGAATCAACCTTAAAATGTAATTGAAATTGTAATATATAAACAAAGTAAATGGAACTATTCACCTTGCTTATGTTGAAATCCTTGTGGAGGATTCGAATCCTTGAATCCACAAGTATGGATGCTCCAAATGAATGTAAAGTTGAATGTAGGATGTCTCAAATCAATTGCATTAAATCTTCAACACTAATCTTGAGTGGATCTTAGAATAGGAAGAAGCTTGGATGAATGTGGATGGAGGAATCTTCAACAAGAGGGCTCCAAAGAGATTGAATCCTTCAATGGCTATCAATGGATCTCCTTGATGAATTTGATCTTGAATGCTTGAATGATTGAATAATTTAAGATAGATGAATTCTTTAATGCTTTCCTTCTCCTTCTTTCTTGCTTGATCTCTTGATTGCACTTGAGAGATAGATGTCTTGATCATGAAAAGTGGATGTGAAAATGAGAGAGGAATACTTCCTTTTATACTAGTCTAGGGCACAAACTTCTAGAGAGGCTGACATAGGAGAATTAAATTCCAATTAAGCCTTAACCCCTAGAAATAGACCTAGATTAAATACAATTTAAGAGTTTACCATTCTGAAATTTGAAACAGCCGACCCGAAAGTGAGAAATATAACTTTTCGAAGCTCGACATCTCGAAACCTTCAAAATCTAAAATTTGGACCTAGGGTTAGGGTCAATGTCGACTCTGACCTAGGTTAGGGTCAAGGTCATCCTTGACCTAGGTCAAATTCAAGATTGACCTTGACCCAGAAGGTCATCCTTGACACTGAGGTCAAAGATCTCAGATCTTCAGGAAAAGGTGCCAAAAAGGAGCTGGTAATAGGTGGAGAGAGAAGCAGAAAAGGGGGAAAAGCTAGATCTAATCAAAGACCCACTCAAGGCACTAGACCTGACCTCAGACCACCTACTCAGAGGGATAAACCATTCTTAAATGGAAGTGATTCTATTTTATGATGGTACATAACCAAGTGGTAAAAACTTGGTAAACATGCACTACTTGTAATCAATGCTTTATCTATTAAGACAACGCTTGAATGCTTGGCCGATGCAAATTTTAGTTTGTCCATATCTTTCAGTCACTTTCGTGACAAGACAAATCCTAAAAAGCATACTATCAAAAAATCATATCTTCCTAAGGATGGAATCTGTCTATATCAAGGTCCTAGGTAAATCATTTTCCTAGGGTGCATTGATCAAATTCATGCATGTCACAAAGTTTCTTAGTTGCTGTTAGGACTTTTTGCAAGGGTGTCACTTATCCCTAGTCTGCAATAGATGTTAAACTACAAAAACAAAGGTATTTTTTAATGCCACCAACAATAGTATTTCTTAATACCGAACCTAAAAAGTGTTCTTAAACACTATGTCATAACGATAAGGGTGTTTCTAAATAGTAAATAGGTGAGACACTTATTGATTAAATAAAAGTCTATGATTGATAATAATTTCTATATGTGTTTTCAAATTAACCATAATTTTTCCTAAACACTATAATCACAACTGTCTATTCTTAAAGAAAATACATTAACTATACTAAAAGAATAATGATTTTTTTCTTATTATCAATTTATGATTGTTATGTTTCCTTGAGTGACTCGATGTTGTCTAAAATGGACTAGAGGAACAAGGACTGAGAGCATAACATTTTCTTTATCTTCTATTTGTGGTGATAAATCTGATGATCTAAGGTGATCATAGGGAATGGGTGTCTATGATAAGTGCCTCCATCATGATTAGAATGCCATGTATACCTCAACCTATTTCCTATGAAAGATTTAGTGAGGTCAAATTTATTTCCTTGCCTATTTTAAACTAAAATGAAAACTATTTCCTAGTAAGGTGCATAATAAATTGAGAAAATACCCAAGGACATGAATATAAAATAAAAGGTGATTGTAGGTATATATATACATTGTGCACCATAAAAGAAAAGGTTTATATCAAATAGGAAGTAACTGCCAGAACATTCTAGCCTATATGCTTTAATGTTTAGGTTAACTTTTGACATGATGAATGAAAGGGAAGTATTCATATTTTCATGATTTCTAAGTCTATCCATGAAAATTGTACTAACCTATGAGGTCCCAATTACAAATGCTCTATGATAATAATAGATCCACTTTGAATAAACAGTGACTGTCCTAGGTGTCTTAGTCTAGGTGCATTTCATTTAGATTTCTTTTTAGTTGCATTTTCATATTAATTTGCATTAGATTCATTTAGATGCATTTCATATTAGTTGTATTTAAATTCATTTTAAATTTCATTCATTTTAATATAGTTGCATTCATTTTAAATTGCATCAACACGAATGTGTGAATTCAATTAACTAAACATCAATATATAACTGAAAATTCTAAAAACATAACCATTTTCCAAGTTTAACCAAGTACACCATATAATCATAAAAAACTTAAAATAAAATGACTGAGTATTTATCACTGATATCCATTCACATTCATAATCATGTCAGTACCATAAATACGCCTTCATAATGCATCTATAATCATAAATAAAAGTGAGATATCCATACATCGCATCGCATTACATCTCATACATACATGTGCATGCATTAAATTTTAAAAAAGAGTACATTATCATAAGGCATCACATAAGGTTGCATTCATACATCCATAAAGCATTAAAAACACAAAAACATATGCATATATATATCAGTGAAATAATATCATGACATCAATATATCATCATTTGTCTAAATCTAATCACCATGATCAAGTATCAATATGAGACCAATATCCAAAGCATGAGACATATGCTAAAGATTACAACACATGTACAAAAATTAGAGAATATCATAGGAGCAACAAAAATCAGCTAAAGCATCAATATCAGTATATTAGAGAGTACTAAATCATCACAATATCAATGAATCATAGCATAAAGAGTATCAAAGTATTAACAAAGCAAAGCATCACTGTATCAATATAAGAGTCCAAGAGACATCATAATGTACATCGATCAAAAAATGGTACATAATACAAGATATATCAATTAGGTACAATATATTCTATGTGATAAAAAATATATGAAATATACCAAAGTGTCACATCTGGCTAGCACCATCATCCACTCATGGAGGATCTAGAGGAGGCACATATGCTTTGCCTGAAATGGGTGGAGGCATGGCACCCTTTGACTACTAGATGGTGGTAGAATACAATGGAGCCCTCTATGCAGTAGGTACGATGACACAATATAATGCAAAATAATATGTGGCCCTCTATCCCTAATGGGTGGCCGTATGTGCAAATTTGTCCCCCTCAGCTCTAAGGATTGCTAACTGTTGGTCCCTATCACCTTGAAGATCTACCAACTATGTATTATGGTCATCCAAGCATGCTCTTAGTGTCACTACCTCTAGACATAGCGCATCCTTGTCCTGCTCACACCATGATAATAGATCACCATCACCACATGTTGGAGGATCTCTCAGAGCCTGCTAATCTCCCCCACCATTGCCCCCTACTGATGCTCTCTACTACTGAGCATGCTGATCCCTATGTAAAAGTGGGCCTGTGTCCCTCTATGGTGGGTGTATTCTAAGCTGCCTCTTTCAACTCTATTGCCCTCCCTCTCCACCTAGTGCCCGTTGCCTGCCACCACCACCTCCTCCTCCATCTCCACCCCCTCCATATCCACCACCTCCTCCATGGGTATCATCCCTACCTCTATCCCTACCCCTACCTCTGGAAGCTCAGCCTTAATTGCCACCCTCATCAGGAAGATCATAGTCAAGCGCATCCTCAAGGTGAGGAGCGATCTCATCGGGTGAAGTAAATCTCGGATATAGATGTTGAGAATAATGGGTGTGATACACATCTATAAAGCTACCATCTGTCACCTCTGGAAGATAGTCCCAACACACTGGTACCATCTAGGAAATATCATGTAAGGCTATCTTATAAATAAGGCAAGACCCCCACTATGCCTCCTCATCATGAATACAGGTGTAGATAGCTATCTCTTAGGGCATGCCATGTACCTACCTGAATTGTCTCAATACTCTACCAACCAAAAACTGCTCAATAATGTATCTTGTCCTATCTATGAGATACCATGACTGGAAGAAACATGACATCTATCAGATGTTTGAATGCCACTCCTCACAGTCCAGATACAGTCACCATACGACATGGGTAATGTTGTCAAGAACTCACCACCAGTAATCCAACTTGCCCAGGTGGGGCTACTATAACATGCCAGAATACATATAAATATAAGGTAACTCGACATCTCGCTACCGGTCTACTATTGGTTGTGTGATAGGAATATGCTCCCAAGCCTAGATCTGGAACAATAATATCCCGATAGTCATGGTATGAGAATGCTGATAAACAATCTCATGGACCTCCCTATACATATGCACCAGAATGTAACTCCCCCAGGAGAATCTATGAGGTGACTAGATCATCTCCTCTATGACTCAAGACCACCCACACATGAAGCCATGTTGCCCACGGCCAGCCATCATAAGTCCTCCTATCAGCCCTACAAGGTACACAGGTAGCCGCTCGTAGTTGGCCACCACGTGGTCCCAACTAAGGTATCTCTACGCTATGGTATCATCGTGAAAAAGGAACCAAGCATCCACATCACCATAGTGGATCCGACCTTAGAATCAATGTGAGACCCCATCAGAGGAACATGTAGGATCTGCCAAATGTACTCAGGAGTCACCGTCATCTCTCCAGCGGGCAAGGGAAAGGTTTTATGCTCTGAATGACACCTCTCAATGAGAGCAGTCAACAACCTGTGATTCACTTGAATGTTGGGTAAATTGGCCAAACTCCACAAACCAAACCAAGCTACGACTCACATCTCTACATGAGTGATGGTTGGTTAGAATAATACTCTAGTAACTTCAAGAATTGGACACCCTTTAATAATGATTCATTGCTTAAACTTATCACATGTCTACTTGAAATATCAGACTAGACTTTATTAAATGTATCAATCCAAGAACGTGAACTTGAGATGGTGGCTAAAAGGTCTATGCTTTAGTTCTCTTCAAAACTCATCACTACTAAAGTAAAGGTGTTGCTGCAGGAAATTTATACTAAGAACTAAAACTATAACTTAACTCACAACTTGAAGGAAATGCTCAGTAGTAAACTAATAATGCTTCAAAAGTAAACCTATGCTACAGGAAACAACTGATGGTTCTGATACCAATGGATGTAGGAGCAACAATGCTTATCAACTTCAAAGAAACTTAACTAAGTCCTACTTGAACATGAATAGAGAATTCACCTCCTGCGTGGGCCCCCATGGAAGTGTGAATGGATTTAAAACTCAGATGTTGAAATCTGGAACTATCGTATATTCATTAACAAAACACAAGTACAAAATATAATATCAAAGTGTATTCACTTTGGTGTTGGATTACAATATAAACTCCTTAAAACATCTAACTACCTCGGAACCATAAGTTCCAACTTATTTAAAAGAAACTGAGAAAATAGAACACCTAAAAACTAGGTCCTTCATTACATAGCATAACAACTTCAGTTATAGGAATGATAACATCATTTATGCAAGAGGATAAACCATATTTAGTGCCTCAAGAATATAGGAACACCGGTAACTGGATTGACCCAGTCTGTGTTATCAACCACAAGGTTATGGAAGTAGTGGAGCCATGATAAATTATGGAAATAGTTATTCGCCTTAAAGAGCCACTTCATCTTTGAGTCCATACTCCTTGTTGACTTATTCTTCTCCTGCAAAAAGGTTAGCATGAAAAAATCTGCACACAAATCAAAGGCAAAGATTTATAATAAGTTTCCCTACTTTAACACATCCTTGTCACACGACTACAGGAACACTACCCATTAACACTAGAGAAGAGAAATACCAGATTTTCATCATAATATCCATTAGTGTATATATATATTCAGTATTTTCCTTTAGTGTCAAAAGTATCAGATATACACATGGCTAAAACATATAAACATAAAAGTCTACATAATGTTTATGAAAACCATAAGATATTTCAGTCTAGACTTAGTAAATTATAAACAAAACAACCCATAAACTAGACTCATCATTCCCCCCAGCTTAGCTATTTGTTGGTCCCATAGCAAACATAAAATTCTTCAACTTGACTGTCAGTCTGTAATCAACAGCTGTCTTCTGTCTAGATCCTCCTTTGGCAAAACTCCAATAGAATCCCTTTGTCTCTCTATGTTTTTTCCACCCTTCCTTTTCTCCCTTCATATCAAAGTTGTCCAAGTTTTTTGAATTGTCTAGGAGAGGAGACATCAACAATGGTGGTTAAAAAGTCAGTGGGATCCATAAACTCTCTTGCTCTCTTCCCAAAGAAATATATCAAGGGGCTCGCTGATTCACCATGTCAAAGTTTAGGGGTGAATGTGGTTCCTTGTTTCTCAACTCCCTAGATAAACTGATCCAGCACCATTGAATGACATTTCTAGCTTTAGGTAATTTAGAATTCACCAGCTATTCATATGCATTAAATGCTACATTTCTAAGTGGATAGATGAGCTTGCTGCCTAATTCAGATGGGGCAATTCTTAACCAATTATAATAGCAAGTTTTCGGATCTTTGGCTTTAGGTCTCAGATATAGGGGAATTTATTATTCTAAATCCCTATACAACTTGGCTTGAGTGTCCCAACTAATTTCATTCTATACCCATGACATAAGGGCCCTAAGTTGAATGTCCCCAACATATAGTAAGGGGTTCCAAACTCGGTCATCTGGGACTACTAGGTTGTGAAGGAAGAGTTCACATAATAGATTTTGAATGGCTGTAGGAGAGTTATTGAAAGATTGAGAAAACTTAGTAGGCTCTAGCAATAAAGGAGATCTATCTTGCATAATGCAGGTCATTTGATAGTTCAACAATTGTTCTTTGAGGAACAGGGCATAAACTGGTGATGGAGATCTACAACCCATTAACTCAGGGATAAGGGATGTAATTTTGGTAAGTTTTTCTTGCAACTGTTCCACCTTTTCCTCTTGTTCAACAGTTTCCTAAAAATGTTGGTCTATAACTCTGTTTAACTATTTCTTCTGCTACCTCCATTGTTCCCTTTTTGAATTTAATTGATTAGACAACTAAGAAATAATGGATAACAAGGACACAAAACTAGATTGATCTGACATGGAATTGTCAAAAGATTCATCTGGTGAAGAGAGAATAGGGGACTTACCTTCTTTTGATTTTATCCCTTCCTAAGGATCTATCCAAACCACCATGGCTCTCTTAGTATTAGAGCATTGTTGTGCAACAGAGGCCAACATATCTAAACCCTCATTTATAATTTGCTCTACTACCTTGTTAACAAGGTCTGGATCAATATAAGGATTTTCCTCATATGGACTCCTTTCTGCTATAGGAGAAAACCTTGGTTCATCTTCTTCCATTATATAACTCTCTGAGTTATCACTATTTGAGTCATATTTCTAAGGATTCCTAGAGGTTGAGCCTCTTCTCTAAAATATATATGCTTTCTCTTCTGAGCTGGAATCATCACCAATGACAATGACTTATGCATTTGTTGGCTTATCATGAACCTGCTGTTCTGTTTCAAAATCAAGAACTTATTCTGTTTCAAAATTAGGAATCTCCTCAAATGTTTCCTACTGCTTAATCTCAGTCCATTGTTCTTCTTGCTACATGTTTCTAAAATCTTCTTCCTTTTTCCCAGAAGCCTCTTGTTCTACATTTGACTCTGTGAATGGAATTTCTGCAGTCATATTTGACTTCCTTCTATTGCTTCTCCTTAATGGATTTTCTTCCTTCTTTTCTAGAGTTTTCCTTTTTCTGGAAGTTCTTGTGGCTATAGGAGTAGATTCCTTAGTTTGTTTACTAGTTTCAGGATTATTTTTCTTATTCCTATTTTTCTGAGAAACTTTCTTTTCCATAGGAGTAGGTTCAACCTTTTCTACAAAAGTCTCCACTTCCTCTTCATGAAATGACCTTGAAGTAGAGGAATGAGGGGAATTAGGAGTCCTAACCCTAGATTTATTCTTGGATGAAGAACCTTGTCCAAGTTCAATAATAATCTTCCTAACCCCTTTATTAGTTTGAATCCTCTACCCTACTCTATGCCCAATAGGTTATGGGGTTGGTTCCTTAAACCCTTGAATCAGAAATTCATCCCAAGAGATTTTTGACTCCTCCCTTAAAGCTTTCTAAACTATCAATTTGACTAGACAGTGGTGTGAGACAAAATTGTGTTTACCCTCCTGAACTAGAGTAGCTTGCTTCGACAAAATGCTAAACATGAAACTAGGAATGTTGATAGGCCTATTGTCATGCCTTAGACAACTCAAAAATTTAAAATGAACAACTTGCAGGTAAGACTACCATCCTTCACAAGTGAAGTATCTAATAACATGAACCACACATTGTCTAAATGGCTTTGGAAGAGATAGTCTAGATACACCTTGTTTTCGGTCCACCTCAAGTGGCAGGTCTGTATGCAGAGTGAACTGAGCCCTGGATGTGGCCGGATCAAAAGTTTCTACAAATTCCTCTCCTTGTGGTGGTATCCCCATAACTTTTGCCAAAATTGTCTATGAAAATGGTATCTCAACCCTTTTACTATAGCCACACTATCTTTTAGTGAGCTCAAAAACTATAGCACAACTTCATCATCCCAGCTAGTTAGTTTTTGGATATAATCCAGCCAACCTCTTGCCTGAAAATATGGCTTGCAGGCTTGGTCGTCTAATAGAACATTATGCATAGTGGGATCCCTACAAATGAGGTCACCTCCCATATTTAGGTACTCAAAATACCCAAAATGGAGTTGCAGGAGATTAAAATAGGCAAGAACAAATTCGGACAAGAAGGCTTGAAAAGGCAAGTTGCAGGAAGGTTTTCAAACATGGAAAGTTCTAGAAGTGTAGTTCAAAAAATGAGCTCATAAGTAATATGAATTCAATCAATAATCTCTCTTAACTACTCATAATTACTCATAATTACTCATTCCTAGACTTTTACTTAACATGTACTCGCCACCTTCACTTAATATGTTTGAAATAACAATGCAACACAAATTTTTCAAAAAGTGTCAAATCATGACAAGAAATGCAAGTACAACATCGTAAAAGAATAAGCAGAATAAACATAAAGATTTTATAAACATAATGACAAAAATGAGATAACTTCCCCCCCAGCTAAGTTAGGCAAGTGGTCCCACACTTGCATAGGTGAAAAGATGTACGAAAAGATTAGAAAAACAAATTAAAACTGCATACCTTGGAATGTGTACGTACCTAGATTATTGCTGAGGTGGCAGTCATTGCTATCCATGTAATGAAGAATAAATGAGATGGATGGGTGAAAGATAAGAAATGAAATGGAATTTTATTATGGAGAAGAAACTTTCATTAAGAAAGCATTTATTATGAAAGTGATGAGAACTTTTAGAGTGAGGAAGGAAAATGAGCATAAAGCTCATTTTGAGAGGCTGCAGGAAGTGTATCACCAGCAGAGGATGAAAATTGCTGCAGGAATTCTTCCTTACTTTGAGGTTTGTGATATAACTTCAACCTATGATAGTTTACTAATAATTTGAACTGAACTAGATCAACTATGGAAAGCTGGACTGCGCCATTTGGAAAGACTGCTATAATCTCGTATGGTCCTAACCACTCGGTTTGGAATTTGCCTAGATTATGCTGATACCGGGAGTCATAGAGGAGTGCCTAGTCACCAATAGAAAATATTTTATCCTTAACATACTTGTCATGCCACTGCTTGCACTGGTTTTGTATCAATTCTGTGTTGTGCGGGGTGGATTTACACCATTCATCAAGACAATTCAAGCTTAGTATCTGCTCTTGCTGTGCTGTAGTGAGATCCATACCAAGATCAAGAGCTTTCATCAGTGTCTTATGTTTGAATTCAATAGGCATAACTACAGACTGACCATATACAAGCTCAAAGGGTGTGAAACCAGTTGTAGATTTCCAGGTAGTTCGGTAGGCCCAAAGAGCTTCAGGAAGTCTTGTGGCCCAATCTTTCTTATGGATGGCTACTATTTTGGTGGGAATAGATTCCAACTTCCGATTGGTAACTTCTCACTACCCATTAGATTGAGGGTGATAAGGTGAGGATTTACCATGTCGTATATTATACTCCTCCATTAGGGCAACTATCAAATTGGAAGTAAACTAAGGACCTTGATTAGATTAGATTTCCCTAGGTACCCCAAATCTTGTGAATATGAACTCATAACGGAATTTTGCAACATTGTTATCCCTTGGGTGCTTCATAGGTTTAGCCTTAGCCCACTTTGTAACATAGTCAGTACATATAAAGATATAGGACTTACCTTGTGAAGATGGCTCAATAGGGCCGACGAAGTCAATCCCCCATTTATCAAAGGGTGCAACAATTACCCATGGCTCCAGGGGCATTTCATCTGTCTTAGTAGGTCATCCCATACATTGACATTTGTCACACTTTTTGGTGTAATGAGCATCATCTTTGTGTAATTTGGGCCAATAGTAACCTATAGTTAAGATTTTCAGTGCTGTTCTTTTGATAGAAAAATGTCCACCACAAGGTTCATCGTGACATGCCCTAAGGATATCATATGTTTCATCCTCCCTTATGCATCTTCTAGCTACTTGATTAGGATGAGTATAAAATATGAATCCAAAAATCCATTAATAATTAAAGCTCTTTTCAGCCAACAGTCTTCTTTCTTTTGCAGAGAAATGAGTGGGTGTCTTACCAGTGGTGATATAATTGGCAATATCAGCATACCAGTGATTGTGTGTAGAAAGTAGAAAGAGGTGCTCATCAGGAAAACCATCATCAATGGCTATAGGATCATCAAGGACATGCAACCTAGAGAGAAAATATGCTACCACATTAGCTTTACCAGGCTTGTCAACTATGGTGATGTCAAATTCCTACATAAGGATCAACCAACGAGATAGTCGTCCAAAGATTGCATGCTTGTTCATGAGATACTTAATAGTAGAATAATCAGTATGCACATAGATCTCATATCTAGTAATGTAGTGTCTGAATTTATTTAGGGCATAGATGACTGCAAGCAGTTCTTTTTCAGTGACAATGTAATTAAACTCAACACCTTGCAAAT
Source organism: Chamaecyparis obtusa (assembly GCA_027943335.1). Taxonomy (NCBI): domain Eukaryota; kingdom Viridiplantae; phylum Streptophyta; class Pinopsida; order Cupressales; family Cupressaceae; genus Chamaecyparis; species Chamaecyparis obtusa. Next base: position 1,125,926 of record BSBK01004301.1, on the reverse strand, counting down.
TTTTACAAATAAAGTAAATGACATGCTTAACAGAGTCCACCTTTTGACCAAGAACAACACCAATAGCATAATCTGATGCATCAGTATGAATGTGAAAAGGCAAGCCCTAGTTAGGTCCTCTCAACACAGGAGCTATGGTGAGAACTTCCTTAAGTTGCAGGAATGACTTTGCACACTCAAAGTCCCAAGCAAATTCAGCATCCTTCTTGAGCAAGTTATATAGGGGTGCTACAAGCTGACTGAAATCCTTTATGAACCTTCTATAATACCTGACATGTCCAAGAAAACTCCATTTTTGTTTTTCTGGGGTAGGCAATGTGCTAATCACTTCAATCTTGGTAGGGTCCACTTGAATACCTTTGGAAGATATGAAATGCCCTAAGACAATTCATTCTTCCATCATCATGAAGCATTTCTCGCTATTGAGAGAAAGGTTGTAATCATGACATCTTTGAAGAAATTTTTCCAAGTTTTCCTTAGCCTCATCAAAAGTATGCCCATATGTGGTAAAGTTGTCCATGTAAATCTCCATGCAATCAGTAGAGATATTAGAGAATATACTTATCACAGCTCGCTGGAAAGTGGCAGGAGCATTGCACAACCCAAAGGGTAACACTGAACAAGCAAATGTTCCCCATGGGCATGTGAACATTGTCTTCTCCTAGTCCTCAGGTGCTATCTATATCTGATTATAACCATTGAATCCATCCAGAAAAGATAAGTATTTCTTACTAGCTAGGTTATCAAGGACTTGGTCTATGAATGGTAATGGAAAGTGGTCTTTCTTAGTAGCTAAGTTAAGTTCCCTATAGTCAACACAAACTCTCCACTTCCCTCCTTTTTTGGGTACTATAACAAGAGGGGAGACCCACTAACTATCAGAAATGGGATAAATGAAGCCAATATTTAACAACTTCTGTAACTCATTCTTAACTATATCCCTTAGAGCTGGATTAACCCTTCTTTGAGGTTGACGGACATGTTTGAATTCAAGACTGATATAGATTTTGTGAGTGCAAATTTTAAGATCTAGGCCTTTCATGTCAGTATAATCTCAAGAAAAATCTTGTTGATGCTCTTGTAGAAGCTCCAAGACAACTTTCTACTGAGAGGGTGACAAAGAACTACTCAAATTTAATTCCCATCTTAGACTAACTTCTAGCTTAATGACCTTTTCTGCCATAGACAACTGAGCAAATGAAAAAGACTCCATATCATGAGGTAATAATGTATGAAGGAATTGCAAAGTTTCTAAATACTTTGGAGCATTTGGAGGTGGTAACAAAGTTTCCAAAATACAGTCCGCTTGGGGACACATTTGGGAGTGCAGTCCATAATCATTCATGATAATGGAGGAAATGATCTCATCTTCTCCCCTAGAGGCTACAAATGGCTCCCTAGATATCATCATTAACTGGTGGATTGAATTGACCTCAAGTTCAACATCACCCAAGTCTGGCCAAACTATCTGGTCATCCTATAATAAAGGTTGAGCTGGAGAATATAGAGTCAAATTCTTAGTGTTGACTCCATTGGATATAGTCATTTTTCCTGACTAATAAGCTATATAGGCATCTGTAGTAGCCAACCATGGCCTACCTAGAATTGATGGATACCCTCCCATGTTAGCCTTTGGAGAGAGGACAACAAAGTCAACTGGATACTCCCAAGAATTTAAGGTGACTATGACATCCTCTACCATCCCATCAGGTGTAATGGTGGAACTATCAGCAAGCTGAAGGATGGTTGGGGTTTCCCTAAGACCAATGATATGCAACTGAGACATTACTTCTTTGGTCATGACATTTATGGAGGTACCTAAGTCAACTAGAGCATTTTGAACTTGTATTCCTTGACTAGTGACTGTAACCACAGGGCTACCAGGATCAGAATACTTTTGGAACTGTCAATTTCTCCAACATTAGGTTAGATAATTGTCCTAGGACATGTATGGTTTTGGGATCCTTTTTCTTCCTCCCAGGCTTCCTTGATGGCTTTAGTATATGCAGGTACTTCCTTTATGGCATCTAACAGGGGTATTTTAACTGTCATTTTCTTTAGTTGGGTAAGAAATTCCAATACTACTTGGTTCTCCACTGGCTTAGGTTGTTCCTCCAACCGATGAGGAAATGGGGGTTCTTGAGCTGCAGGAGAGGCAGGGTGTACTGGCACCTCAGTTGGGTCTGCTGAGGCATCCTCAAATTCAGTGATGATGGGCTGCTATGGTGAAGAAAGGGTTGTGCCTTATCTTAATTGGATATTATTCAAGGAAATAGCATAGCTTTGCTGTTGTGCTATGGGCTTAACACTATTGGGATTAGGGGTAGGCTGAGCAGGCAGTTGAGTTTGTTTAGGGGAAGTAGTGTTGGCTGCAAGAGGAGGCATTAGAGCCTATTGTTGAGGTGGTGGCATCAAAGCTTACTGGCCTGATTGGTTCATCCAATTGTGTGGTTGTTGCCACCCTTGCTGAGGTTGTTGCTAGGTTTGTTGAGGTTATTTCCAACCCTGGTGAGGCTGCTGCCAGTCCCGCTGAGGTTGTTTCCAACCTTGATGAGGTTGTTGCCAACCTTGATGAGGCTGCTGCCAGCCTTGCTGAGGTTGTTTCCAACCTTGTTGAGGCTGCTGCCAACTATTGTACCCACTAAAACCACTATGCTACTAATTTTTCCATGCATTATTACTATTAAAATTTTGAAGAGGATCTTGGGGAATACCTAGTCTTTGAGCCCATGGTCACCTCTGGGAAACGTAAAGTACCTCTCCATTTTCATCGATGGCCTTGAACTTAGTGGGCATAGGTTGGGACTCCAGGCTTGCAACAGATTTGCACTGACAATTCTTTTTCTTCTCCCTATAGTGTGGACAATATTCGGCTAGCATAGCATCAGCTTCATCTTTCTTTCTTCTTTCCTGCATGGTATCTAGCTGTGTTGCAACATCATTGATGCTTAAAGTAAATTAGATAGCTCCATTTTTGATACTCCTGAACCACCATTGGACTTACATGGTAAGTCTCTCAATCCTCTTCCCTTCTTGACTATATCTCTAGAATAGTTCACACATATATCCTTTATGTCACCCCAAGATTTTTGAGTAATATCACCTCCTACCATGAGGTCGAGGGCCTCTATGCTTCCATCACTCACACCTTTTAGAAAAAGATGTTTCTGGGAGTTCGCATTCAGATTATGCTGTGTATTGCGCTGTAGGTTGAACATGAACCCGGAGACATAATCCTCCAGGGTTTCATCATCTCTCTGAGACATTTTAAAAATACCATCTCCTTTTAGGTCTCCTCCTCTGCAATAGTCCTTGTACTTTGTAAGAAACAAATTGCTCATCCTAGGCCAATCTTGTACAACGTTGGAACCCAGGCTCATGAACCATCGCAAAGCAGCTTCCTTCAAGGTAGAGGGAAACAACTTCAGCTTATGAGTGTTAGTTGAGTAGTCATAGCTCCTGAAGAGTATGTCAAATTCAAAGAGAAATGTCTTAGGATCTTCTATGATGAGGCCATAGAATTTTGGAAGTGCAACAGAAGGTATATTCTTTAGGTTTTGTTTAACTTGTTGATTAGGAATAGGAAAAGGGAAGGTAGGCTGGATGATTATTGGTTGATTTTCAGGTTCAGCAAATAGGTCATTCAAATGGTATGATTCCTTTGAGGTTGTAAGCGAAGGCAATTGTTCATAGGAATTCAAAAATACATTCTCAAATGGTTCTTCCTCTTGTATGTTCTCAGCGTGGGATTCTTCAAATTCTTGATTAAAAACCTTAAATGGTTCTACTTGGATAATATTAGGAAGGAATCTCCCAAGATGATCCCTACATGTATGCATACAAATAATGCAAAATGCAAAATAACATAATGACTTTTGGGTTAAACTAAATTGACACCATCCCCAACAACGGCGCCAAAAATGGTTGGTCAGAATAATACTCTAGTAACTTCAAGGATTGGACACCCTTTAACAGTGATTCATTGCTTAAACTTATCACATGTCTACTTGAAATATCAGACTAGAATTCATTAAATGTATCAATCTGGGAACGTGAACTTGAGATGGTGGCTGCAAGGTCTATGATTTAGTTCTCTTCAAAAGTCATCACTACTAAAGTAAAGGTGTTGCTGCAGGAAATTTATACTAAGAACTGAAACTATAAATTAACTCACAACTTGAAGGAAATGCTCAATAGTAAACTAATAATTCTTTGAAAGTAAACCCATGATGCAGGAAACAGCCGATGGTTCTGCTACCAATGGGTGCAGGAGAAACAATGCTTATCAACTTTAAAGAAACTTAACTAAGTCCTACTTGAACATGAACAGAGAATTCACCTCCCACGTGGACCCCCACGGAAGTGTGAATGGATTTAAAAATCAGATGTTGAAATTTGGAACTATGATATATTCATTAACAAAACACAAGTACAAAATAGAATATCAAAGTGTATTCACTTTGTTGCTGGATTACAATATAAACTCCTCAAAACATCTAACTAACTCGGAACCATAAGTTCCAGCTTATTTAAAAGCAACTGAGAAAATAGAACACCTAAAAACTAGGTCCTTCATTACATAGCATAACAACTTCAGTTATAGGAATGACATCATCATTTATGCAAGAGGATAAACTATATTTAGTGCCTCAAGAATATAGGAACACCGGTAACTGGATTGACTCGGTCTGTGTTATCAACCGTAAGGTTATGGAAGTAGTGGAGCCATGATAAATTCTGGAAATAGTTATTCACCTTGAAGAGCCACTTCATCTTTGAGTCCATACTCCTTGTTGACTTATTCTTCTCCTGCAAAAAGGTTAGCATAACAAAATCCGCACACAAATCGAAGGCAAAGATTTATAATAAGTTTCCCTACTTTAACGCATCCTTGTCACACGGCTACAGGAACACTACCCATTAACACTAGAGAAGAGAAATACCAGATTTTCATCATAATATCCATTAGTGTATATATATATTTGGTATTTTCCTTTAGTGTCAAAAGTATCAGATATACACATGGCTAAAGCATATAAACATAAAAGTCTGCATAATTTTTATGAAAACCATAAGATATTTCAGTCTAGACTTAGTAAATTATAAACAAAACAACCCATAAACTAGACTCATCAAGTGAGATGCTCATGTAAGTGCAAGACCTGTGTGGGTCGAGGAGAGAGGAATGATCCAACACTAAAATGTGACTACACAACAAGAAAAAGGGGCACTATGTTAGCATTAGACATGAAAAATTGAAGGAAAAATGCCTAAAAAGTTCAAACAGACAAGTAAAATTGACTAAAAAATATAAATAGACCAAATGTGATCTTGGATCCCGAATGCGATTTAGGAAACCCAGGATGCGACACCCTAACTACATGCGACACTTCACATCTAGGATATGATTTAGGATATACAGGACATGATTCAAAATTTGGATGCAACTCCATTCTTACTAGATGCAAAAATATGGTTAAATGACCTTAAATTTGGGCTAGAAATGACTGGATGTGACCCGACAAGGTGCAATCCAGGAAATACGAGATGAGATGCAGAGTTTTGTGAAAATCGGATGTGTCATAGGTTGGATTGGGTGTGAGTCCGCTTACGAGATGCAATCCTAAACTAATTTGGCTATAAAATGCATGAAAAAAGCAAAAAATTGAAATTTAAAATTTGAATGGAAGCGTTATAGGGTACTCATAGGTGCTGCGTAGTGGGCCGGTTAGTTGTGGTGTCAGACAAGCTCAAATATGTGACGATCAGCTGGGAACACCATTTCATCTGTCAGAGCTCATAAATAACTATGGTGAAAAGTGAAAATGAATAGTAAAATGACCCTTTTGGACCTATTTAAGCTTCCAAGGGACCCCAATGACCTATGGTACATTCATGACAAGATGTCACAAAAGCTTCATATAGTGACCAAAATCGAAATAGATGATCTATATCACTTAAATGCAGTAAAAATGAAGTTATAGAGAAAACTCAACCTTCAAAGTGCAGAGGTCAACTATGGTCAAATTGTAGTCAAACAGGGGCAAAATGAGCAGAGAGGATACCAAAAACATGGAAAATTAGTTCAGTAGTAATTATCACTCAAATGCACAGTCAACAAAAGCTAAAGGTCAGTCAAATACAATTTACGAAAGCTGCACAAAGCATAATTAATGCACAAAAAGCTTACCGTAAGTTGTGAAAAGTGAATTTCTAACTCATGCATCAAATTTTCAAATTAGGATATTGGTCAAACATCAGTCAAAATTGCTCAACCCTCATACTTTCTTGGTCAATCTTGGTTAAACAATGTTCCTTTGACACCAAAATCGATCCTAATTGCTTTCTGACACTTTATAAACAATTCGTACTTGATCCAGATCCATTTCAATCATTGTAATATTTTCTAAATGCTTGAAAACACAAATTTTATTTGAGTTTGTTCCAATTTTGGTCCCAAGTGGATAATCATACTAGAATTCAAATTTCAAATTAAATTTTCAAACACCAGGGGCATGACAGTTGTCTTCAATCATTATGCTATTAAACTTTACGACATTGATCAATTTCATCACTTAAAATCAAAATAGTTATTTGTCATCATGTTCAGTTACTGCAAATCAAATAATCTCTTATTGATCTCCATTCAATCAAGCTTAGAATCTATACAGTCAATTCTTGTTCAATCAGGTTCAGAATTGATGACTTTTAGGATTTTGTTCGATCAAGTTCAAAGTTCTCGAATTCAAAGTGGTTCTCTTTACTGCTCTCTAAATCTTTCAGAGTGGATTCATTGCTCTCTAAATATCCTCAAAATCAGAGTGGTTCTCACTGCTCTTGAAATCTCATGAATCTATTAGTTCTACTGAATCATGCATTAAATCATATATTCTTTGAATCCCTGTGTTGTTCGTAAAGAAATTCAAAGAGGGGCAAATGTAATCACCTAAAATTGGGCTATTAGAACCTAAGGCCTTATTTGCCCTAATTCGAGATAAAATCCTAATTATGTTAATTTGATTCTTGATTATTAACATAATTTATCAAATTTGATAAAATCAATAAAAATTCATAAACCAAGCATTAATTATCAATAATTGAGCAAAAATCACATTGATTACCTCTAGGCCTAATTAATTAAATCAATCCTATTTAATACATGGCTAGATTGATTAATTAAAACAAGTGAATAAAAAGGCTTAAAAATGACATGTCACCTCTCAAGGGGACAACAAGTACACCTTTGATCAATGAGAGCTCATCACATGGATCACTCACATGGATCAAGTTTTGAGGCATCTCAACCACTCATCATGGATGCATCCCAACCGTCCAAATTCTCAAGATTCTATAAAAGAAGAATTTTCAAATCTCAAACAAGGTTGATAATTGTTAATTTGAATTCATACTTACACGTTGCTCATTTGATTTCATAGATAATTAGAAAACATCTCAATTTTCTTAATAGTTAATGAATCAATGGATTTCTTGAATGAATTTGATTTCTTAGGTTCATATTTGACTTAAATCTCTCATTCTAACATGTATTGTCACTGTTTAGGATCTAATTCTGAGAGTAATCTTAGCTTCTTTTCATACTTGTATTAGTTAGAGAGCAATAGAATGATTTTGTGTAGTTTAATAACTTTAATTTTCTTTCAATTTGATTTAAACTAACAAGTTAATATTTTATTGAAGTGTTGTGTTGCAGAATTACATTGACCACAAAATACACACACCTGCCATTACAAAGTTCAGACTTGATTGGAGATGAATATTACCCAAAATGGCTTTGTATATTTCTGACAACAAATGAAACATCACCTGAATATCGGCAAAGTATGTTTATGAAGATTATTTTCAAGGAAAACACTAGATGTGTGTTATATCCAAGGTTGATGTTAAACTATTATCCTTGTGGGTCCCATTTTATATTTGGGTGACTTTATAAGTCCATGAAATATTATGAATTGATAATGGTAGTTTGATAAGTATCACATAAATTTAAACCTTACTGTTCTTTATCAGGTTTGTTTCAATATAGGCGTTGGCGATTGTTATTTTAATAAATCACAAGCTATGGATATATTTTTCAATGTAGTCGCTGAAGACATTGGTTTTCAATAAACTGCAAGTTGTGTATATATGTTGGTAATAAGGTACTGGGCGAAATATTTAAAAAATGCAATGCTTCTATTGGTTAATTCCTTGCCTTATGATGAGGAGTTCACAGTAACATTGTTATCATTTTTTATTAAGGGGACTTAAGTATTGTATGTTTACCATAAAATAGAGAAATGGAGTGTAATAATAACATTCAGAGAATTTTTGTAGAATTTGCAGACATGTGCTTGTGGAGAACAAATAACTCTTTAGGAGAGCATTCTCTTCTAGGTTGAAAGACACCTTCATGAGAATTAGGAACATTGATTACAGTTAACTATAAAAAACTAACCTTTGAGACTGTGTTTGTTAGCATGCAGCAAATTGGAGGAACATTTGAAATCTATATTTTAACCTTTCACCGTAGTTTCCCTATAATAGAGCTAGATATCGGGAATACAAAATATCTTGTGATGAAGATTCTATTTACTTGTTGTGAGATGAGATCTTAGGAAAACAAATGAATCTGAAGTTGTCATGAAGCTTACTGGAGGTTCTATGTTTCTATAAGTATAATATAGCCAGTTTTCTAGGTTCCATTGATTTTGGGAAGCGTATGAAGGTTCCACCGTCTTTGAAATCTCATTCAAGTCTCTACGTACCTGAGCCAAATTTAGAATAGGGAATTTTATTTGGAAGAGGAGCAATGATGAGCATTGTTGTATGATTACCTGAGTTGTCATTCACATTCAATGAGTCTCTAATTACTCAAGAATTGTGATCATTTCTAAAGGATGAAATCCTGCATGGTCTGGGCACTTGGGTTCTGATTGTAAAATTGAAAGAATAAGAGATTGGTGGGAGAAATATCATTTCCAATAATTTTAAGGTCATAAGATTTAATCTATTCTTGACATAATGTAATGTTGTATTTTTGAATTAATTACAATATTCTTTATAGTTCTTTTGGCTCTTGTTGGTAGTGATGCTAAAATTGATGCAAAAGATTTAAACAAATAAGAAACATTAAACTACAACCCAAACATCACATTAAACATCAGTAAGCCACTGGTCAAGGAATGTTTTCAAGTTTTTTGATAAAACACCCATGCTATGTTGTGAAATTTGAAGGATAGAACTGGTAAAGGATCTTACAACGACATCTTACAATTACGGATGTGTTAAATGAATACCAACCATTACAGTCTACTGCATTTGTTCTTTGGTTGGAAAACCATTTGGTCATGAAAGGAAGTTGAATGTACAAACCATTTCAATTAAAAATCCATACACCACTACGATAAACTTATCTTGCTTAAACATCCTACAAATTGTTTAATAAAATATCTATGTAGCTGAAGTAGTGCAAATATTCAGCACAAATGGGGGCAGAACTTTACAATGGTATATAGTGTGGCATTCAGCTTGTAGTAAGAAAATTGAAGACAATGGAAAATCTAAAAAGAAAGATATTCTCAAAATAATTTAATGACACATTTAATGGTGAAAAATTAAGAAACTTGCTGAAATAAGAAGCCATAGGGAATGAATTGTACATCATTGGACTGCAATTGGGGTCTATGAAAAGTATGGATGATGTTCTTACTAAGATTGAAGAATTAGATTCATGTCTATATCCAAAATGGACTAGTCTAATTGGAGGCTTTTGAATTGGGCTTTGCAACCCTCCATTGTTGGCTTAGTGTAGTACAGTTTAATGGAGCATCCAAAAGAAGGAGTGAGACTAATAGTTGCCTCTTGTCTTAGTGAAATTATCATAATAATAGATCATGTTACACCTTAAAATGATATCATGTTGAATAAGGTTCTACAACTGATTTTGGACATCTTATGGGGACTACATGACATCAAAAGCTGGTTAGAGGTCTTAGACCTCAAAACTTATGGAAAAAGCTAGATTTTTTATTATCATGTTGGATCTCGGTTATGAAAGAATGACTCTATAATTGTTTCAAGACTTCTTAAGGGAATACATGAAGCACCATCCAGACAATGTGAGAGCATGCATTAAAACTATCATGTCCCTAATCTTAGATGAGGATGATGACGCATGCAAATAAGTACAATTAAATTTGATGGAATTTTGGAGAGGAGAATATAAAATATCACTTACGTCTTATGATCTCATAGAGGAATTGATTGAGCATAAGATTGAGAGGTTCAAGGATCACATGATGGAAAGCAAGGTGATAGAAATGGGCATATAGGTTTCAGAATCTTCCAAAAGGAGTAGGAACTAAATTAGGGACGAAAATATTTGTTTTACATGCAAAGAGGCTTGGTCACTTGAACATGTTTGTGGTATTATTCAAAGGGAAGATTTAATGTAGCCAAGTGATGATGGAAATGCAACCTTGAATTCATCTCTTAAAGGACATAATGAAGGCATAAAGGAAAAGTGTTTCCAATCATCCAAGGTGGTTAATGTGGAGGAAGAATCAATCATCACAAGTAAGGGGTATTCAAAAATGTTAATGTGGAGGAAGAATCAATCATCACAAGTAAGGGGTATTCAAAAATATTTGTTGGTGACTTGCAAATTTGTATTGATAAAACATATGAAGTGGAAAAGTATGTTTAGAAAACCACACATGAAGATTATAACTCACCGGCTACAGAAGTAAGTAAGGGCGATGAAAATGTTGCTCCCTTAGTAGATGACAAATCAAAAAATTAGATAAAGGACATTTCATATTCCTTAGATGAATTTGGACAAAGGTCATTATCACCACACAATTTGAAGGACATGTTATTGGTTACAGAAGAGAAGCTTGTACAAGTGTTAACAAGGGTAGATGATTCTTACAAATTCATTGAAGATCTTATGCGGAAGACCAAAATGGATTAGATGCAACAATGAATTGCATGTGGTGTTACTAGCTCTCAATTGCACACCATCAAAGAAGCTTTCAAAAGAATGAAATCAGATTACTTGCAGTTATTAATGGATAGGGATATTGCCATAAAATTTGGGGAAGATAAGGAAAATGAGGCGAATGATCTTTGTTACAAGCTTATCATGACTCATTTCTCTATATACCAATTAGAAAATTAGTTTGTTTCATCCACAAACAAAGGTCAAGAAGTGGGCACTAGGGAGTTGGAGATCAAACATATAGTAGAGGGTCTTGACGAAATCATGAGGGAAGAAATGGGAGACAATGTTATCAACAAACTACATACTAGAGACACCCTAAATGTTGGATAATGGACTAAAAATTTCAACATAGAAACACCTTGCAGCCTTGTGACATCTTATGAGGAAGATTCAAGTAATGCATCATCCTCTCTGATGACTTAGTAAAAGCATATGAAAAGCCAATGTATGGTGATGATAAATCCCAAGGAAGTTTACAAGAGGAGACTAAACTTCTAATTTGGAACAACAAAGGTTTATCTTCACATTTACACAAAATGGTATCTTTAACACATGAAAATGAATATGTTCAGGGGTCTAGAAGTATTGGTATCCTTAGTACATGTAGTGGCCATTATATTTTTGGTGAAAAGGTGTTTGAAATGAGTGAAGATAGGACACAAGGGAACCACCAACATTCTAATTTTTATATCGATAGTTATATACCTTTACTATGCCATGAGGATAAGGAGGAACCAAGTGAAACTAGTTCAAAAATTCCTATTGATTGTGATCTTTTCATTGGTGAGGGTGAAGATTTGATTGATAACACTTGTGGTGAATCATAAATTTTAGAGTTATCCTTAATGTGTACTGAGAGCTTCTATAATCCATCTAGAGATGTGTCATCGAGTTTTTCTAATGTGGAAATGATTTATTTAATGGTTATTGATTATATCTTTATCCCTACTTCATTTATTAGTGTTTTCCTTGCTTGGTCTATCATTACATTTTCAGATTTGGCTTGGCCTAAAGGAGTTATTGAGTCACATGGACATTTGTAGAGATATGAATATGTGTTAGATAGTACTCATGGGATGGAATTCCTTCCTATGCATGGGAATAGTGATACCTTCAACACCATTATTGATGCAACCATATCTTATAGAAACAACATATGGTGGTCTCATGAGTTGATCTTCATGCATATTGGTGATGGTTTTGGCATTGGGAGAGTGATCTACTTTTTCAATTGGTTGATATAGGAGGATTGTAAATTGATGGAAATCTATTTCTATTCCCAGGATTGGGTTGATAGGATGATTTACGATCTAGTATTTGGCAAGATTAGTTCTTTACATCTTGTGGATTATGGCAAGTTTCTTTACAACTTGGGGCATAGAGTTGTTATCTTCAGAGTAACACAACAAGAAGGTGAAGCAAAGTTTTTTAGGCTTACTTCAGATCCAGGGATCTTATGGATGGATGAGTTTCACTTGGACACCTTGCTTCATAGTATGATAGGATTTTATTTTATCTATTCCAGATTTGGTTGTAGAGCTACTAAAAGATTTATATAGGATCCTGGTATAATTATAGATTTCATGATTTCTTGAGGACAAAAAATCTAAAGGAGTGAGGACTATAATGTCCCCTTTTTGGGACATTAGGAAATTACAAGTCCACTTCATCAAATAATTAAAAAAGTGACTTATTCGGAGTTGAGTGCACATTCTTTTAAAAGGGCATTTTATTTAAAAATGAAAAAAGGTGACAAAGGGGGATGAGGATGAAAGACAGAGAAGGGGAAACTGAAGAGTCACAACTTGATGCATTAAAATAAGGAAGGGAGACTTGTCTGTTATGCTTGGTTTATGCTTGGATATTGATTTGGTTTTGATATTTCTCTTGGGGAAATTGAGGAAGCTTCATGTTCTATTCAGGATCTTGAGGACGGGAACCTTTAGGCTCTTCTTGGTGAATCAGATGCAACCCTGGTTCAACTTTGTGGTGGATTCAAGATGACGTTCACATTGCGCATACAAGTTCTTTCTTACTAATTTCCAATTTGACCATGTTACTATTTTTAAGATTGGATTTTTGTGTTATGTTATTGTATTGTTGATCAATATAATACAATAACTTTGAGTATTTAAATCTGGAAATATTTAGTGTTTTTACTGGTTTAAACTTGAAACTATGCATGCATTTGTGGTTTGATAATCCTAGAAATTAGTTGTAAGGAACTTGGTTAATTATCTTGGGTGGAATATTTCATCTAGGATGTTGATGGCTGTAGTATTTAAGAGGTAGTTCTCATAGTAAATTAGTAAACAAGTTTTGAGGTGGGATGTTTGATGTGCTTGCAACCTGATCTATTTGCTTGATGTTTGATGTAAGATTATGACATTTTGTGTTTGGTGCTCTATGTGTATTCCCAATTTGTTGTTTGTGATGTCTGGGCGGGCTGAGGTGTTACTATTTGTGCTCTTCTTGGGGTGACCCCACAATAGTGAGTTACACTTTTTTAGACATGCCGATTTTTGCTGAAATAACACATTTTTAATAAAATATGATGATTTAAGACTTGAGAGGTTCTATTTGAAGGAATTAATTAAAAATGGTTATCTCAAAGCCTCTTAGATAAAAAAATTTGATATAACATCTACACTCCTCATTCATACCTACAATGCAGTCTCCTTCACACCTATTAAAATGTTGACAAAAAATCACTTCGAATTTATCTTTTAGCAGATCAAATGAATCCATTTGACAAACCTACCTATGTAGTAAGGTACTACTAATAAAAACATTTCCAATGATTATAATGTTAATTTATATTATATTTATTATGATTTTGTATTTTTAGTTTTACTAAACATAGATATTTCACTATATGTCTACCTCTATGTTTGACACTTATGGAAAATTAGTAAATGAGATTAAAAAAAATTAAAAAATATCTACGCCCTAGGTATTGAAGTTATCTTTCTATCAAAAATAATAAAAATAAAATTGGACAAATACACGACAAGTTATAAGCTATGTAGTCACGATATGTCAAAATTATAGTTTAGTCAACTTCAAACATTAATAAAATATGCAATAATTATGATAATGTAGTCAAACTAATTGCATGCCCTTCGTATGGATGTTACAAAACTAAATTTGAAAGGAGCACATTGATATCTATTTTAGGAAAAAAGTAATGCTCTATGAAAACAATGTAACTCTTTGAAAATGATGTTTTGAGCAACATACTAGTTTTCATGGGAGAAAGAAAAAACTTACAAATCAATTCAAAAATTAAAAAAAAATAAAAATTTAGAATCTAGACAGAAAATCTTAAAAGACTCTAATTTACTTCATCTTCCAATTTCAAACAGTTTACCGACAATATGCATCCGAATCTAATTTTTGTTTTCAAAATGTAGAGTTCAGTGTCTGTTCAGGCAAAAAAGTGTAACCCACTATTGTGGGTTCACCCCTTGACAATATGACTATTTTTTCCCGTTTGACAGAGAAATATAGAGGCCTATATGACCAAAAAAATTTGCCTGGAAAAATATATGCCTAAAATTGATAGAAAATAATAAATTGACGAAAATTGACTAGATCCAAAAATGGAAATTAACAAATTTGCAGACCAGGCTTCCTAAGCCCGATTTTGAAAATTATTTTACCTCGAATTTGACTTTTACCTAGTATAGGTAAATTCATTGTCAAAATTTACCAAAATGACCACCCACATGCAATGGTGTTAGATATTTCTTTAGATTCTCCAACAAACTACACCTCCATTTTTGAATTGTGGCCATTCACAAATTGAAATAAATAACACTCTAATGGATATGCAATAAAACCTTCTATGGCACTGATACTATGTAAGAATTTGCCTAATGCAAAGAATGAAAATGTCAATATCTAGAAGCTTAATTGATAGCACAAATAAGAGAGACACAATGATATGATCGAATGATTGATTCAATATTGATCAAATGATAATGGATACAAAATCAATGAATACAAAGTAGATGTGCCTGAATATATAGGCAATGCATGATAACTAGGATTAATGCAAGAGATAACCTATCAACCACACAAGGTGGAATCACATGTTAAACAAAGATGGATAATCATCCATTGTACAACAAAGTATGTGCAACCATGTGAAACAATGAGATGATGATAATGTGATAGGAGTAGTAAAGGTGGTTCTCACACATAAAGTGGAATGAGATAACAACTAACTCCACCTAATGTGGATTTCTCCTACACCATGTGCTAAAATGAAATGCAAACTCGTAGGTGTCTACATGACAACTAATATGTAAATGCATTATCCTTGTGTGATCAAAATGTGACACACTTATATAAACCATTACACTTGAAAGAATCTATGGAAGAGGAGATATCAAGAAGCGGCTTATAGCTTCCTATCTATGACATGCAAGAATATAAGTATTATACATAGTGGCTCTCAAATGAACCTCAATTAGAAACCATTGCAATTTTCACCATAGAATGGAAGATTCAAAATGATAATGCAAGAATGAGAGATAATCAAAATGATATGTAAGAACTAAGATAGAATGAAAATGAAAGAGAAAGAAAGAAAGCTATACTAATAATATTACAATACCTCCTAGTTAATCTATGTGATTTAAGATAAATGGAATAAGGAAATGCTAATTTAAGAATGCAAGTAAACTAGAATGCAAGAGAGTTCTCTAAGAATGAAAGTAAAAAAAACAATTTAGCATAAGTCTAAGATCTCTAGGTTAGGAATTGATTAACCAAGAATGAGGAGAGAGTATCCTTTTAAAGAGCAATAGACAGCGAGAGATTAAGAGGCAAAATCCAAGGGTGGATAATAATCCTTATTTCAACTTTAGTGCACAAGATTCTCAAGCGGAAAAGTCAATGGATATGGTTAAGAGGCAAAAAGATGTGTGGAAGAGATTAAGAGGCAAAAGGAGATTCCACTCACCTAGAAGAACATGCAATCAACGTGTAGACAAAAAGTCTTCTCTTTTCTTTTAAAATTAAGAAATTCCTTTTTCATATACACACATAAGATAAAGTTCATTTTATTTAATTAAAAGGGAGCATGTTCTTTTAATCAAATAAAACTTAGGATAAAGTGGTCAAATAAAACTCTAATATCTTAGATTTTATATTGATGAGTACCTGGTTTACAATCCCTACAAATTTGAGACCTGGAGGTAGAGGGGACATAGATGATGATGGTGGAGATGAGGAGGTGGTTTTAGTGGGTCCAGGGGTGATGCCCCTTCTAGCAGAAGATCATCCAGGTCTAGGTCTTGAGGGATGGAAATGGCAATGGATATTGATGAGCTAGAGGAGTGGCTAGTGAGGAGGCCACAAGTAGATTGAGGGATCAGAGTAGAGGACAAACCAAAACCTCAACTATAGCAGAGGGTACCTATAGAGGGTCACTACACTGGAGGCAGAGTTAAAACAAGTATAGATTACCATATCCATGAGAGACTAGTAGCACCAGGATGACACAACTTGGATATAGGAGCTGAGGTAGGAGAGGGACTAGACATAACAAGAGGCATAGTGACACTAGGCCAGAGTGACCTACTATTATGTAACCTAAATTGCCATGGTACCTATGGGTCAGAGAGTAATAGATACTCATAGTATGTGGGTAGATCAGAGGGTGTAGTATAGGAACCAGATAGGGCCCATACTCCTCCACCAGCTCTACCTACTCCAGATGGTGGAAGCCAGTCTTAGATTGTATTTAGGGCTCCATCTTACATTTTGACTCAAGATTTTGATCTCATTATTGTACTTGGACATGATCCATTTTTTTATATATATGAGATACCTAATTTTATCGATATATTATGTACTTGTCTCATTTCTTGTATGCTCATGGATGAATGTTTACTTTCTACACATGTACCTTATGATATTGATTATGTAATCATGCCTTCTCCTTTATTTCTTTAAATGTGATGCTCTCATAGTTATAGATTCTTTATACTCTGATATATATGTAATGTACTTCATGATTTAAAATGTTACCCTTTGAGAAGATTAGATATGACCCCTTGTGATGATAGAGAAGGGCGATAGAGTGAAAGATCGAAGAGGCGATAAAGACATGATCGAGAGAGAAGAAGAGAAGATACATGATCGAGCACAACTGACTAACCATCCAAAAATGATGAAGGATACTCTTTCCAAAATTGAATGTAAACTAAGAATGCACCTAAGAAATGCAAACTACTATGAAGATGCAAAGTGTGATTTGCAAGGGTTACTAGGTCCTTGTTTTTATCATCGAACCTTATTAAGGGACATCACAAGATCATACAACCATCACTAGTGCAAACATAACTATGAAGATATGAATATGATCTATATCAGATAGAATGTAGGAAACACACGTAAGCATTGAGACTAAGTGTCAAGATGACTTGAACATGATTTCCAAGTTAATGTTGCAAGATTATACCAATATCGAGGCATAAGCACCAAGATAACCATGAGTATGGTCATGCATGAGAAAACACAATGTAACAATGAAGGATATAACTCTAAATATCCTGAGTGTCCAAGCGATCAAAGTAAGAGACACCTAGGATTATTAAAGTGATACCCATAGATAGAAATCAAAGAAAATATGCCCCATGCCCCCAGTCCTCTAGTTGTAACATCACAAAGAGACTAAGGAGGGAACACTTAGTGAAAATTATCAATCAATCAGCACACAAAGAGAATAAGTCATAACATGTCTAAGTCATTTTAGTTTTCTAAGATGTAAGGTGCATTGGGTGTTAAGGAACACCTTTGTGCTCGCGTCAAAGTGCCAGTGTGTAGAAGATAATGCAAGATCTAATGTGTTGAGAAACATAGTGATGTCCAGATTGGTAGTGTTAAGAAACACTGAAGGATTGGGGTGTTAAGAAACTCCAAGTAGTGCCAGTGAGAAAGTTTCCATTAGGAAGGACTGATAAACTAACTCAAGTTAAGCTCAAGAGATCGATCAAGTGGTAAAGTAAGATAATAATTTTGTATGATTTTTTAGATTTTATGATTTTTATGATTTTTAGAATTTTTTAGAAACATATATCAATTTTATTTTTTAATTTTTTTTAGGATCATTTTATAAATTTTTAAGATTTTTTAAGAGATTACTAGTTCTCAAGCAAGATCACATTGGTCTGCCCCCAATGTCTAGCAAGGTATAGGAAATTATGGATGGGTTAGCAAGTTGATGGATGAAGCAAAAAGATCATGATGGATGAGGCGAGTAAATGAAACCCCTAGGGCCAGTCTCCTCAAGAATACCCTAGCTAGGAAAAGGGAATATAATAATGTAAGCTCATGAAACAATGTTGGATAACATGCATGATAATGACCCAGTGTCATGAAAGAATGTGATCCAAAAGAGTGGACATGTCAAGAGACTCTTGTTAACAGATTTTTCATTTTTTCATTCTCCATTTTGATCAAGACCAAGGGGTCAATTGGATAATATAGTGATAGGATAGCACAATGAGGATAAAGGGTTATGGAGGTTATGAGTGAATGGTTTGAGCTTAGGGAAATAATTATTAGGAATAGTGATGGAAAATTTTGGATAAGCAAGATTATGATAGGGTATCACAGAGAGAAGCAAGTAAGTAGGTTGATGAAAATGATAGAAGATGGCAAGATATATGATTCTTGTGGATAGTTTAACCTTGTCAAGATCAAAAGTGATAGAGGGAGTATGGGTGCACATGAGATAGCTAGTGCGGATGAATCTTGTCCCAAGTGTATAGCGCAAGATGGAATAACTACGCATGATGCCTATTTTCCAGGTTTTCATCATGGTACTTGTCCAAGGAACCACAAAGAGTGGTTTTCACCATAGGATGAATTTATTTCTCTTTACTTTTTCTACCATGATGCATGTTTCCACGTTTTCACCAAGGCACTTTAAAAAAAAAAACTTCTTCTTTTCAATTTTTTGTATTTTCTAATTTTAAAGGAGCTCAATCTTGATGCTCTTTGGATAACGATCCTTTGGAAAGATATGATATGATAGGCCAAGGCTGATGAGAGGTATGCTCAAATATGCTGATATGGTAATGATAGGAAAACGTATGGAGGATAAGGTAGATGATGGCTAAGGATTTATGTGTAAGATAGGATAATGAATGAGAGGATAAGAAGTAGGTGTAGGATAGTAGATAAGTATTGCATAGGAGTATGTGGAGATGATGTAAAGATAAACATTGACACACACCTTGAGGGCTAGTGAACAATTGGAGAGAGAATAGGTTGGCTAGCTTAAGGTTTTGATATAGGAAGTGATGTGGATCTTGGGACACAAGGGCCCAAAATGTATGAAGGAGAGGATGTAAGATGTTTGGAATAATATGGAGTGAAAGTCATTGGAAGCTTGAATGTCAACTTTGATTTTTATTTTATATTCAAGTCATTTAAGAGAGACTTGAGAATCCACATAGATTTTGATTTTTCTTTACTTTTAGATGCTTTTGATTGCAGTTCCTCCATGATTGATTTCAGAATCCATATTTTCTTTGATTTTATTCTTTTCTCTGAAGACCTTTGTGATCTCTTAAATATTTAATTTTTCTTTGTAGTCACACATGTCTATTAGATATGACATGGTGATCTTCATATGCAAGTGGATTCTTGTATTATGATTTTTATGTTGCACATCCAAATTGCTTCCAAAAGATTTGGGAATTGTGGATGAATGAGGCTGATTTGACGAGTTTAGATGGAAGGATGTATCAAAATTTCTCAAGGATGCATGTCTTTATTGATCTTAAGGTATGATGGAAGAGGTGGAGGATAGAAAGATGTATGGTAGATTAAGGGATATAAGGTCCCAATATGGATGGAAGGTTTGAAGGTTTCAACTTTTGGATATAAGGACCAAGGATGGATTTGGAAGATGCAAATGGATAATGGATAGGGATATCGACATCCATAGAGTGAGAAACATGGCCAAGGATCTGGTCTTTACTTATACCAATAGGCTCATGAGTAACTTTGATAGGAGCAAGTTTGACAAGAGCAATTTGAGCTTGGGAAGATTTATTCTTATGTAAAGGAGTAGGAAAAATTGGAGATTTTTTAGATGGATGTGAAGGATTATAACAAGCAGTTACTAGGATATTCTGATCTTGACAAGGATCTTTGGATAATGTAGTAAGAGTACTCTTCTCTCAATTTTCAATAAGATTATTAGAGATGATGAGAGTACTATCTTGATCTTGCTTAGAAGATCAAGAAGTTAGAGGAGGTGGAGATATATCTTCTTAGAAGGAATCATCATGAGGCTCTAGGCATATGGGAGTTTAGTCAAATATTGGATAAGAATATCTTCATCTTGATCTTTATTGACATTAATTTCTTCACACTTCATATTGTCCTCTTGACATGGAACCATTTATAAGGATGGAGTAGGATTTTGGATATGTGTGAGAGGTTCATGAAGGGTTGATGAAGGAATGTTTGGGATGGGTATGATAGATGTTGAAGCACAAGGAAACTTGGGGTCTATGACCTTTGAATCATGGAAGAGGCTTGTAGAAATATGTATATTAGCTTGGATCTCTTTTATAGGTATCCCTTAAGGATAGGCATAGGTAGCATGAAAAGCATTAAGTTATTTGTTTGATGGAGGAATTTTGGATGGATTTTCATTTTTAGGAGATGAATGCATGATGGAAGAGGTAGATATAGCATGAGAACCATTACTAGACATAGGCTCATGACTTTGATCAAGCTTGAGAGTAGTATATTCATTAGATGATTCATTAAGATCTTCAACACCAATTATGCCATCATCAATGAGATCTTGGATTTTATGTTTCAACTCCATGCAATGTGAAGTCCTATGTTCATTATTCCAATGATACACATAGTAGAGACTCAAGAATGAAAGTCCGCTAGAAGTGGATGGAGGTAATGTGATGAGATTATTTTCAAGTAATTTTTACAATGCTAATTCATAAGATTCTCCAAAAGGAGTAAAGACTCGCTCTAAGGGAGGATTAGGTTTTTCTTGATCAAAGATAGGCTTATCATGGACTAGTAGAATAGGTTCTTGATCAAAGATAGGTAAGTCATGAATATTTTCTTGATTAGAGATTGGATTTTTAGGAATTTAATTAGAATTCATGTGAAATTGTGAAGTGTCCTTTCTTGAAGAATATGAAGACATAGATTGATCATTATCAAAGAGAAAAGGACATGTTTCTCTCAAAGAGTATTCATTAGAGGATGTATCATTTCCTTTCTTCAAGTCTTGAATGTTAGATTTCAAAGATTGGATTTGCTTAGATAAGTATGCCATAAGAATCTCTTCTTCCTTGTTGTTATAGTCATAGGATCTAGTCCACTTGTTTGTAGTCATGATAGAGGGGATTTGAGAA
This sequence comes from Chamaecyparis obtusa, assembly GCA_027943335.1. Taxonomy (NCBI): domain Eukaryota; kingdom Viridiplantae; phylum Streptophyta; class Pinopsida; order Cupressales; family Cupressaceae; genus Chamaecyparis; species Chamaecyparis obtusa. The sequence continues at coordinate 1,104,509 of BSBK01004301.1, read as the reverse complement.
ATTGATAGTAATAATATAACTAAGCTAATTTAAGAGGATCAAGGTAATAATAGATTTTGTCTCAAAGATACGTAGATAGATAGTGTAGCCAAGAGAACTAAGTACAAGGTGTTGAGAATGAGGCCTGAATGCCTGCTAAGTGGCACTTGTGATAAAGTTGGAGTAAAGTGTAATATTAGATAATATATTTGAGACAAGGCTAGAGGACTTCCAAGATCTTAGAACAAGAGTGAAGAGAGATCAAATCACTAGCAAGGACTCAATCTATTGAGGATACCAGTGTGCAAATAGAAGAATCCAAGAGAACACATGAGAGACCAAGATCTGAGAATCTATTGGGACTTTGAATTTGATGTTGCAAGAAATCCATGAGAATGTATGATCATTTTTGAGAAAAATAAAAAATGCAAAAAAATTATATTTTTTTCGATATTTTTTGATGTTTTAGTAATTTGTATTTTTGAAGGTCTTCTGCTCATTTTTTCGGAGTTGAAACCATCGATAGTCTAAAAAATTGGTGTTGACTGTCATTTTTACATGAGACAACAGCTAGGAATTTGCAAACACAAATTCCCCTCTTGGAAGAATGATATAAATCAATCTCAATAGAAGTGGCACTAGAAGGAGGGCCCTCGAGAGGGAAACCTTGGAATATTGGATCATTCTCTCTTGAAAGGTTTCAATGAGTCCTCAGATCATCACCAAACAAAGGGGAATTCCTAGAACTCAGACAAGTTCACAGACCTCACAGTAGTAAAGAGAAACAAAGGGAAGACATTTTACATCAACCAGATCCACATAATCTCCCCCATTGCCGCATATCACTACCCCACTTACTGTTGTTCCACAACCACCTTCAATGGCCTTTTTCACAAATGCACAAAGCTCCCCATTGGCTCTACAAGAAAAACTTCATGAGCTGCCCAAAAATCCCAAACAATTCTATCTACGCTTCATCTATGGTGAATCTAGGACAACAAAAGAACACATCCGTGCCTTCAATGAGTTATGCAATTGCAAAGAGATTTTACATTAGGATGTCATGTGCCACCTTTTCCCTTACATGTTGGGGGAGTTTGTTAGGAATAACAGTCCATAATACAACTAAGGGGGGGGGGGGGGGGGTGGTGAATCCGTTGTATGACAGAATATTAAACTTTAAACTTTAAGCTCATCAATATTAGATCCAATGAACACAATGAATGCCAACACAATAACACAATATTTTGGTTACAGGGAAATCCTGTTAAAGGTAAAAACCTCGGTGGGAATTAGCACCCACTAATGATGTACTAAGAGTATAGTAATCCTTGTTAGAAGATATAGTCCTATTAGGAGCTTATTGAAACATTACAGTACATAGTCCTTGTTAGAGGACAAACCCTATTAGGAGTCAAGAAAAATAGAGGGCTCACTACCCAAAGAAGGTTAAATCCACCTTTAGAACTCACTAGTTCGCAATAGGTGTATATGAAAAAATACACAATCTTTGAATTATTTACTAACAATTGTCTTTGCTTGATAAGTTCCAATGAATTCCACAAGTAATCCTCTGCTCTACATACAACAAACACAAGTTCACAACCTTCACAACCTCCTTAATTCACATATATTCCATCCATGTCTTTTCCAAAGAAGAGACCTTTCATTTATACCCTATTACATTTTACCAAGATTAGGTCGGCCCATGAGGCTTTCCTAATAACAAATAATTACATAAGCCCTTGCTAAGATACACACAGTATCTAAAACAAGTTTACAATGATTACATTATAAGAATTAAGGACCAACATCCTTAAATTATGATTGCCAAACAAGACACACTTCATTCCTTGAGTCAGTTTCAAAATAAGCCATCGCCATAACACATGCCACAGATGATGTCACCAATCACTTCATACCTTTCACTAACCAATGAGCATCCATCAGTACCTCTTCCATCATCCTTCAAGTTTTCATACCTTGAATCCAATCCCTCTGAAAGATATATCAAAATCTCAAAGACTATCTTTGTTAATTCTCACTCTCACAGTCTAGTGACCAGTCTTTACCAAAGTAGTTGTAACTCTCTTAATATGAAAAACTTAGTGATGCAATCTCAAATATAAGATCACAACATCCTCCTGAGCTCTCATCTAACTTCACAACATCTAAAACATCCGTACACCTTCTGTACACTGTGATTACCAGTCTGGTTCCTTCATAGAAGCATATGTTGATATCAGTGACAAAACATAAATGACAATAGTATGAGTGCCCATTCAGTAACGTAGTGATTAAACATATTAAATGTCTCAATCACCACCCATGCATTAGCAATATACAATAATCTCCCCCTTTGGCATTGATGTCAACATATGGGAAAATCTTATCCCAAAGTTGTATCAACCCAAAAGTCCTTCAGCTGAACAATCTCCACATACAGTGAAGATTTTCTCATAGCAACACTCCCCCTTTGACAACAATGGAAAAGGGTGCCAAATGCCTTCACATATAAAATTTCTTCCATGATCACTCCCCTTGAGGAGTAGATCCCTACATCTAGTCCAGAAAATGATGAGGCTCTGAGCACTTCTGGACTGATGCATCTCTGCATCATTTAGTTCTAACTAGGAGGGGCCTGAACCCCTAACATACCTCTGAGATATTCAAAGGTATCTTCCGATAGTGGCTTTGTAAAAATGTCTGCAATATGCTCTTTTGTACTGATATATTCAAGCTTGATTTCTTTTTCTACCACCTTGTCTCTCAAGAAGTGATACTTGATAGAAATGTGTTTAGTTTTATAGTGCATCACCAGATTCTTTAACATGTTTACTGTGCTGGTGTTATCACAATGGATAACCACAGGTTCATTAAAAGTTATTCCATTGTCTGTCAGCATTTTTTTCATCAAAACAATCTGAGTGCAATTTATAGCAACAACAACATATTCTGATTCAACAGTAGATTGTGCTATACAATCTTGTTTCTTACTTAGCCAAGAAACCAACTTTTTCCCAAGGAAAAATGCACCACCACTTGTACTTTTTTTATCATCAATATTTCCTACCCAATCAACATGAGTATAAGTATGAAGTTCAAAGCTACCATTCCTATCATACCATAAGCCATAGTCTATGGTTCCTCTAAGATACCTCAATATTCTTTTCACAATAGCTAGATGAGTCTCTTTGGGTTCTACCTAATATCTAGCCACAATTCCAATAGCATTAGCAATATCTGGTCTGGTGTGAGTTAGATATTGTAGCCCTACAACCATTGATCTATACAAAGTCTGAAAAAAACATTTTGATTCATCATCAATTGATGGCTTGTTTCCAGTCACCATAGGTGTTCCTACTGGTTTACAATCTTCCACACCAAATTTCTTAAGCAATTCTTTAGATAATTGGTTTGAGAAATGAAAATACCATTCTCATTTTGAGTTATTTGCAGTCCAAGGAAGAATTTCATTTCACCTATCATGGACATCTCAAATTCACTTTCTATTTCTTTAGCAAACTTCTTACATAAATCTTCATTACCTCCAAAGATAATGTCATCCACAAATACTTCTACTATCAGGATTCCATCTTCGGTAGTTCTTAAATACAAATTACTGTTCTCATTACCTTTTCTGAATCCAAGTCCAAGTAGATACTTGTCCAACCTTGCCTACCAAGCCCTAGGAGCTTGCTTCAATCCATATAGGGCTTTCTTCAATTTGCACACCATGTCTTTGTCTTCGCATAGAGGAAATTCATCTGGTTGTTCTATGTATACTTCTTCTTCAAGATCTCCATTCAGAAATGCAGATTTAACATCCATTTGATACACTTTGAAGTTTTTGGGTGTAGCATAAGATAGAAATAATCTTACTGCCTCTATTATAGCAACAAGAGCAAATTTTTCTTCAAAGTCTATGCCTTCTTGTTGTGAGTATCCCTTACACACTAGTCTTGTTTTGTTCCTTACAATAGTTCCTTCTTCATCCATCTTGTTTCTAAAGACCCATTTTGTTCCTATAACATTTTTATTTTTAGGTCTTGGAATCAATTCCCAAGTATTATTTTTCTTTATCTGATCCAATTCTTCTTTCATGGAATTTATCCAAGATTCATCTTTAAAGGCTTCATCTATATTTTTCAGCTCAACTTGAGAAATCAAACAAATTTCTTCTCTAACTTTAGATCTAGTTAGTACTCCCTGATTGGTATTGCCAATAATTTGATTTTTAGGATGGTTATTTTTTACATACCTTGGAGTTTTGGGAGTTTTAGTAGTCTTGCTTGCATCATCACAAGCCTCTTTTTCACTTTCTTCCTCAACAAGTTCTTTTTCGACAGTAGTAGTGGTTTCTTTCATTTCTAATATCTGACTACTGTCATACATTCTTTCTTGTATCTAAAATTTCTCATCTATTCTTACATTGTTACTTTCAACCATATTCTTTAATCTCATATTGAAACATTTGTATGCGTTTCTTTTAACATAGTAACCAAGAAAGATAACTTCATCACTTCTAGCATCAAATTTCCCTATCTCATAATCCCTCTTGATATAACATTTGCTACCAAAAATTTTGAAATATTTTACAGTAGGAGTGTGGTCAAACCATAGTTCATAGGGAGTCTTACTTGTGCCATCTTTGATTTGAATTTTGTTTAATGTGTACACTGCTATTTCAACAACCTTTCTCCAATGTACAGGAGATACATTTCCTTCAATCAGCATTGTCCTGGTAGCATCAAGTATAGTTCTATTTCTTCGCTCTGCTATCCCATTTTGTTGTGGAGTCCTAGGAGAAGATGTATGTCTTTTTATCCCATGCTCTTCATAGTATGAATTAAATAAATATGATGTAAAATCTCCACCTCTGTCTGACCTTAAACACTTTATTTTCAGTCTTGATTCATTCTCTACCTTTTCTTTAAATAACTTGAATTTGTCAAATGCTTTTGATTTCTCTCTCAAATAAGTAACCCACATCATTCTAGAAAAGTCATCAACAAAGAGTATAAAATATCTTTCACCATAGTATGACTTTGTTCTTATAGGCCCACATAGATCTATATGTACTAGATCCAACTTTCCTTTTGATGTAAATGTTTTACTTTTACTACTTCTTTTAGTTTGCTTTCCCATAACACATTCTCTACATACAGTGTTAGAAGGTTTCACAATCTTTGGTAGATCTCTCACTGCATTAGCCATACTTGCTTTCACAATGTTATCAAAGTTAACATGACAAAATCTTCTATGCCATAACCAACTATCATCTAACTTCATAAAAAAATAAGAGGCTCCATATGTGTTTAGTTCAAATACATTAGCTCTAGGTCTTGAACCGGTAGAAATCAGTTTTCCTTCCTTGCTTCTGATAAAGCACTTACCATTAACAAAACTTAACTGAAAGTTTTTATCCATTAACTGTCCAACACTCAACAAGTTATGTTTTAGTCCTTCAACAAGTAGTACATTGTGATGGATCCTACTCCTATGATGGATTTTGGGAGATTGTCCCCAAACCTTACAACACCTCCATCATAATTTACCAATTTAACAAACTTGTTCTTATCTCCAGTCATGTGATGAGAACATCCACTGTCAATTATCCATTCAATTTTCTTGTCAACATGAGATACTAAGGATTTTTCTTCATGGACTGGTTCATCTTTAATAGTAACAAATCTAATCTCTTCATTGTCTAAATCCTCATCATCAGAGATTCCTTCAGTAGCATAATAACATTCTTTGTCTCTTCTAATTTTTGCATAATCAAGTTTGTACTTAGGAACTCTTGTAGGACATCTAGATGCAAAATGACCTATCTTATTGCTTGAAAAACATTTCAAAGGTAATTTGCCTTTAAATTTTCCCTTACCTCTTTTCTCTCTTCTAGAAATCAGTGCAACAAGTTCTTCCATCTTCTTTTCTTCTTCCATTATCTTCTCCCATTCCTCAGCATACTCACCAAGCTCTTCTCTTAGGTCTTATTTTCTTGTGCTTGGAAGTGTAGATACTTTCTTGTGTGTAGATGCCCTAAATGCAGATTCAACTTTAGGAACAACTTCTCCTAATTCCCTAGCTTCGAAGGTAGTTAACTTTGCAATCAACATCTCTCTACTAAAGTTTGGAGTCAGGGGTATAGTTTCTTGAATTGACATTGCCTTGAATTTGTAAGCAGGAGTTAGAGATCTAAGGATCTTTTCAATGACTTCATCTTCATCATAAGTACCTCCACAATTTCTAATTCCAACTATAGCTTCTGTAACCCTTTGAACATAGGCTCTAATGCTTTCATCTTCATTCATTTGTAGCTTCTCCATCTTTGTCTTCCAGTTTTGCAATTTGACTTGTTTGGTATACTTGTCTCCTTCATAAAGTGTCTCTAGTCTATTCCAAATTTCATGTGCCGAATCCAGATCTTTGATTTTAGTAAAATCACCCTCAGATATTTCTCTAATAAATGCTTCTCTTGTGACCATGTTGCATGAAAATAGCTTCTTTTCATCATCAATGGTTGACCCCAAGTCATTCTTAGCCTTCAGAGTTTCCTTCTTCTTTACAATCATCTAGTAGTCTATGCCCAAGTTGTTAAGCTTTCTCTCAGAGGACCACAAGCTCTGATACCAATTGTTAGGATAACAGTCCATAATACAACTGAGAGGGGGGGGTGAATCAATTATATGACAAAATATTAAACTTTAAACTTTAAGCTCATCAATATAAGATCCAATGAAAAAATGAATGCCAACACAATAAAACAATATTTTGGTTACGGGGAAACCCTGTTAAAGGTAAAAACACTGGTGGGAATTAACACCCAGTAATAATGTATTGAGAGTATAATAATCCTTGTTAGAAGATATAGCCCTATTAGGAGCTTATTGAAAAATTATAGTACATAGTCCTTGTTAGAGGATAGACCTTGTTAGGAGTCAAGAACAATAGAGGGCTCACTGCCCAAGGCTCACTTCCCAAAGAAGGTTAAATCCACCTTCAGAACTCACTAGTTCGCAACAGGTATATATGAAGAAATACACAATCTTTGAACTATTTACCAGCAACTATTTTTGCTTGATCAGTTCCAGTAAATTCCACAAGTAATCCTCTACTCTACATACATCAGACACAAGTTTGCAACCTTCACAACCTCCTTAATTCACATATATTCCATCCATGTCTTTTCCAAAGAAAAGACCTTCCATTTATACCCTATTACATTTTACCAAGATTAGGTTGGCCCATGAGGCTTTCCTAATAACAAATAATTACATAAGCCCTTGCTAAGATACACATGGTATCTAAAAAAAGTTTACAATTATTACATTAAAAGAATTAAGGACCAACATCCTTGAATTATGCTTTCCAAACAAGACACACACTTCATTCCCTGAGTCAGTTTCAGAATAAGCCATCGCCAGAACACATGCCACATATGACATCACCAATCAATCCATACCTTGAGGTTACCAATGAGAATCTATCAGTACCTCTTCCATCATCCTTCAAGTTTTCATAACTTGAATCCAATCCCTCTGAAAGATATATCAAAATCTCAGAGACTATCTTTGTCAATTCTCACTATCACAGTCCAGTGACTAGTCTTTACCAAAACAACTGTAACTCTCTTAATATGCAAAACTTAGTGATATGATCTTAGGTATAAGATCACAACATCCTCATGAGCTCTCGTCTAACTTCATAGCATCTGAAACATTCATACACCCGTCATACACTATGATTACCAGTCTGGTTCCTTCATAGAAGCATATGTTGACATCAATGACAAAACAAAAATGACAACAATATGAGTGCCCATTCAGTAACATAGTGATTAAACATATTAAATGTCTCAATCACCAACCATGCATTAGCAATATCCAATAGAATTCACATATAATTGGTACTTGAACTTTCTACAGGGATCCATCCGAGGATGGGGTGAATTTGATTTTTTTTTCTCAATCAGTTCAAGCTATACATAGATCTGGCCAATCTCCATCACCAATTCATCTCAGTGAAGAAAGACCATAATGAACCAATTGCAATGTTCAACCACTATTTCCATAAGATGTACCATAGATTGGAGTGTCCTTACACCGTACCTATCAGGGCTACCATACAAGTATATCTATGAGCCTTAGATCCTTTAACATCCATATTCTTGAAAAGGTTACCTCCGGGTGACATGGATACTTTGGAAAAGGTAAGCAATGAAGCCATAACATTCACAAAATAGATGGATCCACAAGTAGGTGGAAGATATGGTGTTTCACCTGCATTAGGAAACACTACCATGATTGGTCCATTTGTAGCACACAATCAGCCCTCAGTGCATCACACCCCAAAGATTAATTTGGTACCAACCTCATACACCACTACCCCACACTTGCCATCACATATCTGAGACATGATGCACATAAAGTAGCCTTGCGTGAGAAAAAGGTTGCTGTCCCAAATGAACCTGATAATGCTTTAGTAAATGATTTGGATGCCATGAAGAAAACTTTATTTCATTTGACAAGTGAGATCACTAGGATGAAGTTGAATCCACCTCAAAACCAAGGGAATTACCAATGACCAACTACCTCACCAAACACCTATCCCCAAAATCAGAATCGTAATTATGGAAACAACAACAACAACGATGATGACAACAACAACAAAAACAATGAAGGTTTTGGGAATACCACTCAAGATAAATAGTTTGGGAAGCAGCATACTAATGGGCCATGGAACACACATCCTAACAATGGTAGTATACCCACTGACAATGCCAATGTCTTTAGTTCATCCAAGGCTAACATTAGAAAAGCTTCCAACACACATCAATCAGACAATGGATACAGGGGAGAGTTTGACAATCAACAAGGTCAGAATTTTGATAACTCCTAGACTCATTTCAATGCCATGGTCTTTGATTCCTATGAACTAGTTACTGAGGGAGGTCTTGTTGATAACACAACTAAAGAGGAATTCATTTTTCTATTTAATCAGTAAAGTCAACTTGAATATTGTGAGGTCCATTCTTTTTAGAACAATAACTGAAACAATTATAATTTGAGGAGCAAGAGAGAGCCCTTGACTGATGGCATTCCCCTAGAATGAAGCCCACTCCACTATACCCATGGGATAACAACAAACCTAAACCTTGCAGGGGCCCCAGTGCCACTATTGCCCCATATGCACAAAATCAGCCTACTATATTGAAAAACCCAGTTTGGGCCAGTGAAAGATATAGTGCACTAGAGGAACTGAAATGAGTTAAAGCTACCATGTCAATGTATGACATGCTGCAAATTTTTACCTCACAAAGAGAAGCACTCCTAAAATCCTTGGATCATTCTAAGTTGGTTCCGTCCAGCAGTAATGCTAGGAATTCATCAAATGTCAATACCGCAGAGGCAATGCCAACCATATTCAAAGATCAGGTAGAAGTGCCCCCATTTTTTCTTAGCCTCAAGATATTTAGAAAGAATCTACATAATTTTCTAATTGATTCAGGGGCTTCATGCAATGTCATGTCCTTATCCATATGCCAGAAATTGGGAATGAACCCCCAACCAACTAATAGGGTTGTGATTCAACTTGACAAGACATAAGTCAAAGTTATTGGGGTCTTGAAAGATATCCGTATACAGCTGACGAAAGACCCCAAAATCTAATATTGCATAGATATACATATAGTAGATATCCCAGAGACATATGGTATGCTTCTTAGTAGGGAGTGGACTAGGTCCTTGAGAGGTTGGTTCTCCACAAATTTTACCCAACTTTGGTTACCCTAGAAGGGATTGAATAACCAAATCAAAATTGATGTTGAACTGAAACTCAAGAAAATGATAACTAAATACAATGCCCCAAATTAAGTCTTGTTCTCACAAGCTGACTTAGGAGTATATCGGTTTGACAAAATTCTAACATTTCACATCAAGGAAGAAGAAAATTCCGGTGATAGCCCTATACAAGGTTTGATACATACCCAAGTCCCTGAGGAAATCCTTGCAGATTTCATGGGTAATATGATGAAAATTATGAAACACCTTGGGAAAGATGCTAATCTATATTAATGTTGCTAGGGTATTGCCATTTGCACCAAGTAAGTCACTCAGAGTTTGAATGCCAGGATTGTCAAAATGTCATAGCTCAAGTAATGAACTGAATGTCCCACATGCCCAAACTTGCAAAGGGTATGGCTATACACCAAGATGAGGAAGGCCCTTCTTGTCATAAAAAACCACTAGTATTCACAAAAGAAAACCCTATACAAGAGGAGTGGAGTTCCTTGGATGATGATTTCCTGCCCCCATGTCACGAAGTATGACATGAGACAAAGGAAAACATAAAATGAAATAGGTGCCTCTCTCCACAAGGGAGATCCTGGAAAGAGAGAGTGTGGAGATTCCAACCAATGAAAACCCATCACCATCAGAGAGCCCCACTAAACCCCAAATAAATATATATCCACCTAGGATTATGGCGGAACCCCAAACCAAGCATCATTCTCACAAGAACCATCCTATATGGAAACTCAGATTTGATGGCTCCAAATGTAAGCAAGGAGTAGGGGTCAGGATCGAGTTAATCAACCCTAGGGGTGGTTCATATTATGTTTCTTATAGGATATAGTTTTACTGCACCAACAACGTCATTGAATATGAGGTGTTGGTACAAGTCTCCTCATGGCACATGAAAAAAGGTAAAGGCCTTGATCATAGAGGGAGACTCCTAGTTAGTGGTTAGGCAGATCTGTAGCTAGTATTCATGCACTGATAAGTGAATGGCCTCATACCAGAATCATGTATGGGATTTAATCAAATATTTTGAAGCATTTAACATCAAGAGTGTCCCAAGAAGAAGAATACTATCACTGATGCCTTGGCAGTGTCAACAAGTTCCCTACATCCACTGGAGAAATCAAAGCTGAAGAAGTTATCCATTGAGTTGCTGGTAGTGCCATCTATTCCAGATAACATCAAAAAATTCTAGGTATTCCAGGATGACCAACATATACTTGAATTCATCATGAGTGCCGAGGTCTTCGAAAAACAAAACATAGATGAAGAAGATGATGAGATCGAAGAGTTAGATGATTTGGGAATCCTAAACCTAAAGAATAACTCCATCCCAAAAGGAATGGTAGCCTTTGAAAGGATCTTTGACAAGGATGACTATTCTTTTGAAAAGAGGAAGGACCAGTTGTGGGAGGTGATGATTGTGAAATCTACAATCTGGGCACACAACTTGAACCCAAGGAGATTCGTATTGGTAAAATTGGTATAGATGAGGAAAAAAGGTGAATGGTAGAATTACTCACCGACTACAAAGATGTTATAGCATGGAGCTACAAGGATCTAAAAACCTATGACCCTACCATCATTGTACACAACATACCATTGAACCCAGATGCCAAACCTTTCTGCCAAAGGTAGAGGCCTGTGAACCCTATGATCGAGCTAGTGATTAAGGAGGAAGTACAGAAGTTACTTGACACTAAGATCATATTTCCTATCCAGCATTTAACCTAGGTTGCGAATCTCATTCCCATGAGAAATAAAAGTGGATAGGTCTGACTCTGTGTAGATTTCTAGAATCTAAATAGATCTTCTCAAAAGGATAACTACCCATTTCCCTCCCTTGATGAAGTGTTATAAATTGTAAATGGGTCCTAGATGATGTCTTTTCGTAAACTACCCATTTCACTACAAAGTGAGGAATATTTTCCTACCACCACATGCCTTTTGGTTTGATCAACGCTAGAGCAACTTTCCAGTGGGCTATGGATGAAGTGTTTAAGGGCCTCATCAACAAGTACATCATCATATATATGGATGACCTTATGGTATTCTATAGAAACCATCCAGACCATATTGAGGATTTACATCAAGTGTTGAAAAAATGTAGGCATTATAGAATCTCACTAAATCCCAAAAAGTGTGTCTTTGGAGTAACCCAAGGTAAGCTGCTTCGACATGTCATCTATGAGATGGGTATTTCAATAGATCCTGAAAGAGTCAAGGCTATCCTTAAACTGGTCACCCCAAATAGTCGAAAGGAATTGAAATCTTTCTTTGGAAAGATCAACTTCATCAGGAAGTTTATTAGTGGGTTCACAGAGATAGTGCATCCCTTGAATGACATGCTGAAGAAAGATGCAAAGATAGAATGGAATACTCTTGCTAAAGAGGCCTTTGAAGAGATTAAGATGTCCATTGCTACTGCTCTGGTTTTAGTCAATGCAGATTATAATATGCCATTCAAGGTCTACTCTTTTGCATCAGAGCACTTGTTTGTGGGAATTCTCACCCAAAAGAAAGAGGGGGAAGATGAAATACCAATAGATTTCATGAGTTTCCCTTTAAAAAATTCTGAATTCAAGTACCCCAATCTTGAGAAACAATCTTTCACATTGGTTAAGGCTGTCAAGAATTTTAGACATTACATCCTTAGGAGCAAGGTCATTGCTATTGTTCCTGATGCTACTGTCAAGTCCTTGTTAATGCAAAATGAATTGGGAGGATGAAGGGGGAAATGGATGGCCATATTACAAGAATTTGATATCAAGATCCAACTAATGAAGCTAGTGAGAGGCCAAGGCCTCACCAAAATGATAGCAGAGACATAACTAGGTTTAGTGTGGCAAGTATACACCAATGAAGAGATAGTAACTGATGTATGGTACCAAGATATAGTCTACTACTTACTCCAAAACCTCTACCTGGAAGGATTGAATAGCTCCCAAAGGAGAGCCCTAAAGAATAAAAAAGCTCCTATATGCTAAAAATGGAAAGCTTTACAAGTGCAATTATGATGGTCTCTACCTATGTTGTTTGGATAGGAAAGAAGTTGAGCAAGTTCTAATGGAGTTTCATGACAAGTATGGCATGGGCCATGGGTTAGCTGAAGCCACGACACATCAAATATTGAGGTCTAGCTATTATTGGCCTACCTTGTTCAAAGATACACACAAACTCATGTGCTCATGTCATGCTTGCCAAACTAGTGCCATTCACAAGAGACATCTGAAAATGCCCCTACAACCAATTTATTAGGTACATCCATTCACCCAATGGGGGATAGATTTTGTAGGAATGATTAACCCTCCTTCCTCGGTAGGACATAGGTACATCTTGACCGCAATAGACTACTGCACATAGTGCACAGAGGCACAAGCTCTAAAAAAGTACAACACAAAAGTAGTAACCAAATTCTTGGAGTTCATTATCACATGATTTGGTATACCTTTCTTTCTGGTATGTGACAATGCACTATATTTATCATCTGCATCTCTCATTCAATGGGCCTTCGAAAATTAGGTAATCCTCAAATTCTCATCTAAGTATTATCCGCAAGGGAATGGGGTTACTGAATCGATGAATAAAAACTTGACAACAATAATCAAATGCCACTTGGATAATAATCCTTGAGATTGACACACACAATTGAAGTACACCTTGTGACTGACCGAGTGAGAATTAAAAATGTTTTGGGGACTTCCCCTTACCAGTTAGTTTACAGCCTAGAACCCATTTTTCCTATGAACCTAAAAATACCAATCTTGAGATTCATGGATAAATACATCGAAGGAGAGGATAGGGTGCAGGTTCACCTCATGAACCTCTTGGATCTAGAAGAATAGAGAACCATGGCCTTAGAACATGTTGCCAAAAATCAAGCTTTCATAAAGTGTTGGTTTGACAAAAGTATAATAATAAAGGCTTTTAGGATTTTTGATTTAGTGTTGATGTGGGATAAAGAAAAAGAAAAATTGGGCAGCCACACTAAATTCTAATGTTTGTGGATAGGCCCTTTCCAAATAGAAAAAATCTTAGGAGAGAACACTTTAGAATTAGTTCTCTTGATGGGGAACTGGTCCCATTGCCTATCAATGAACAGTATCTCAAGCACTACTTTGGGTCTTGAAGGACTCTGATATTTTCTTGTACATTCTCCTAGTTTAGTGTCTTGTCTTGTTTCCTTTTCTTTGGGTTAGCTAATTCATGTTTGTCAAGGGGGTAGATTTATTTTAACTAAGTGTTCTACACCAGGTAGTTTGGGAAAAAGATGAAGGTCTTTCCTTGTCAAACACTTTGATTAGATTTTATCTTGCAAGGAGCCAGATAAAGAGGTTGGAAGTGAAGTGTTTTTCTCTCAGAATTCTCAAGCGGATTCATCGAAGCTGACCATCCTTGACACTAACATACATCTTAAGGGATTCTAAATTGGAGTTTTCTTGGATAGGATTCCATTCAGAACCAAGTAACACCCATGGTCACAAAGGAAGTCAAAAGTCAAAACCCTTTTCCACCTAGAATATGGACTAAAATAAAAGAGAAAGAAAGAAAAAGGAGGAACCCATAAAGACAAAGTCAACGAGAAAAGAGAAAATCTCAAATGCTTGGGTAGCACAGTCTAATCGCTGCCCAGGTTTTCAAAAAGGGAGAGAGAGTAAAAAATTAGAGATACAAATGAAGAGGTGGTGCAACCTAAGTGCTACCTTAGTTCATCAAGAACATTGAAGATGGATTAAGAGAAGAAATGAAGTATCTAGAATATAATAATTCAAGAAAATCACTTTTAATTTGATAAATGTTGAGTCTAAGACCCCTCCAAAGAAGTTTAAAAATTAAAAGAAGCTCATCTATAAGAGGAGAAGGGTGACTTTAGCAACCTCTACTAGGGCTATAAATGCCTTCCTGGCAGTAGAGTAAGGCTAAAATGACTTTTGGCCTAATCTAGACCTATGGGAGGAGATTTGATTATGATTGGTTAAGAGTCTGAGAAACCTTTGGTGAAGAATTTTGGAGAATATAAACACATACATGCACACACTGGATGTCGATGCAAAGATTTTTTTGATCTTGATATGATGATAGGAGGCTTACTATTTTTGAAGGTTTTTTGTGTCCATCTCATCACAAGATAGGATCTTTTCATAGAGGGATGACTAGGGGATACCTGGGTTATTTCCCTTTCTTTTGTTGGGGCTATTTTTTGTGGTTCCACTATCACGCTCCCATTTTTTTAGGCCACTTGGCCAAGGGCCCCCCCTTCTTAGGCTTGTTTTAGAGTTCTATTTGTCAGTTAGATCCTTGTTCAGGATTGTCGCTTGAGTCTTTTGTCAAGTTTTAGACTTTTGGACATTTGATTCTCTCCTAGGTGCAAAATCCTGAAAGTCTGAGAGAGTCTCATTCCTTCCAATTGAGCTTAGTTTTTCCTTTTTGGTGTTTTGAGCTTTTAGAGGTCCAAAACAATGAAAGTTTGATTCTCGAGTTAGAAATTGGCATTTTGGTGTTTCAGCCTTTCAGAGGTCCTAGACCCTCGAATGTATGAAAGGCTGATTGGTGAGGGTGGCTGACGTCACCCCCACTAGAGGCCTATTTAAGGAGGAGAGCCAACCATTTTGGTCACTATGAATTTTTTCCTCCTGTTGTTTTTTGGAGCTCCCTTATGCGTGCTTTTCTTCTAGTCCTTCTAGCTTCTTTGACCTGCTTGTTTCTTCAATTTTCTTTCCCTTCTTTGCTTGTGTCGAGGTAGGTTTCTTCACCTCCCCCTTTGTTTCATGTGTGTTTTGATAGTTTTGAGGTTGTCACACTAGAGTTTAGGGTTTAGGTTCTATTTGTATCACATTGGGGTCGCAGAGGTCTTCCCTTGGACCCCTTAGCATCGAGTTCATGGTCGAACTTGATTCGAGATTTTTTTGAGTTCTAACCCTCATATTTTTTTTTTTCATTAGTCGGCCCTAAATGTTTCAGACTTTTGGCCTTTGAAAGTTCCCAAAAAACCAGCCCTCAATTTTTTTACGAAGTCCAAATTTTCAGTGTTTCAGCGTTTTGCACACCGAAACATGTCGCACTTTGAAGTGTCGAAAATTGAAAGGCCAGCCCAAAACCAACTCAACATCTTCTCCTTTTGGAGATTCAGACACCAAATTTTCTGAGACTTTTTTCCACCTGAAAGGCTGAAGCTTGGACTAGATGATGATCTTTTTTAGTCATTTCAGTGTTTCGGCCTTTCTGATGTCCGAGGGCTCTGAAGGTCTAAAATGCCAAAATTATGCTTCTTAAGTGTTTAGACTTGGTTTTTTTGGGATATCTTGGTTTTTTTATGCTTTTTCATCAGTACTTCCTCCTAAATATCATGTGTTGGTTATTGATTCATGTCCCGCTTGTTTTTGTAGAATGTCGGAAAAGGTGAACTCCCCCACTATGAAGTACCAGTTCAAGGGTTACCACACACCTTCCACGGTGGGGAACCTACACTCTGAGATCACAGATACATATATTAGAAATGCTAGCTGGAATGACTACCTAGTAAAATGTTCCCAACCAATGGGAAGATATGAGAACTACACTTCATTAGTATAATTTTTTCTAGTGAATGCAACAACACACCCTATGTCCATCCTCTCTTGGGACCTAATAGTCACATTGGAATATCACTATATACCAGATGAAAGGATGGTAAAGACCAATATGGGAGAAGTGGTGTTGGACCTCTGACTAGATGAAATTGAGGATGTCTTCCATCTGTCAAAAGGGATAGACAAATTCTATGGTTTCTCAATAGGTAAGGGTATGACTTTCTACAATAAAGACAACTAGTTGTCCCATGTGATTGTAAACATGGACTACCTCATGCAACCTTTGACAAAGAAAAATCTTGATAAAATAGACATGAGGAGGGGATACATGAAGGAGGACATCCAAATAGCCATCACTATGATCAGTTGGGTATATGGATTGCATAAATCAATATAATTAGAGCCATGGATGATCCTTCTCATTGAGAGGATAAAAGAGAGACATGCAAGGTTTGACTAGGTGACCATCCTCAGTGATAACCTGGATCAAAAATTGATCATAGTGAAGAGTGACCCTCATTTCTACATGACTTCCTACATTGTATACCTACTAGGAGAAAGAGTTGTGTACCCAAGGTTAGTAAAAGTTGGTGCCATGGGTGACCCAAATGCATGCCCTTTCACGGTTTATCCCGAATTCGTTTGAAAGGAATACTTCACCCAAGATAACCTAGAGTACCACATCGTCAACAATGCTTTTTTTTCTCTATCATCCACTCAATTGAGGGTAATTATGCCAAAAGGATGTCAGAAGAAGCAACTGCTAAAGTAAAGGCCCTTGGGGCATTTTATATCCAGTTCAAAACCTTCACATACATCAGGGTGGCAGGAAGCACCCTTACTCAAAAGAATCTACCAAGATATCCTTCAGATAGGATAGTCTTATTAGAAATGGCCAGACAACTATGAGATGCCCACAAGCATATCAGGCATAAAAAGAAACACTGCTAGGATTTCCCTATCTCGATAGGCCCTCATTGTCTACAGGACATGAAGATTTGCAAGTCACCGCCCTTAGAATGGGATGAGTACCCATTATAGAAATTACATCTCATCAGGACTAGGTTTGACCCCATTGGCACCTACATCCATATAATGGGAAGGCATTATGTGCATGAGCCTCACATTGAGGACCATTGGATAAATTACAATGATGACTATGAGGTTAGGATCTGTGACTACTGCTAGATGAATCTAGAATGGGCACAAACTACTATGTTGCTTTGTATACCATAAAAGGTAAAAGATGCTGATTTAGAAGATGTCTTGGACCCTATTTATAACCAAGATAAGATATACACCAAGGAAATCCTCAATGCAGAAGTGGACAGGGATGAAAATGATGATATAAATTTCAAAGCCCGACATGTCATCAAGGTGACAAAGGTGTGAATCACGCATCCATTCCTAATGGACTTCGTACCTATGAAGAAAAAACTAGCTCAACCTTTGAAAGAGAAGAAAAAAGGAGAGAAAGTGTTGATGCCACAATTCAAAGAGGCTACCCCACTAAGGCTGGAGATAGTGTATCAACATGAACACCCAACTGCATATGGGTCAAGTACTCGATCTAAATGTCCAAAGACCAAGATGACTGTGAGTATAGAGCCACCAGATGCTCCATCTTTTAGTAGTATAGAACCACTGCATGCACCCAAGAAGGCACCAAAAGTAAAGATAACCGAACCTAGGCTGACCATAGTAATTAAGGGACATGTGTATAAGAGGAAGAGTTCCTCAATTCCAACTCACATGGAGACCCTTTGGGAGGAGGATGAAGAAGATGAGGAAGATAAGGAGGATGAAATACCTCTCAATAGAAGAACTTGGTATACGGGGTTCTTGAAGAGAAGAAAGTTGTAGAAAGAAGGTGTACAGATAGATGCTGATGAGGGAGCTCAAGGTGAGAAAGTAAATCCAATGGATGCTCTGGGTGATGATGAGTTTGATATTTCTGACTTTGAGAGCCTTCAAGGTTTTAAAGAGATTGAACAAAAAACTCTGGTAGAAGAACCTTCCTCAGAGAAACCCTTCTCATTCACATCCCTCTCGACACAATTCACAAGTCCTTTGGACAATGTAGGAGAGGAATTTTAGCTGGAGTCTTAAGAATTAGCTAGGGAAGCTATAGATGAAGTTCAAGAGGAGACCACCGAGTCAGAAAAGGACTCTTCTATAGGGATCACTTCCAAAGAGGACATCAGAGCTCCAATCCCTCCATCCCAACAACAAGTTCTAGCTCCAGCTCCATCTCTACAACAAACTCCACTTCCACCACAAGTCTAAACCAGTCAACCTCCACCACAACCTCAACCTACTCATATTCCCATGCCTACTCTGCCTCCTTTGCAAATACCAATGCCTTCGCCTACTCCTCCTCCTGCTCTTGTAATACCCCAAAAATGGGCTATAGGTTCATTAACCTCCCACATCAACAATTTGAATGAAATTGACATCAAAGTCCTAACCTAAGGCACATTTGCACATCATCGAATCCTAATTGATTTTATCTTAATTCTACATCAGGGAATATTCCTTGAAATATTCCTATTTATCCTAATTTAATTATCTTTAATTTAATAATTATTTGGCGATAAATGTCATTATTTATCCTAAAGTTGATTAATTGAATATGATGAATATTTAATTAATTAATTTAATTCTGCCACCTAATTATTTAATTAGATTTAATTACATTTATTCCTAATTAATATTGTTTTTATTTTGACAATAAATCAAAACTCCTACAAACAATCAATTGAATATTTATTTAATTGATTTAAAATTAAAGTTGTCAAATTTAATGATTTAATTGGAATAAAGTTTGATTTAATAATTGATTAACCCATAAATCAATTATTTTAATTTTAAAATCAATTAAGTTGAGAATAAATCACTTTATTTATTAAATTAATTTATAAATAAATCATGCACAATTAGAAAAGTAGTCAACTAGAAATCAACAACCAATTTTAAATTTAAACTCAACATTTGATGATGAGTTGAAATTTGATCTAAACTCTATTTTGAGTTAAACACTGCTTTTGCATGATTTTTGTGAGTTGATTATCTCTGATTTTTTGTTGACTCAAAAATCAACCTGAGTTTATCAAGAGTGATTTATGGCTTTTCTCAATGCATCCTCAAACCCTGGATTTCTATAAAATCAAGGCTCATCTCTTCACAAACCATCCCTCGAATTTGCATACTTACTCTGGCGAATTGACATCTGAAGAATCAAGCTGTTGCACACAAGGCAATTATGAGATTTTTGTTATTGTTTTTGAAGGTTCATAGAATTCATTCATAGCATATCATTGTTAGATTAATTTTAATATCATTTCAATTCCTTCTAAATTAGTTTCATATCAAGTTTTTCATCTTATTGTATACAAAATTCAAAAAAATAGATTAAATCTGCATTCATTTCATATCCATCTTTTGCATTCAAATCCTTCATTTAGGTGTTGCATTGTCACTGATCTCGGTCTAATCTAAGGATACCATACTCGCACCTACTAGAAGGCAGTAAATCACCTTGTTAGCTTAGTTTCAATTATTTGTCAGATTTTGATTTCTACTAACCTCTAATGTTTTACTGAAGTGTTGTGTCCATAGCTAGGTACAATTTTCACACACACATTTTTGGCACCCATTGGGGCTACACCATTCACTTTAGTTTATGGGTTTGAAGCAGAACTACCTATTGAGGTTGAAATCCCATCACTAAGAATTAGAATGCATGGTCTAGTTACTAATGATGACTATAGAGTGTCTAGGTTGCAAGAACTTGAACTACTAGATGAGCCCAGACAAGCGGCATATGATCATCTCAAAGTATATCAGAAATGAATGTCTAGAGGCTTCAATAAGAAAGTCAGACATAGAGAATTTCAGGTTGGTGATCTAGTCTTGAGAGAGAATCCTAAAAATCAATCACATAGAGAATGCAAGGGGAAGTTTGAACCCAACTGGTTGGGTCCCTTTGTAATCACTGCTACTTTTGGCTCTGGAGCCTATCAACTCTTAATGATTGAAGGAGAATAGCTCCGATAACCAATCAACATTCTACATTTGAAGAAATTCTATGCCTAAGGCATTTAGTCTATGGTAAAATGTCCTGAAAAAATTAGAAAAATTAGAAAAAGTCCTAAAAAAAGGAACATCCTGGTGAAAACCTAGCAATAGGCACCTTGATGATTCACAAAAAAATAAAAAAATATCAAAAGTACAAAAAATTGAAAAAATAAAAAATACAAAAAAAATGAGAAAAAGAAAAAGTGCCTTGGTGAAAACTTGGAAACAGGCACCTTGGTAGCAAAAATAGAATCTCTGCCAAGATGGTGAAAACTTGGCAAATGGGCACTGCTTGTTTCAAAATGCTACATCCATCACCGCAATCTTGGTCTTTCCCAGCTTTTAGTCTTGCTTTAGTTTGTACATATCTCTTGGTTTGTTTCCGCATTCTTGTTTTCAATAAAGTTCATCTATACACCAATCAACTCAAACATCTATACCCTATCAGTGTTTCAAACTTGGGGGCAATCAAAGTCATATCTTATGGCCTCCAGTGTATCTTAGACGTGTCATATCTAGTTAGAGTTCTTTGAAACTTTATCCGAGTCAGTTTGTCTATCTCCTCTCCAGAAAGGATTTTGCATCTACAACAACGCAATCAAACATCAACACAAACTGAAAATAATCTATGCTTTTTACATGCTTTTATCTCCTGTATGCTTACTGATTCACATTGATAGTTTTGCATATTGTGTCCTTTCGAGCTCTTCGATGATGTCTGTTACAGGATTTAGAGAGTGATGACTGGGGGCATAATCTTTTCTTTGTCTTCTTCTTGTATGTGAAATCTAACAACTTTGGAAATTCTGGATTGAAATGGTGTCCATCTGTAAGAGCCCCCATCTTGTATTGGATGGCCATGAGTACCTTGACCATTGATACCCAGAAAATTCAAGGAATTTTGATCTAACTATCATCTTTTTGAGTGATTTCTTTCTCCTACTGTGAAACGCGATCTTACCTAAGGATGTGAATGATAAAGGGTCACTACGGGTAATTCACACTGGATTTAGAATGATCTCTTGACTGTTTGATGTGTTTGTACTGCAAGGCATATTTAGGTCATCATGACATTTATGTTTTGATGCTTATACAAATTTCTATATCAAAATGGACATGATATTTCGGTCATCCTAGTGTTTGTGCCTTGGTGCTTATATCGAATCTGACATTCCAAAAATAACATCAATATTCATATGTCCATGGTCGTCTAACTAGTGGGCATTGTCTTGATTCTTGAGCATACAAATCAATATTCATATATCTATAGTTTCCTAAATAGTGGATTTTGTATTGATTTATCTAGTTACCTAATAAAATTTCAATGATGAAAATGACTGACACATGATCAGTGACTAGGTCATAGGTATTAGGTTTGCATTTCATTTTTCACTTTTCATGATTGCATTTATCTCATGATTGCCCAAATCAGCTTGATGCTTAATGATTCTCCAAAACTACGCTAAACATGATACAAGGACTAAGCATTGTATTAAGGTCCCTCCAACAAAATAGCAAGTAGAATCCATTTTCGGGATCAAAATCAAAATCTAAGATCATTTATATTGTTGATTGCTTGCATAATTGATCTTCAATCATCACAAAATCCAGAATTCAACTTAACTGATTATCTTACATCAAACTATCAAAATTTCAACTTGGTCACCCATGGTCAACTCATGGTCAAAACTAGTCAAACTTGGTCTCCAGGACCTCCAAATGATGCAGAACGCATTCTCAAACATGTATAACCACTTCTACAATCAATTAACATGCTTCTAAACCTTTTAACGCTAACTTTTCTTGTCAAATTTCAATTTTGATCCCGAAGGGGGCATGGTATTACACATCATTCAAGTCTTTAAATCTAAATTCTGTCAATCAAATTTCTTTCCTCAGTAATCAAGACAACAACCACGTCTAATTGCTGATTCATCTAAAGACCTCATCGCTTGGGGCACATCTCTTGGGGCATATTAGATTCATCAAGATCCATATCAATCTGGTATCCTAATCTATCTTGCAAACTGTATCAACTTTTCATAGCTATTGGTTCATTAGCGTCATTTCCTTGGTTCTTCGTAACTGAAGGATTCGGATGTGATACCATTACAATTCCTTTGGACAATTAGGTCTAGAATTAGGTCACTCACTTCTTCATAATCATAAGGTTAAGAATCAGGCATTTTGATAATTTTTTGTAATCACCGGTTCATTGTTGCTATAGTTGGCATCATCACGATTCTTGGTCAACCAGGACCTGAATCATCTTTTTTCCAATCTTTCAATCGGTTACTGTCTCAGAATCGATTTATGTTTCGAACCAGTTTCATCATCATACACAGACTATCTTTGAACCACTACGCTTTACACAGTGATTCAAAGAGGGGCAGAATGTAATACCCCAAAAATGGGCTATAGGTTCATTAACCTCCTACATCAACAATTTGAAAAAAAATCGACATCAAAGTCCTAACCTAAGGCACATCTGCACATCATCAAATCCTAATTGATTTTATCTTAATTCTGCATCAGGGAATTTTCCTTGAAATATTCTTATTTATCCTAATTTAATTATCTTTAATTTAATAATTATTTGGTGATAAATATCATTATTTATCCTAAAGTTGATTAATTGAATATGATGAATATTTAATTAATTAATTTAATTCTGCCACTTAATTATTTAATTAGATTTAATTACATTTATTCCTAATTAATATTGTTTTTATTTTGACAATAAATCAAAATTCCTACAAACAATCAATTGAATATTTATTTAATTGATTTAAAATTAAAGTTGTCAAATTTAATGATTTAATTGGAATAAAGTTTGATTTAATAATTGATTAACCCATAAATCAGTTATTTTAATTTTAAAATCAGTTAAGTTGAGAATAAATCACTTTATTTATTAAATTAATTTATAAATAAATCATGCACAATCAGAAAAGTAGTCAACTACAAATCAACAACCAATTTTATATTTAAACTCAACATCTGATGATGAGTTGAAATTTGATCTAAACTCTATTTTGAGTTAAACACTGCTTTTGCATGATTTTTGTGAGTTGATCTGATTCTAATTTCTTGTTGACTAAAAAATCAACCTAAGTTCATCAAGAGTGATTTATGGCTTTTCTCATGCATCCTCAAAGCCCTGTATTTCTATAAAATGAAGGCTAAGCTCTTCACAAATTATCCCTCGAATTTGCATACTTACTCTGGCGAATTGACATCTGAAGAATCAGGCTCTTGCACACAAGGCGATTGTGAGATTTTTGTTATTGTTTTTGAGAGTTCATAGCATTCATTCATAGCATATTATTGTTAGATTAATTTGCATATCATTTCAATTCCTTCTAGATTAGTTTCATATCAAGTTTTTCATCTTATTGTATACAAAATTCAAAAAAATAGATTAAATCTGCATTCATTTCATATCCATCTTTTGCATTCAAATCCTTCATTTAGGTGTTGCATTATCACTGATCTCATTCTAATATGAGAATACCATACTCACACCTACTAGAAGGTAGTAAATCACCTGGTTAGCTTAGTTTCAATTATTTGTCAGATTTTGATTTCTGCTAACCTTTAATGTTTTACTGAAGTGTTGTGTCTGCAGCTATGTACAATTTTCACACACACAACTCCCATGCCCCCTGCACAGAACCCTCTTCCATCAGCACCAAATCCCCCACCTCCTCAAACTGAGACAATGGTGCAAGAACCCCAAGAGATAGAAAATGAGATAGAGGTAGTGAAGGAGGTTCCATCTAAAGAGAAGGCTACAAAAGGATAGGAACATGGTACATGGTAAGAACAGGTAATGGTGGGATAAGAGGAGGAAAGACAGCTGGAAGCTGAGCTAGAATATAGAGCTGTTATCTCCATCTCGGTCGCACCATATGAGCCAATCAGTTCCTTCTCTAAGCCCACCTGGTTTACAAAATAAATATAACCAAGGGTGGAGGTATATATAGATGATGAGGACACAAACATGGTGATGCTTGGACGAGCATTCCATCAAGAAGAATCTAGTGCCCGGGAAAGGACCCTATCCTATGTAACACAAGATCAAGAAAGGTGGAAGACACAGGTAGATGTGCCCATGATGAATGTTAGTATGGCTGAAATCTGTTAGGAATGAATGCAAAGTATTTTGGTAGTCATTCTATAGCAGTTGTTGTTGCATTCATGACTTGGATTGTCATTGATGTCAACACAGTGATATTCTGGATATTAGCAGGAAAGAAGGTACAATTTTGTTTTGCACACATGTTGTATTGTAGATTGGATTTTGCACAGTTGATGGTATTTTTTTTGGTGTGTTATTAACCTATGGTTAACAGTGCAAAAAGAAATTCATTCATTTGTGAGAGTTATGAGCATTTTGGTGAAAGCAGTGTTTAGACAGTGTTTTTGTGAAGCGATGTTTAGAAATCAGAGGATATCTCTTAGCTGGGATGGAATCTAATTTTGTGCAGTTAAAGGGGTGTTGGAGACTCATTAATGATGATGTGGTTCACATCACAAACTTTGAGGATATGTTTGGAGAAAGTTACAGTATCTGGAAGCTGACAGTTTTTATGTGAATTCTGTGTGCAGCGTGTAGAATTTATTATTTTGTAATTGAGGACCGACTCATTTGTAATTATTTGAGTTTGGTATATAAGAAGGAATGTTTTCCTTATTTTAATGTGTACTATGAAGATTGTGATGCGAATATATGCATGAAGTGAAGAAAAGAGCTAATTCAGTGATGAAGGAAGACTTGTGAGTACAGAGATCTAGAATTGTGATCTTGTGTAGCAGAGAGTGTATTTTTGGCACAGTATGAAGGAGGTAATATATTTCATATTATTCTATTGAATAATTCTAAGATCTTTTGGACAGTGGGTTCAGAGATCTTGCCTTGAAGCTGTTTGGGCAGTGGGTCCTTATGTCTTCCATAAACTCTTAACCAGGTTAGAATCTTTTAACAGGGATTCAAAATCTCCTAACAAGGATTTATATGTACTGAATGTATTTCATAAGACTCCTAATAGGGTCCATCCTCTAACAAGGAACTTTCATATTAGTGCATCATTTTGTGGGCATCATTCCCACCGGGGTTTACTCTTTTCAAGAGGTTCCCTAGTCAACATATCTTGTGTTATTGTGCAATTGTGTATGATTATCTTTCTATGGTTGATCAGTACATTACTTATATTATTTAAAGCTATTGAATGGTTAAATTATCTGATAACTGATTCACCCCCCCCCCCCTCTCAGTTATCTTGGGGATCTTTACTTTCTAACAATTGGTATCAGAGCAGCATTTCCTTGAAAGAAAAGTTTAACAACTTAAGGAGATCCATGGCGAATTTCAGAAAAGAAATCCCTAAGTTTGATGGAGTAAATTTTGACAACTGGAAAGAAAAGGTGAAGACACATCTATTGTGTTTAGGACCAATTTATTGGTTGATTACAAAGAATGAGAAGACTATCATTGAGGAAGACAATCTAGAGGTAGGAACTAAAGATGAACTAGATCTATTCATGTGTAACATACTTGCAAGAGAAGCACTTTTGTCAGCACTACCGGAGAATGAATATAGTCAGGTAAGATGTTTGAAAACATCTCATGCAATTTGGAAAGCTTTACATTCTACTTTTGAAGGTGATGAACATGCAAAGAAGGCTAGATTACATAATTGGATTTGTGCATTTGAAGATATTAGAATGATGGAAGATGAATCTATTAGAAGCTATATTGGTAGGATGTCTGAGATTGTAATAGGAATAAAGTCTTATGGAGGTGATAAGAAAGAGAATGAAGTGATATGGAAAATTCTGAGAACTTTGACACTAGTATTCAAGCAGACAACGCAAATGATTGAACAAGTGATACCTTGTACATCAAACTTTTCAAGAGAGACTCTTCTTGGAAGATTAGAAACAACAGAGATGAACTTGAGATTATCAGGAGAGCTACCTAGAATGGAAACAACATTCAGTGCTCTTAACATTAGACCTACAAGGAGTACTAGTGTGAATGAAGATTATGCCAGTAGTAGCAGATCTAAGGAAGATAAGAAGATTGAAGAAGGTATTGCATTACTTGTAAAAAGAGAACCAGATGGTAAGAAAATCTTTAAATGTTGGACTTGTCAAGAATATGGTCATTTTGCATCTAAATGTCCTAAAAGAGTTAAGAAGTATAGAAGCAACTTTAAACCTAGAAGATCTAAAGAATGTTATTATGGAAATGATGAAGATCTTGAAGTAGGAATTGAAAAACATTTAAGTGACAGTGATAATGATAACTTTGAGGAAATAGGATTTGTAGCAATTAAAGAAGAAAGTTCTAAATCTGATAAAAGGGAAGAAAAAGCATTAGTTTCACAAGTTGAAAAGAAATCTGATTGGATTATAGACAGTGGTTGTTCACATCATATGACTGGAGATAAAAGAAAGTTTGTTAAGTTAGATAATTATGATGGAGGAATTGTTAGGGTTGGTAACAATGCACCTTGTTTGATTAAGGGTATAGGATCTATTACTCTTGATGGAAAGACTAACACTGATGATGTTTACTTTTTTGATGGACTAAGACATAATTTACTAAGCATTGGACAATTGGCTGATAAGGGTTATCAAGTTTGGTTTTGTGAGAAAAATTGTGTGATAAAAGATAAAGATGGAAATCTGATTGGAAAAGGATCCAGAACCAGAGGTAATGTATTTCAGTTGAATCCTACTGAGATGACATGTTTGATAACTAGGATTGATGACAGTTGGTTATGGCATAAAAGGTTTTGTCATATAAGCTTTGATAATATTGTCAAGGTGATCACTACACTTGTGGTAAGAGATTTACCTAGAATTATGAAACCTACTAACATGATTTGCAAAGAATGTATGATGGCAAAGCAGAAAAGGAGTTCATTTCCCAACAAGAAGTTCACATCGACAAAGAAGTTGGAGATTGTTCATACAGACTTGAGTGGTCCTACTAGGACTAGAGGATTCTATGGAGAAAGGTATTTTATGATTCTTTTTGATGATTTTACAAGAATGATGTGGATTGCATTTTTGAAAGAAAAATCTGAAGCATTTGATAAATTTAAGATCATGAAAAGAAAAATTGAGAATGAATCTGGAATGAAGATTAAGTTTCTAAGATCTGATAGAAGTGGTGAATTTACATCTAGAGAGTTTAACACCTTTTGTGAAATGAATGGTATTAAGAGACAACTTTCAGCCCCTAGAACACCAAAATAAAATGGTATTGCAGAAAGAAGGAACAGGTCAATAACTAAAGCAGCAAGAGCTATGTTGTTTGAAAATGATTTGGCTAAGACTTTTTGGAGAGAAGCAGTGAACACATCAGTATACACTATGAACAGAGTACAAATCAGAGCAGATACAAACAAGACACCTTATGAATTATGGTTTGGACATACACCCTCAGTTAAGTATTTTAGAATTTTTGGAAGTAAATGTTATATAAAGAGAGATGATGATATAGGAAAGTTTGATCCTAGAAGTGATGAAGGAATATTTCTTGGATATTCTTTAAAAAGAAAAGCATATAGATGTTATAACAAAAGAACTAAGACTATTGTTGAAAGTGCAAATGTAAAAGTTGATGAGAAGCTTAAAATTCAGGAAAGAATGCTTGATTATGAATCTGATGGAGAAGCACAACCTCAGCCTAACATTGAAAATGCAGAATTATTTTTTGAAACTAACAGTGATTTGCTGAATGAAAGTCATACTAAAGAAAATAGAGAAGAAAACATAGAAGAATCTACAGTCGGAACAAGATCAGTAACTATGACACCTAACAGGTATACTTCAAGACATCACCCTGTTGAGCAAGTTATTGGAAGTTTACATAGAGGAGTTTTGACTCAAAATAAGGTACATTTATGTTTGATTTCTCAAATTGAACCTAAGACTACTTATGAAGCTTGTGAAGATGAACATTGGATTAATGCTATGAAAGAAGAACTAGAGCAGATTAAAAAAAACAAGACATGGGAATTGGTCCCTAGACCTGAAGACAAGAATGTGATTGGAACAAAGTGGGTATTCATAAACAAGATGAATGAACAAGGAGAAGTGATAAGAAATAAAGAAAGATTGGTATGTAAAGGATATTCACAACAAGAAGGAATTGACTATGAAGAAACTTTTGCACCTGTGGCCAGACTTGAAGCAGTGAGAATGTTTCTAGCATATGCAACTTACAAGAAATTTAGAGTGTATCAGATGGATGTGAAGTCATCATTTTTGAATGGTGAATTGGAAGAAGAAGTCTACATTGAGAAACCTGAAGGTTTTCCTTTGACACAAGAAGGAGATATGGTATGTAAGTTAAAGAAAGCTTTATATGGATTAAAACAAGCACCTAGAACCTGGTATGCAAGATTGGATAAGTATTTATTGAAATTGGGATTTATAAAAGGAACAACAGATAGTAACTTATACACAAAAGAAATTGAGAATGGTTTGTTGGTTATAGTTATATTTGTTGATGATATTATCTTTGGAGGAGAAGATGAAGCTAGTGACAAATTTGCAGATGAAATGAAGACTGAATTTGAGATGAGCATGATTGGAGAAATGAAATATTTTTTGGGATTATAGATAACACAAAGCAAGGAAGGTATATTTGTAAGTCAGACTAAGTATTTGAATGACTTATTGAAAAGATTTGGAATGGAAGATTCTAAACCTGTTGGAACACCTATGGTAACCAGACATAAGTTATCTAGCAAAGATGAGACACCAGCAGTTGAGCAAAAAAAGTACAGATCTATGATTGGAGGATTGCAGTACTTGACACATACAAGACCTGATATAGCACATTCAGTGGGGATTGTAGCAAGATTTCAAGCAGAACCTAGAGAATCACATTATGCAGCAGTAAAGAGGATATTGAGATATCTGAAAGGAACAATGGATTATGGATTATGGTATGAGAATTTTGATGATTTTACTTTATGTGCCTATACTGATGTAGATTGGGGAGGCAGCGTTGATGAAAAGAAAAGCACCAGTGGTGGAGCCTTTTTTTCTTGGAGGAAAATTGGTCTCTTGGCTAAGTAAGAAGTAGAATTGTACTTCACAAAGCACAGCAGAAGTTGAATATGTTGCAGCAGCAAATAATTGTAATTAGATTATTTGGATGAAGCAGATGTTGAAGGATATTGGAATAAAGTTTGATGAGCCTGTTGTTATACATTGTGATAACACCAGTACAATGAGTATGTCAAAAAATCCTATTTTACATTCTAAGACTAAACATATTGAGATCAAGTATCATGTTGTAAGAGAGAAAGTTGCAGAAAAAGAAGTAAGATTGGAGTACATAAGTACAAAGGAGCAGATAGTAGATATATTTACAAAGCCTTTACCTAAGGATACATTTGTGTATCTGAGAGGTATGCTTGGGGTTATGCCCCAACCTATTTTTGAGAATTGATGCAGATGATTACATCCGTCCAGTGGTATATGAGCCCTATCTTTCTTTCGGATTGGATGTTGGAACTTCCTCTATGGGGGAGTTTATGAGCTGAGTCATGAGGACTCTTGTTATTGT
Organism: Chamaecyparis obtusa; assembly: GCA_027943335.1. NCBI lineage: Eukaryota > Viridiplantae > Streptophyta > Pinopsida > Cupressales > Cupressaceae > Chamaecyparis > Chamaecyparis obtusa. Next base: position 1,074,486 of record BSBK01004301.1, on the reverse strand, counting down.
ACTTTTTTGAAAAGTGTCTTTTGACATTAAGTTGTTGTTGACTTAGTGATGGAATTTTTGTCATTGATGTCAATGGGGGAGAGATATACATGAAAAACATTGTGGATTGTATGAGAGAGCTGAATAGGAAAATGAAGCAAGATTTGATTTGATATTTTGCAGTGATGTTGTAGTATTGGATTTTTGGAACATTGGATGTTTTTCATCTATGTTGCCATCAATGCCAATGGGAGAGATTGTTAGGAATGAATGCAAAGTATTTTGGCAGTTGTTGTTGCATTCATGACTTGGATTGTCATTGATGTCAACACAATGATATTCTGGATATTAGCAGGAAAGTAGGTACAATTTTGTTTTGCACACATGTTGTATTGCAGATTGGCTTTTGTGAAATTAATGGTATGTTCTTTGGTGTTTTATTAACCTATGGTTAATAGTGAAAAAAGAAATTTTTCATTTGTGAGAGTTATGAGCATTTTGGTGAAAGCAGTGTTTAGACAGTGTTTCTGTGAAGCGATGTTCAGAAATCAGAGGATATCTCTAAGCTAGGATGGAATCTGATTTTGTGTAGTTAAAGGGATGTTGGAGACTCATTGATGATGATGTGGTTCATAGCACAAACTTTGAGGATATGTTTGGAGAAAGTTACAGTATCTGGAAGCCGACAGTTTTTATGTGAATTCTGTGTGTAGCGTGTAGAATTTATTATTTTGTAATTGAGGACCGACTCATTTGTAATTATTTGAGTTTGGTATATAAGAAGGAATTTTTTCCTTGTTGTAATGCATACTATGAATATTGTGATGTGAATATATGCATGAAGTGAAGAAAAGAGCTAATTCAGTGATGAAGGAAGACTTGTGAGTACAGAGATCTGGAATTGTGATCTTGTGTAGCAGAGAGTGCAATTTTGGCACAGTATGAAGGAGGTAATATATTTCATATTATTCTATTGAATAATTTTAAGATCTTTTGGACAGTGGGTTCAGAGATCTTGCCTTGAAGCTGTTTGGGCAGTGGGTCCTTCTGTCTTCCATAAACTCTTAACCGGGTTAGAATCTTTTAACAGGGATTCAAAATCTCCTAACAGGGATTTATATGCACTGAATGTATTTCATAAGACTCCTAATAGGGTCCATCCTCTAACAAGGAACTTTCATATTAGTGCGTCATTTTGTGGGCATCATTCCCACCGGGGTTTACTCTTTTCAAGAGGTTCCCTAGTCAACATATCTTGTGTTATTATGCAATTGTGTATGATTATCTTTCTATGGTTGATCAGTACATTACTTATATTGTTTAAAGCTGTTGAATGGTTAAATTATCTAATAACTAATTCACCCCCCCCCTCTTAGTTATCTTGGGGATCTTTACTTTCTAACAAAATCACTCAAAAGGATTATGTGCTAGAAGAGGTAGACCCGATAGAGCCGACAAGAGAAGGACAAAAAACTATGGCTACGCTATGATTGAAGCATGCCCTAGGCTTCATGGATAAGGATGAGGTGAAAATAAAAGCCTTGATGGAGCAAAATGAGGCTATGAAGAAGTTTATTTTTAAAACAATAGGTCCTATTGACCCTAATAACCCTGAGGGCCTCATTACAGGTGATTTTGGAAAGGAAGGGTGCTTTAGAATTGCTGGTGGGTATTCCACATTCTTTCATTCATGCTTTTATAGATTGGAAAAATGATTTTAAGGAGTTTTCCAAAACTTCCCTTAGGACTATTTTGAGACCCTTTAGGGGTAAACTGAAACGGAGCACCAACTTGGTGGATCTTATATGTAGAGAAGATGGCTCGAGGAGAAGATCCTAAAATGGAAAAAGGCCCTTGATGATCTTGTAATAATAAGGAAGAAATGCTTCCAAGTTTTTGTGAAAATATATGACAGGTCAGAGCTCGATAATTTTGAAGAATAGATTATAGATATCACTACAGCTCTGAGTATCTATGAGAAAACCCTGAGCAAGGTTGATAAGAAGAGGGACAAGGGACTACTTTAGGTTGAAGAGATGCATAAGTTCTTTGAAGGCTTGGACCTAGACCTCTATGATGAGGATGATGATAAGATGATGCATCCCATTAAGGATATTATAAATCAATACCTTGATATCTTTAATATAGTTAGAAAAAAGGAGGACCTCCAAGAGATGTTCCATTAGAAAGAGGGGATGCAAAAAATGTTGTCTCGAGAAGAAGAAATAAGAGGCTTTGCTAATGAATTAGACACCTTTTGAGAGAAGCAACATGAATGCCTCAAAGGTGTCAAAATGATAGACTATGAAGAGGTACATGATATCATGGACGAGCTCTGCAAGGCACACCCAAAAATCCTCCCAAGTCGCTAAGTGTCCAGTTTTGGACTTAGCCAATTTTACATGAAGGAAATTTTTTTTTGTGGACTTGGGGCAATTTTGAGATTCAAGATTTTTGGCATTTTAGCCTTCCAATATTTTCGGCCTCTGAAAGTCTGAAATTTGTAAAGAGTTTCTTCAACACTTAGCCAATTTTTGAACTTCATTTTTTCGGAGCAAGGGTTGGGGTCCAAAATTTATTGGCCATCATTGCCAATGACTTCAGTATTCTTCAATTGATTTTTTTAGTTAGATTGACCACATATCTTGGGTCATTTCTGCATGATTTGAGGATGTCTTCTAGTTGGATCCACGGAGAAGAGCTACAACAATGAATAAAAGGTAGAACTACAAGTTTCCAAGAAAAACATGCACGAGTTCCAAATTTTAATTTTGAGTTGTTTTATGCATATTCTGCTCCCAAATTGTAATGCATGAGGTTTAATTCTATGCTAAAGTAGTTTAAACTTGTTTTAGGGATAATTTATTTCATGTAAAATCTAGTTTAGATTTATTTTCAAGTTTTATGTGCAGCCGAAACCCTAGCTGGGAAATTGAGAGCATAGCTCTATAAGTTATATGAAAATAATGTAATTAAGGTCGGTTATTATTGTAACACAATACATACAATTGGTGCTTCAATCGTGTTGTGATTTTTTTTCTATCTTTGCGAAATTCATGAATGTGTGTTTTCTCATTCTTTTATTTCAAAGTGCCAATTGATTGTATGGTGATTTTGATCTGCGATTCTATTAGTTTGGTGTTTATCTTTGCTGCATTTCTTTGTTGTGAAAAATTATTGGGGAGAGTTTTCTCCAGTGTCTTAAGATAAATTTGTCTCACGTGTGCATACATTTGTGGTGGCTTTGTGATCTGATGAATTTTGACACATCTTACATCTGCATTTATTTCCTTAATGATTACATCTGCTGAGATCAGATTATGATTCATTCAAATCTCTATTTTGTGGGTTTCCTCCATCTTCTTGGTACTTTAATTCACAAAGAAACGTAACATTGGTTTATGTCCATTATTTTACTTTTTTGCATTTTCCTTTTTGAATTCTCGTTACCTTATTCTTGTTACTTTTCTCATTTTTTAACAAAATCAATTATAATGGATTAGATCAGTTTTGCATCGCTTTCATCTAAAGATCCAAAAAAATACAAAAGAGAGAAATATTGTTGTGTTTTAATATTTGTTTTGCATTCCCTCAAAGATCGAACTAGAAAAGGCCTCCTCATGAATAGATTCACATTTATCTTTAATTGAGTTATCTAAGAAGTTGAGACCCAACCTAGAAGGAACCTTGAGATTGATTTATATCATTCTTCCAAGAGGGGAATTTGTGTACACAAATGCCTAGCCTTTTTCTCATGTAAAAATGACTCTCAACATTTGGGCTATTGAAGGCACACTATTTTTGAAACTAAAACTAGAGATTTTGATTATCTTTCCAATGATGAAAACGGTTCACAATTTTGAGCACTAAGTCAAAAGTTATTGTCTTGACAAGTTGGGGTAAATTATTTTGAAATTTTTAAAATATTTTGATATAGACATCCACCAAAGCCTCAGATCATTGATCAATTAGGTATGACAATCAGTTTGAAGTATGAGCATCCCTAAATTAGGTCTGAATATTTCCAAGAAAGCAAATAGTGTGAGAAAACAAGAGTCTTGAAACAATCCACCAAAGGAAAAAGAAACTTTAGGGACACAAGCATGTCTAAAGTCTAACAAGGTATAGAAATGTATCCAGTGTATGTTCACAAAAGTCTTCACAGGTCTTAGAATATAAAAGAGCATCAATAAAAACTACCTAAGGTCAAAAGAGAAGTGTTCCAACCTTTTCCCACAACTTGATACTCCTTCGCCTCACACAAAGTGATGTTGGCTTTGTCATGGATTTTCATTCAAGGGAGTACATATGGTGAGTATCTTGAGGTGATTCAAGTAAGTCCACTTGGATCAATCCTTGCAAAAAGGAAGTCACACGGCCAAAAGGTCAGCCCCTAAGTCCTTAGGTTTTTAATAAGAATCTTCCTTAATGACTATCCATTGTAGTTTCACAAGAAAAATTAAGGCCTATAGCCCTACAATCACCCAAAATGCATAGTCTTAAAATCAAGATTTAGACCTCTCATCCTTATACAAAGTGAATGTACTCCCCTTGTAGTATTGTAAACAAGATTTAGATCAAGAAGGCCCTACAAAAGCTTCTCGTCAAGTGTAGTTTTGCTTAGCAAGATTTAGGAAACTAGGCCCTACACATGAAGAATCATTAGAAGTAGAAAATAAATAGGTCTTACATCTCTTTAGATTGAAGAAATATTTTGATTATAGTGGGATGGAGAAGCCAGGTTCACTTTTTCCCCACTTGGGTCGTTCCCAAAAGACTGCTCTCTTGGCAAACCCTCTAAAGGTAAATACAAGAAAACAAATGGATAGCTAGTGGAGGTCTAGATTTCTAATTTTCCATGAGGAAAAGAGCATACTCTCCTACTCCATATTGTCTCCCAAACACATTAAGCACATGTTCATTTACCCAATACTAATTTCAAGTGATCAACTAAGTAGGTCAAGGTTTCTAATTTTCCAAAAGGAAAAGAGCATACTCCCCTACTACTCAACTAACGTCAAGACAAGAAGCCTTCTAGTTAAGATAGATGCCTAGAAAATCAAATGTAAGAAAACATAATGTTTATTTGTATCTCCAAGGAAACCTACAAGATAGATAGCATTAGTATTTTCAAGATGGAGTCTTTTACAAGCATCCTACATCACAAAGCATTAGTAGTCATGAAGATGTTGATCTCTTTGGCAAGCAAATCTTAAAAAACCACAAGCTAGGGCACAAAAGATATGAAGGGAAAGCAATAACCCTGCAAGATCACTTGTTAATTTTTATTAGGAAATAAGAAAATATAAAAATGCAATAAAAATCAAGAAATCTCAACCAAAACTTGGACTGTGATAGAAATTAAATATGGACGACACTTAATCAGTTTGTCAGAAAATCGTACGATATACCATAAAGAAGCCAGATGATATTTCAGGCCAAGAAGATAGGCTATAGAGAAGCAAAATGATACTTCTCTATGAAGGATGTGATATTTATCAGAGAGGCAGAATGATATTCTAGAAACTAGGAAATTTCATCGGGTAGTATACTGAAATGTTGCCTAGGTATAATGTAAATTTTCATACGATTCTCTATCCTGCAAAAACAAAGTGATGAACCTGCGACAGTAAAGAACCAAAAATGAAAGAAATGGAGCTAAAAATGAGAGTCTAGCCCCATAGTGGTTGCGAAAGATGTGAGATCAAAATGTGACATACTTCTATAAATTATTCCACTTGAGAATCCTTGGAAGAGGAGATCTCAAGAGGTGACTTATAGCTTCCTATCTATGATGTGTAAGAATCTAAGTATTATGCATAGTGGCTTGTAATGAACCTTAATAAGAAACCCTTGCAAGGTGCACCATAGAATGGAAGATTAAAAAAAATAATGCAAGAATGAGAGATAATATAAATGAGATGCAAGAACTAAGCTAGAATGCAAATGCAAGAGCAAGAAAGAAAGCTAATCTAACAAGATTACAATACCTCCTAGTTAAGCTATGTGATTTAAGATAAATGAAATAAGGAAATGCTAAGTTAAGAATGCAAGTAAACTAGAATGCAAGAGAGTTATTAAATAATTAAAGTAAACAAAATGATAACATAAGTCTAAGATCTCTAGGTTAGGAATTGATTATCCAAGAATGAGGATAGAGTCTCCTTTTAAAGAGAAATGGATGATGAGAGATTAAGAGGAAAAATCCAAGGGTGGAGAATAATCCCTATTTTGACTTTGGTGCACAAGATTCTCAAGAGGCAAAATCAATAGATATGGTTAAGATGCAAAAAGATGTGTGGAAGAGATTAAGAGGCAAAAGGAGATTTCACTCACCTAGAAGAATGTGCAATCAATGTGTAAACAAAAAGTCTTTTCTTTTCTTTCAAAATTAGGAAATTCCTTTTTCATGTGCACTAATAGGATAAAGTTGATTTTATTTAATTAAACAGGAGCATGTTCTTTTAATAAAATTAAACTTAGGATAAAGTGGTCACACTTTAGGATATCATCAAATAAATGATAAAGTGATGATATGATCAAGACATAAGAGATTGAATCAATACGCTAGATTGATTAAGTATAAGATAAAGTCTAGTATTTACATTTTAATGTTAGAGTGGAGCTCAAGGTTTACTAGACCATTTTTGGGTGATTATAATCCTAAGTAAACTTAATTAAAGTGTAATTATAATTAATTAATTATACTAATAATTATCTTGCATATAGCATTCTTAAATTGCATTCCCTTAGGTTTATTTTTACACATTCCACTCATGAGGTCACAAAAAGGAAAAGGAAAAATGGATCATAACAAGGATACTATATTTAATCCAACTAGTGATATGAAATTTACAGTCCCAAGGACTTTATGATTGGATTTTAATGCACCAAACACACTACAATGCAAACAAAAGGAAAATATTGTGTTACCACAACTACCCCATATTCCCCTTCTAGGGGGTGAATTTTTAGCTAAAAATATTAGGGCACAATGCATGCAAGACGTTGATAATACCCTTCAAGACCCTTGGATAGTGGTTATCATGTGCGCATAGTTTTCATTAGACCCAAATAGATATTTTTATTTACTTTCACAAAATGGCACCAAACTACCCACTTGATTTGACAAATCAACCATACTGGAAAACACACCAATATTCTCATCATGTGTTGTCCCAACATCATCCTTGCAAATCTATTCCACTATACCATCTAGAAGCGCAACTCATAGCACTAGCCAAGTCACAATGTCTTCCACCTCACCTAGGATCCAATACAACAACCCTCTCTTTTCCAACAATCACCCCACAACTGGTGTTCCCATAACTACAACCACACCTTCTATGATGTCACAAACCATTCTAGTGGTTAGTTCTTAAATGATGATAGAAATTTCATCTAGTACAATTCCCCAAGGTCCAATACAAAATTCAAGCGGTATCTAACAAGGTGTGATCCCCAATCAAGGTTCACATGTAATTATTTAAGGGGAACCCTCACAATAACCTCCAATTAATCCTAGTAATGAAGGGATGATTTCTAGTCTCTTAGGACAATACATGGCAACTGGGTTTGATTCTTCCAAATACACGACACCACCCCAGTATATCCCATAATCCTAGAAGAATTTTTCCTTGTTGAAGGCTTGTATTTTATCTCTAGCCTTGTCTCCCATTGGGTACTTGGTCCACCTTCACCCATAGGAAGCTTTACTTCAAGATCCTTGTGTTAGCCATGGATGTGTGTTCTCTTATGTTTATGCATTATGTTTTTATCATTAAATTTTTGTGTCCTCGGATCAACCATGGTTCTCCTAGCTCAGGGGTGGCCTTATAAAGGCCTAGGTTGGGAGGTGAGCCTCCATGGCCAAGAAAGTCTCCTTTGTTTGTAGGTACATGCATTGAAAGGAATGGTAAAAGATAAAGTTTTGTTGAAGAGGAGTCTCATTTTTATATGCACTTTTTTGCAAACTCTTATTGTAAAAGTTGAAAAAAAAAAATGTTGGCAACATATGTTTTTTTTGTTCTTATTGCAAAGGATGAAGTTTTCATTTTGAGAAAGAAAGAAAATACTTGCTGATTTTTGTTAAATGACAAAATGCTTGTAAGTGAAAGGTTAGTAAAGCTAGGGCTATGATAAACCTATGTTGTATATTCATGCTTGTAAAAGATTCAAATAAATAAAGTTAGTAATTTCCTTGCCTTGATATGCACTTAGAAAGATTCTATTTCTATCATTGAAGGAATAATATCATTCTTTTGTAAAATATATCATTTTAGAAAAAATAGTATCATTCATTTGTAAAATTCATTTGTAAATTACTTCATATAAAAAAAAACTATGGTAGCTTCTTTTATTTTTATTTTTAAAGAAAATATATGTTTACCTCTTTTCTATTTAATGAATGCAAAGGAAGGAAGAAATAGTTTATCTGTAATTATTTTAATTATTTGAAAAGATCATTAGTAAAGTGGAGAAACCATAGTATAGATGTTGTTTTGAGATATTTAAAAAAAAAAATTGTATTACTTTAAGTTTAATGTAATAGTTGGATTTAAGATTGAATATAAATGCAACAAAAGAAAGGAGAAAGTTAGTATGTTTTATAGTTGTTTAAAAAATAGGGGGTCATTTATAAATGTAAAGATCATGATTATACCCCTGATTATACAAATATTCCAAATAATAAAAAAATTATACCTCAATCATTATATACTTACTCATGTTTTTATAAATATATTTATATATTTTGACATAGACATATATAAATTTATTTATAAATATTAACAAAAAAAAATGGATTTATCAATGTTAAGTTTAATGTGTTTTAAAAAAATTATTATAAAAAAGAACTTATTATAAAAAAAAAACTTTATTTAAAAAAAAATTGGGGGTTGTCGGATTGCTTACAGCTCCCCAGCCTTGAGGGTTGCGGGAGGCCTGCAACCCCAAACCCAAGGGTTGCGGGAGGCCATCACCATAGTCCTCCAAGGGTTGTGGCACCCTAGCACCGCAAACCCATGGTTACGGAAGGCCCAACCTCCATAGACCCATGGGTTGTGGCGGCCATGGTTGCCGCTCAACCCTTCGGGGTAAATAAATAAATAAAAATTTATTTTAAATTAAAAAAAAAAAGGAAAACATTTTTGATACACACATAACAGTATTAAAAAAAGAGATTAAAAAAAATATTACCCTTTGTAATCTGGATATATATTTCTTTAGATCTGCAGCATATTTGAAAAGAAAAATAAACATATACATATGTATGCTTATATATGTATATATACGCGTATGTGTATATATACATATATGGATATATGTATACATTTCCTTCTTCCTCCATTCTTTTAGATTGTCATGATTTCTGACCTGCAACAAAACAAAATAACCCATCTAGGGTTTGGAGAGGAAAGAGAGAGAGAGGAAAGAACTAGAAATGAGGAAAAGATAGAGATTTGGGGTGTTGAATATTTCACCCTAACCCTAATTTCAAATGAGGGTTAGGGTAAAAGTCAAACCCAACTATTTTGAAAATTGTTTTCCCTCTTTATTTATTTTAAGTGATTATCAGTTTGTTCATTTATAAATATTTTAATTGATTAATATATTTAATTTTTGGAGTGGGGATTTAATTTGGTGGGATATGATTCCACTTACCCACTTAATATATATTTGGGAATAATTATCTTTACTTTTTTAATTTAAATTTTTTAATGTGTGTATGTATTTAATTTGATATATCTATTAGGTTTTCATTAAAGGATTAAAAATTGTAATTCGATAGGATAAGTTAGGGAAATAAGATTTCCTATTAAATCAATGACGATTTATTAGGGGAATAAAATTTTAGTTAAAAGGATTAAACGAAATAAAAAAAAATTAAAAGTTTATTTTTAATAAGAGATATGTTTTAATCTAGAGGAAGTTTTATGACAATTATTAAATTAAATTAATTATTTGGAACCTAGGAATGATAATGCAATTTGATAATCGTACTCATTTACTGGATTTAAAAAGTGCAACTTGAGTAATCGAATATATGTTTTAATTAAATTTTATAACCTATTCAAACTAAAACCTTGGAATCCTTAATGTTTTGTGATCTCCCAAAAGAGGGATGTTGGCAAGTTCAAGTCCAGCATGTAATGTTTTCTTTTCCTCATCCGGATTTCACCTTCACAACACTTAGCTTGCGACCATGAAACATTAGTAAGATAATTTTAGGTTTTAAAAAAAAATTGGTGTGATTTTTCCATAAAAAATTGGGCATGAAAACGTGGTTCATGTCAAGTTTGAGTTACAGACATGATGATTTGATCAAGTTATGGCGTTATAATAAAGACTAGTTATTTTGTTGATTGCCAGTATTACATGGTTACAGAGTTGTAGAGATTGGTTTCATGCACGTGATTGTATCATCTTAAAATGGAAGAAATTCCATGTTAAGAACATTTAGCCCTCCAAGTAGGTGTTTTGGGGTCATGTCAAGCACCTTGAATGGGTCCTCGGCTTAGATCTAGCTTTTCCCCTAATTTGCCCCCTTTTCCACTTTCTGTCTACATTTTTCTGGCATTTTGGATTGAGATCTTGAGGTTTTTGACCTCAAGGTCAAGGACAACCTTGAGGGTCAAGGATGACCACGTCCTTGACCTAGGTCAGGGTCGACCTTGTCCTTGACCCAGGGTCCAAATTTCAAGGTCCCATGATTTTTGGATGTCGCATATTAGAAAGAATTATTTTCCCGCTTCTGGGTCGGCTGTTTTGGTCTCCGAAATAGTAAACTCTTAAATTGCATTTAATCTAGGTCCATTTCTAGGGGTTAAGGTTAATTGGGATTTAATTCCTCAATGTCGGCCTTCTCTAGAAGTTTGTGCCCTAGATCACTATAAAAGGAAGCCTTCCTCTCTCATTTTCTCCATCCATGATCAAGTATCTCATCTCTCATAATCTCTCAAGATCTCAAGCAAGATCAAGCAAGCATTTCATCAAGCATTTTCAAGGAAGCATTCAAGTTTTCTTATTCATTCAAGTTCTCCATTGAAGATCAAGGATTCAAGCATTCAAGCCTTTGAAGGGATTTGGTTCAAGCATTCAAGATTCATCATTCAAAACCCTAGATCTAGCCATCATGGTGGTGTGATCTTCCTTCAAGATCCTTTGTTCATCTTCAAGATCCATTCATTCTTCCCTCAAGGTGGATTCCAAGCATACAATCATGGAGGTTTTGATTTACATTTGTTAATGTTATGTCCAAGCTTTCATATCAACATACTTGTTTACATTTGAAATACAATTGCATATCTATTGAATATCATAGCTTCATTGTTAGATCTACTTCTACTACCTGATAGCATTCTCTATTTCAATTTCATTATTAAGGTTGATTCCAAACTGGGGTTTGACTAAGGCAAACCCCTCATCCAAACAAAAAAACCATTTTTTCTTGTAGGTACAGGTACAGGACGGTGAATTAAAGTGCAAATCTGGATACCATTTTCGTTAAACTTTTTGGATCCGCAAATAGAATTTCTGTCAGAGTAGTTGGGTCAAGGATGACCTTTAGTGAGGAGTAGGATCCTACCTTGGGGTAAGACCTTACCTCACTATCTGGGTCAAGGATGACTTCCTTCATATCAGAAAAAGATTTTTGGGTTTTGTAGATCTCGTAGTTTCGATTAAGGATTATAGAAATCAATAGTTTCTGAGACTGTTTGACAGGATTTTCAGCAGGTTCTTTTTGGAGGTAAGTACCTTTATTTCTTCATTTCAATATCATTCTTCTACATTTACTTTCCATATCCATACAATTTCATGTATGTATAAAATATTGGTTTTGGGATCTCTTTTATGTGCAAATCATTGTTCTAGGACCCCTTCCATATTTTATATATTACATTTTGGTGAACCCAACGTGCTTACCCCTTTCTTTTGTAGATTTAGATGCCCTATTGTGTTAGATCTCCCTTTATATTATCTTGTGTGTTCACCTCCATTATACATTTTGGTGAACCTGACATGCTTACCCCTTTCTTTTGTGGAATTAGATGCCCTATTGTGTTAGATTCCTCTTTGTATCATCTTGGGTTTTCACCTTCATATTACATTTTGGTGAACCCGTTTACGACAACTCTTTCTTTTTGGTATTAAATTTTCATTTTATGTTAGATCTTGCATGCTTATAAAAGTAGATTTATTTTATGCTCTTGCATTCATATTTCAAAAATACAAAAAAATTACAAAATTTCTTTAAAAATACAAAAATATTTACATTTTTCATGCTTTGTGTTCAACATGTATGATTTTTGTTTTGAATACTTTGATAAGGCTTTTATTGCAAAAGATGATAGATCCCTTAATGAGGTACATGGAAGTGAGGATGAAAATTGTTTGAATGAGATCTCCATTGATCCTATTCCTATTTCACTCTCCTCCACAACCTCTTCAATTGACCTTTACAAAGATGAGTTAGAGATTGATGTTAATTCTTCTCCTAATATATGTATTTTCTACGAGCCTACTTTAGAATACAATTTACCTTCTTTACCCTTTAGGGATCAAGCTTTAGTGAGTTTGGGCACTCCTACAATGTGCTTTATTGATAGGGATGATAATCCTCCTATTTGGGATGAACCTTTGGATTTGGATGTTGATTACTCTCTTCCTCATAAAACCATTGTGAATGAATCTACTTTTTGGGATGAACCCTTGGATAAAGACATTGATTTATCCCCTCCTCATGAAGAAGATTTGATACAAGAGGGTGATTTATTAATGGAAACATATTCATACATGATGATAACTCTTTTTCTAAAACACACTCACTTTATGTAGACATTTTAGCGAAAGAAGATGATATTATAGATGCTTTACCTCCATTTGGGATTCCCTCTAGTGATGAGGCATTAGCAAAGAATGATATGAATTCCCTTAATTATCTCCCTATTAGTGATGATTTTATGGAGAATCAATATCCTACCTCATCTCCTCCTAGGGTGTCTTCTTTTCTTCCTTCTTGTGAATGTATTTGTAGTGTTGAGACAACTAACATGGTTTATCCAAAACCCTTGTTGACTATCAAAGGTTGTCCTCGCCTTACTATCAAAGGTAAACCTATGGAGTCTTTAGAGTCTTTCAATGACCAAGATTTGATAGCTCACACATATCATACAAGGAATAATCCTCAACCTAATCCGCTGGTTTCTACTTCATTGCCACCTTCTCAACCTATTCTTCCCCCTCCACCCCGTCTTCCTAGCAAGGAGTATGATTTGATAAACCAATTGCAAAATACTCCTACCAAGATTTCTTTATGGGAGCTTCTTCAAACTTCACCTACCTACTATGAAGCCTTGAAAAAAGCTCTAGCAACTCTTCCCACTCCACCTCCTAATCAAGAGAACATCAATAACTTCTTACAATGCATGCATAGTACCCCGAGTCCTCCTGAAATTGTATTTACTCAAAAGGATTTACCTTCTAAAGAAGTTCAAAATCAATATGATGCTCTTATGTTTTTTGTTACTATCAATAAAAGTATCATTCGTAGGACCTTGATTGATAATGAATCTGGCCTTAATGTTTGTAGCATGGACATGCTCAAAGCGATTAAAGTCGATATTTCAACTATTCAACCTAATAATGTTCCTATATGTGGATTTGATAACATTTCTAAGAACACATTAGAAATCATTACCTTACCTATCAAAGTAGGTCCAGTCATCCTGAATACACCTATTCATGTTATGCCTAGACCTCTCAATTATAACCTTCTTTTGGGTAGACCTTGGTTGCATGAGATGCATGTTGTTCCTTCCACCCTTCACCATAAAGTCAAGTTTATACATAACAATAAGATGTATACACTTCATGCAGATGATGCGCTTAATCCTTGTTTGAATATTCAAACCCACACTACTCCTACTCTTAATAGTAATCCATCTACCTCTAATTCTCTTCCTGACAATGATTGGGGAACCTTGCAATTTACTCCTACCTTTATTGGAGAGTATAAGGTTACTAATCTTGATTTTATGAAGCAACAAAGAGAGTTTGAACAACGTGTTTTTAAATCTACTTCTAACACCCTTAGTAATAAATTTTTCACTGCTTCTACCAACAATGAATCTATCAAACCTACTAATGATGACATAGTGACTACTGAAGTTCCATTGACTCCTTCTGATATGGCTTCTAGTTATGGTCCTGGTTATCATTTCCTAGTTAAACAAGGATTTAATGGTCAAGGATGTGGTAAGCATAAATAGAGAATTCAAATGCCCTTACATACTGGGGGGCATGAGCATTCTCATGGATTAGGATTTAATCCTCAACAATAAATCAATGTTAACAACATCTCAAATAACACTTCAAAACATGATGAAACTATGAAGGAATTTCACCAAGAAGTTGTTTTGCATAAAATCCTTCATGCTAAGATGATTACTAGACCTAAACGTAAAAAGAAACGTAGTCCACACTTGAAGACTCTTCCTTTTTGTTTGTATCATAGATTTCATGATCACTCTACTAATGAATGTCAAGCTTTACATTATAAGATTAGGCAGCTCATTAATAGTAAGGTTATTTATATATCATGTGGCAATGAGTTGTATTTCAAACATGTTTTCTCTAAATAACATTTATGTTTCTATTATGGAGCTCCACATTAGGTAAACAATGTTAGCCTAATCCTTGGGGGTTCATTGTCTTGCATAGTGTTGTGAGTGATATAATAGGTACCCTTCCATCCTTATTCCTACACTTGGGGGGAAAGGATGCCATCTCCATCTTTTCTACATTTTTGAGATTCCACTCTTTCCTTGGTTAAGCAGTATCTAGCTATCATGTGATATCCAATCATACATGAAAATTTTGGTTTGCATTAAGGATCTCCATCCTTGATCACAACCTCTTTCATTGTTTGACATTGGGTTTCCATGGCTGATATATCTCTCACCTTGGAAACTGAATAGTGTGCTATCCCTCACAAGGGTTACTTTTTCACTTTTTTCATGATATCTATTTGCATTCGTCCCTTCCATGGCCTCATAGGATTTGTGACCTTCTTGGCTTGGACTGGGTGTTGTCTATGGATATTGTCTTGATGTTGAAGAAGGCTTTATCCTTGTTTCTTTTTCTTTCCTTAACATGTCAAAATAGTATGTTTTTTCCATCTTAAGGAGGGGGGCATATATACGGCCTCCCTTGTTCTATATTATGTATTTTTGTTCTAACTTTTTGTTTTGCAGCATGCTAAATCTTGAAAGGTAATACACATAAGTTGCTAAATCCTGAAGAGACACACATTTCCAATTTCAAATATACTAAATCCTCTGAAGGTAATGCACATAAGTTGCTAAATCCTGAAGAGATGCACATTTTCAATTTCAAATATTTTAAATCTTCTGAAGGTAACGCACATAAGTTTCTAAATCCTGAAGAGACACGCATTTCATATTCATAGTGATACAAGAAGGTGGATCTATGGGTATTCTAAAATCCATCAGAAGATGCATTTCAAAGAACAGTTTATGGGTGAACTATCGGGTTTTGCTACTTGTTGGGATCTCCCACCAGGGTGATTCATGGTAAGGTGGGCATCTTACTGGGCGAGGTAATCACTTTCTCCTTTCTCTCTTTTTGCTTTCATGCTAGTAGGACTGGATCATGAAGTTATGTTATTTATAGTGTTTCTCTTGTCTTTCTTATGTAATCATTTATTCTTTTATGATAGCTTTCCAAATATGATATTAGTATAGGAAACATTTCTTAGCAAGGTTTCCTCTACTAGTTGATTTGGGTTTGTACTAACCCCCGTTCTTTTGGTTTTCTCTTTTCACACCCTCATGTGTGTATTTTGAGTTAGAATCTTTAGCCTAGGGGCTTATGTCCTTAGCTAAGTGTTATTTTATCTCATTGCGAATCCACCTGGATCTCCTTTTTCTTTTCCTTTACCAAGAGTTTGCATCGAGTCCATACTCTTGCTAAAGTGGGGGCTTAATGTATCATCTTAAAATGGAAGTACATCCATGTTAAGAACATTTAGCCCTTTGAGTAGGTGTTTTGGCATCATGTCAAATGCCTTGAATGGGTCCTCAGCTTAGATATAGCTTTTCCCCTGATTCTGCCCCCTTTTCCACTTTCTGTCTGCATTTTTCTGGCATTCTAGACTGAGATCTTGAGGTTTTTGACCTCAAGGTCAAGGATGAACTTGAGGGTCAAGGATGACCTCATCCTTGACCTAGGTTAGGGTTGACATCATCCTTGACCCAGGGTCCAAATTTCAAGGTCCCATGATTTCTAGATGTCGGGTTTCAGAAAGAATTGTTTTCCCACTTTTGGATTGACTGTTTTGGTCTGCGAAATAGTCAACTCTTAAATTGCATTTAATCTAGGTCCATTTCTAGGGGTTAAGGTTAATTGGGATTTAATTCTCCAATGTTGGCCTTCTCTAGAATTTTGTGCCCTAGATCACTATAAAAGAAAGCCTTCCTCTCTCATTTTCTCCATCCATCATCAAGTATCTCATCTCTCATAATCTCTCAAGATCTCAAGCAATATCAAGCATTTTCAAGGAAGCATTCAAGTCTTCTTCTTCATTCAAGTTCTCCATTGAAGATCAAGGATTCAAGCCTTTGAAGGGATTTGGTTCAAGCATTCAAGATTCATTATTCAAAACCCTAGATCTAGCCATCATGGTGGTGTGATCTTCCTTCAAGATCCATTCATTCTTCCCTCAAGGTGGATTCCAAGCATACAATTATGGAGGTTTTGATTTATATTTGTTAATGTTATGTCCAAGCTTTCATATCAACATACTTGTTTACATTTGAAATACAATTGCATATCCATTGAATATCATAGCTTCGTTGTTAGATCTACTTCTACTACTTGCTAGCATTCTCTATTTTAATTCCATTATTAAGGTTGATTCCAAATCGGGGTTTGACTAAGGAACACCCCTCATCCAAAAAATAAAATCATTTTTTCTTGTAGGTACTATGTGTGTGAATTTTTTATCTAGCTGTAGACACAACACTTCATTAAAACAGTAAAGGTTAACCAAAAACCAAAATCATGCAATGAAATGGAAACTAAACTAACCAGGCGATTTACTGTCTTCTAGTAGGTGCGAGTATGATACTCTCATATCAAACCAAGACCAGTGATAATGCAACACCTAAATGAAGGATTTGAATGCGAAATATGAAAGATTATGAATTCAAATTAATCTATATTTTTTTTATTTTCTATGCAATAAGATGAAGGAAACTGATATGAATCTATTCTATATGAAAACTAATATGATATGCAATTAATCTAAGAATTGATATGCTAAATGGTATGAATGCTCAAAAATAATGAAAATTTCACAACAGCTCTGATTCGCAAAGATAGATTCTTCGATCACCAATTCGCTAGCATGAGGATGCAATTTTGTGGGTCTTTTTTAGAAGAGCTGAAGCCTTGATTTTATAGAAATCCAGGGCTTGAGGATGCATTGAGAAAAGCCATAAATCACTCTTGATAAACTCAGGTTGATTTTTGAGTTATCAAGAAATCAGAGATAATTAACTCACAAAATCATGCAAAAGCATGCAAAAACAACTTTTTAACTCAAATCAGAAGTTTAGATCAGCTTTGAACTCAAAATAGAGTGTTGAGTTTTCAAAAGTTAACAACTTGCATTGATTTCCTGATTTTGAGTTTAACTGCTCTTTGAATGTGCACAATTAATTATGAATTAATTAAATAAATAAAGTGATTTATTCTCAACTTAACTGATTTTTGAATTAAAACAATTGATTTATGGTTTAATCAATTATTAAATCAAACTTTATTCAAAAACTATATTATTAAAAATTGACAACTGACTTTAATTAATTAAATAAGAATTTAATCAATTAGTCATGAGATTTTTTATTTTATTGTCAAAATTAAATAATATAATTTAGGAATAATTCAATCAAATTTAATAAAATAATTAAATGGCAGTATTAAATCTAATTAATTAAATATTTAGAATATTTAATTAATCAAACTTTAGGATAAATAGGATTTATTGCCAAATAATAATTAAATTAAAGATAATTAGATAAATAGGAACATTGCTAGGAATATTCCCCAATGCAGAATTAAGATAAAATCAATTAGGATTTGATAATGTGCAGATGTGCCTTAGGTTAGGACTTTGATGTCAATTTCATTTGATTTGAAGATGTAGGAGGTTAATGAACCTATAGCCCATTTTTGGGGTATTACATTTTGCCCCTCTTTGAATCACTGTGCAAAGCGTAGTGGTTCAAAGAATAATCTGTGTTTGATATACGTATGAAACTGATTTGATTTGAAAGATTAACCGATTCTGAGATAGAAACCAATTGAAAGATTTAAAGATTCAAGATTTAAGATTTAGGTCTTGAGTGACCAAAGATAATGTCAACTATAGCAACAATGAACCAATGATTACAAAAAAAGTGTCAAAACACCTGATTCTGAACCTTATGATTGCAAAGAAGTGAGTGACTGATTCCAGACCTCAATGTCCTTGTATGAATCATATTGGTATCACATCCTGAACCCATCAGTTATGAAGAACCAAGGAAATAACATTAATGAACAAATGGTTATGAAAGTAGATACAGTTTACAAGATAGATTTAGGATACCAGATTGCAATAGATTTACCCCAAGCGACGAGGACTTTATATGGATCAGCAACTAGACATGGTTGTTGTCTTGATTACTGAGAGAAAGATTTGGTTGACAAAAATGAGTTACAGACTTGAATGATGTGCAATACCAGACCCCCTTCAGGATTAAAATTGAAATCTGACAAGAAAAGTTAGCGTTATAGTTTAGAAGAATGTTAATTGATTTGAGAATTAGTTATACACGTTCAAGAATGCGTTCTGCATTGTTTAGAGGTCCTAGAGACCAAGTTTGACTAGGTTTGACCATGAGTTGACCATGGTTGACCAAGTTGAAATTTTGATAGTTTGATGTAATATAGTCAGTTAAGTTGAATACTGGATTTTTGTGATGATTGAAGGTCGATTGTGCAAGCAGTTGACAATATAAACGATCTCAGATTTCAATTTTGATCTCAAAAAAGGATTCTACTTGCTATTTTGTTCGATGGACCTTCGTGTAAGATTCAGTTCTTGTAGTCATGTTTAGCATTTATTTTTATTTTTGAAGAATCGTTTAAGTGTTCAACCAATTTGTGAGATCATGCAAAGTGCAAAATGAAATGCAAACCTAGGACCTAGGACCTAGTCACTGATCATGTGTTGATTTGTTGTCATCATTGAACTTTTAGGTAACCGAATAAATCAATACAATGCCCACTAGTTTTGAAACCATAGACATATGAATATCGATTTGTATGCGCAGGAATCAATACAACACCCACTGGATAGACAACCATGGACATATGAATATTGATTTTATCTTCAAAATGTTGGATTAGATATAAGCACCAAGGCACAAACGCCAGGATGACCTGAATATCATGTCCATTTTGATATAGCAATTTGTATAAGCATCAGAACATAAATGTCATGATGACCTGAATACGCCTTGCATTCAAACACATCAAATAGTCAAGAGATCATTCTAAATCTAGTGTGAATTACCTGTAGTGACCCTTTATCATTCACATCCTTAGGTAAGATCGTGCTTCATAGTAGGAAAAAGAACTCACTCAAAAAGACAATAGTTAGATCAAAATTCCTTGAATTTTCCAAGTATCAATGGTCGAGGTACTCATGGCCATCCAATTCAAGATAGAGGCTCTTACAGATGGACACCATTTCAATCCAAAATTTCCAAAGTTGTTAGATGTTCACATACAAGCAGAAAACAAAGAAAAGATTATGCCCCCAGTCATCACTCTCTAAATCCTGAAAAGGACATCATCAAAGAGCTCGGGGGAACATAATATGCAAAAATCTCAATGCAAATTAGTAAGCATACAAGGAGATAAAAGCATGTAATAAGCATAGATTGTTTTCAGATTGTGTTTGATTGCATTGTTGTAGATACAAAATCCTTTCTAGAGAGGAGATAGACAAACAGACTCGGATGAAGCTTCAAAGGATTCTGATTGGATATGACACATCTAAGATACACTTGAGGCCATAGGATATGACTTTGATTTCCCCCAAGTTTGGAACATTGATAGGATATAGATGCGTGAGTTGATTGGTGGACATACCAACTTTATTGAAAATAGGAAAGCATAAACAAACCAGGAGATATGTACAAACTAAAGCAAGACTGAAAGCTAGGAAAGACCAAGACTGCGCTAATAGATGGAGCATTTTGAACAAGTGGCACCCATTTGCCGAGTTTTCACCATCTTGGCAGAGATTCTATTTTTGCTACTAAGGCGCCTGTTTCCAAGTTTTCACCAAGGCACTTTTTCTTTTTCTCATTTTTTTGTATTTTTCATTTTTTCAATTTTTTCAATTTTTTACTTTTTTTTGTGAATCATCAAAGCACCCATTGCTAGGTTTTCACCAAGGTGTTCATTTTTTAAGGACTTTTTCATATTTTTAAGATTTTTTTCAGGACATTTTACCATAGACTAAATGCCTTAGGCATAGAATTTCTTTAGATGGAGAACGTTGATTGGTTCTCGGAGCTATTCTCCTTTAGTCATTGAGAGTTGATAGGCACCAAAGCCAAAAGTAGTAGTGATTACAAAGGGACCTAGCCAGGTAGGTTCAAACTTCCCCTTGTGTTCTCTATGTGATTGATTTTTAGGATTCTCTCTCAAGACTAGATTGCCAACCTGAAATTCTTTGTGTCTAACTTTCTTGTTGTAGCCTCTAGACATTCTCTTCTAATATACTCTGAGATGATCATATGCTGCTTGTCTATGCTCATTTAGAAGTTCAAGTTCTTGCAACCTAGATACTTTGTAGTCATCATCATTTACTAGACCATGCATTCTAATTTTTAGTGATGGGATTTCAACCTCAATAGGTAGTACCACTTCAGATCCATAAACTAAAGTGAATGGTGTAGCCCCAGTAGGCATTTTGATGCTTGTTCTGTAGGCCCAAAGAGCTGGATTGATCATGAGATGCCAATCTCTTCCTATTTTATTAACTGTACGATGCAAGATTTTCAATAGATTCTTGTTAGAAGCATGTACTTGTCCATTCCCTTGAGGATAGTAGATAGAAGACCAATGTTGTGTAATCTTGAATTTAGCACATAAATCATCTAGGTCTTTGTTTTTGAATTCTCCTCCATTATCTGTGACTATGGAATGAGGGATCCCATATCTTCATATGATGTAGTTCAAGATGAACATAGATATTTATTTCCCAGTTGCTTATGTTAAGGGAACTGCCTCTACCCATTTTGTAAAATAATCTATAGCTATGATGATATGGGTATGTCCATTAGAAGAATGAGGATGTATGGATCCTATAAGATCAAATGCCCATTGGTGAAAAGGCCATTGTGTAGTAAAGGGAATTAGATCTCTCCCTGGGGCATGAATTAAATTACCATGCACTTGGCACTTTTGACAGTTCTTAGAAAACATGATAGACTCTTTCTCCATTTTCGGCCAATAGTACCTAGCCCTAATAAGTTTTCGAGCTAGTGTTAAACCGTTTGAGTGTGACCCAAAAATACCATCATGGACTTCCTCTAATGCATGTTAAGACTCTTCCCATTCTAAACATCTAAGTAGTGTAACATCTAGACCTTGTTTGTATAGATTGTGACCAATGATAACATATTGGGAGGCATTGTAGATAAGGTATCTCTTTTCATGATGGTTAAAGGTATCAGGAATGATTTGGTCTTTGAGATAGGAGAATAGGTTTTTATATTGGGATGAATCATGACCCACAATAGTGTAGATCATACGGGTAGCAGGGGAGTCATATGTAGGATAAGATAGTGCTTCCATCAAGAACTTGTAGCGTAACTCATGTTCAAGTTGCTGCAATAAAGTAGATAGCATTTCCATTGCATCGGCAACCTTGTTCTCTATTCTAGGTATTTTCTCAAAGGTGATAGATATGAAGTATTTCTTGAGATCATCTACCATTCTCTTGTATGGAATGAGCTTTTCATCCTTCATTTGATACACATCATTGACTTGGTGTATAACAAGTTGTGAGTCTCCATGAATGTGTAATTCTGTCACTCTCCACTCAATTTCTATTTTCATACCATTCAAAAGGGCTTCATATTCCGCAATATTGTTTGTACAAGGAAATTTAATTCTAAACACCTTAGGAATGGAGTATCCTTGAGGAGTGATAAACAAAATGCCTACTCTAGATCCATTTTGTGTATAGCAGCCATCAAAGAACAATTTCCATTCTCGAGAAGAAAGATTCATGATAGAGGAATCTAGAAATTCCATTTGCATTGGTGTGTCATCGAATAAAGGTGCATTTTCTAACTGATTAGCAATAACTTGGCCTTTAATAGCTTTTCTTTCAACATATTCAATGTCAAATTCACTTAAGAGCATGACCCATTTGGCCAATCTACCCATGAGGGCAGCTTTGCTTAGTAGGTACTTTAGTGGATCAATCTTAGCTACTAAATGTGTGGTATGAGCCAACATATAATGTCTCAGTTTCTATGACGCAAAGATCACAGCTAGACAAGCCTTTTCAATCATAGAATAGTTCTTTTCGTAAGCCACCAATGTTCTACTGATATAGTATATAGCTCTTTCCTTTTTATTCTCATCATGTTGTGCAAGCAATGCCCCCAATGATGTATCTGTAGTAGAGACATATAAGATCAGAGGCTTCCCTTGAATGGGTGGCATCAAGATAGGAGGATTTGATAGATAGTTCTTGATATGATTAAAATTATTTTCACATTCCTCACTCCATGCAAATGTCACACCTTTATGTAGTGTCTTTGTAAAAGGTTGTGATATGTCTACCAGCTGAGATATGAAGCGTCTAATAGACTAAACTCTCCCTTGCAATGTCCTCATTTGACTAATATTCTTTGGGGGTTGCATCTCCATTATAGCTTTTACTTTAGCTGGATCAACTTCAATGCCCTTCTTTAAAACTACGTAGCCTAAGAGCTTTACAGAAGTTACACCAAAAGCACACTTCTTAGGATTTAGTCTAAGACTAAATTTTTCCATTCTGTCTAGTATCTTGCTCAATTCATTTAGATGTTTAACTCTAATCATAGATTTTGCTAAAGTTTCATCAACATAATGCTCCATAGTTCGGTGCATCATGTCATGAAAAATAGAAGTCATAGCTCTTTGATATGTAGCACCAGCATTCTTAAGCCCAAATGGCATGACACTCCAAAAGAAGGTACCCCATGCACATGTGAAAGCAGTTTTCTCTTGATCTTCTGGAGCAATTTTTATTTGATTATATCCAGAAAAACCATCCATTAAAGAATACATCTCAAAACCCACAGTCATGTCCACTATCATATCAATGTTAGGTAGTGGAAAATCATCCTTAGGGCATGCTTTGTTTACATCTCTAAAATTTGTGCACACTCTTATAGATTTGTCTAGTTTTGAAATAGGTACAATATTAGAGATCCATTCAGCATAATCAATAACACGGATGAATCCGGCTTTTAGTAGCTTTTCTAATTCAGCTTTTACCAAGAGTGCAACATGTGGATGCATTTTCCTCAATTTTTGTTTAACGGGTTTGACATTGGGAGCTATAGACAAATGGTGCATTATAAGATCAAGATCCAAGCCTAGCATATCTTAATATTTCCATGCAAAGTTGATCTTCTTTTCTGTTAAGAATGTTATAAAGTTTTGCTTCTCTTCTTCTGATAAAGATTGTGCTACATGGATCAATTGCAGTTCCTCTACTGTTCCCAAATTGATAGATTGAGTGGGCTCAATTAGAACTAGAGATCTATCTTGTAAATGACTCAGAAGGACATCAAATATCTCATCCTTAGGTGCCTCGGAGAGGTTTTCACCTTTGAATACATCTTTTATTTTTACTTTTGTAGGTTCTGAGACTACCACAAAGTGGTTTTCACCCTCAGAACTCCTTTTCTTTTTATTCTTATTCTTATTTTTCTGACTAAGATACTTGATGTCTAACTCCGTCATGCTAACGCTTGGTTCACTGATGGAAGTCTTCATAGGCTCAACTGCATTTAGGTAGCAAGAAAGGGCATAGTCATTGGGAAAGGTATAAATACCTTGGTTCAAGTTTGTAGAGGTTTGGTCAAGAAGGTCAGGGCATTGGATAGTCAAAGTGGTGAAAGATTGGGAAAGAGTGTTTACAGATATGGATCTGTCATCATTGGTCCTAACTCGACGCTCAAGTTCAAAGGTGATATTACAACTTAAGACATTCAATTCATGAATAGGCTCAATGTCATTGTGAAAGTCCACTTTAGCCATTGGTGGATCAGACTCGATAAGTTCATCATTTCACTCTAGACTTACGTTGGGTTTAGGTGCATATTGGTGAATAACATCAACATGCTTTTCTATAATAAGTTCATCTAGTTTTGGAATGACTCCCCATTCATAGTCATTTGATTCATCTTCTATTTCTTCATCTAGACCTCTAGGAAATCTTAGAACATGAGTAAAGTCAGGATGAATACCCCAAGAAGGGTTTCCCTCAGATTTTGATTTGAATTCATACTCATGGGAATCTATCTCAGAATAACTACCACCTTCCTCTTTGTCTATTTGATTGTCTTTGAGATTAGCTGGTTCTTGTGGTGCAACTATCTCTTTCTCTATAGTAGGTTCTTGTGTTTCTACTACATTAATTATTTTTATTGGATCATCTTCAGCGTCAAGGAGGTCTTTGATTTCTATAGGCAAATGCTCATAGGGAATGAGTTCTTTAGTGGTGTCTAAATCATCACTATCAGATTGTTTTGTTGTGTCTCCCTTTAGTTGATTTGTTGTGGATGGCTCAATCTATTCTAAGATGTGTGGAGAGTTCTTGCTAAGATGGAAAGGTTTCTTCTTATATCCTAGACCTGTTGTATTCTTGTTTTCTCATCCATGATGATCAAGAGGTGACAGAAGACCTTTACCCTATAATCCTAAAGGTCCTTTTCCTTTATATCCCATCTTTGTGATCAATTTATCCCCTGGGCCATATGACTTAGAAGGGATATTTGGTATTTTAGCATCACATTTTTTAGCAACTTGAGATTTAGGTTCATCTTTGTATAGCCATGCAAGCACAGCTTCATCCTCTTCAAACTCTTGTTTAGATACTTGTTCTACAACAAAATTTCCTTTATATGCCTCAAGAGGTTCTTTAGACTCTAGTTTGGACTGTTTTAGAATTTGTCCATAGGACTTAGGTGAGATAGGGAGAGACATCAAAGATAGGACTAGCGCTATAGTATATTCTCCCATACCATTTTCTTTGATTTTATCCTCTTTAGCAATGTCTTCCATCTTGGATGTTGAAGCAATGTCTAGCTTCTTAGTGGAAGATTCTCTGTTATTAGGAACAAGTTTATCAACACTCTCTTTCAAGGTATTACAAGTTGTATACAGATCAGCTGGAATCATCACCTCTACTCCTTCATAAGGAAATTTCAAAAACTAATGGTATGTAGAGGGAATGGCTTTCATTTCATGTATCCAGGGTCTCCCTAGAAGGATATTGTAAGCCAAAGGTAGATCAAGAACTTGACATATAGTATCTCTAATGACAGGACCTTCTATGATAGGTAGGACAATTGTTCCTTTTGAAGATCTTTCTTACTCATCATATGCTTTGATAGTTATCTTCTTTCTAGGATCAATGGCCATTTCTAAAAATCCCAATTGTGTAATCAAGCTGAAAGAACAAATATTTAGACCAGCACCCCCATCTATCAACACACATTTGACATGACAGTTTTGGATCAAGACTTCAATATGCAAGGGCTGGTTATGTGGGTGAATCAAGGAGTTATCATCTTCCTTTGAAAAGGAAATATACTATGGAGACATAAGATGACCAACCATAGACTAGAATCTGTCTAAATCAAGGTCATCAAGAACATTGGATCCAAGCAGACCTTTGTCTAGAATGGCTCTATGAGTTGGGGATATCTGAAGCAACTCAAACATTGAGATCTTAGCATTTGTATGCTAGAGTTGTTGAACAATATTGTATAAAGTAGGCCTCATGTCTTTAGGATTTGAAGATTTAGATGTAGCCTTCTATTTAGAAGCAGATGAAAGATTGAAAGGCACCTTAGGGACATTGGATGAATCTAGTATATGTCCTTGTAGGTGTGCCTGAGCTTGTGATCGAGTAACTGCATTAGCTAATTGATTTTCTCTATCTCATCTTACAATTCTGATGACATTGCAACACTCAAATAGACATGGTTCAACCATATTGATGACAACATTGTTTCCAGAGTATGCATAATTGACTTTAGCACCCATATTAGGCTGAGAAGAAGAATCTCCTTTACCATGTCTAGCAAATGGTTCTATGAATGTTGTATGATCATTATTGCTCTTATGATTGTCAATCATGATATCTCCATTATCAATTTTGTCTTGTATGATATGCTTCAAGTGGATATAGTTATTAGTCTTATGACCCTTATTGCGATGGAATTCATAGAAATCATTCTCTTTCCACCATTTCAGTTTAGGTTCAAGATCAAAGACTTTCATCTCAGGCAAGTAGATGATTTTGTTTGCCAATAGAGTCTTCATGGCAGATTCCAAGGATTCTCCAAGAGGAGTGAATTTGCGATTAGGATCTATAGCCCAAGGTTTGTAATCAGATGACTTTTTATTGGATTTTGTTTCCTTAGCTTCAAAAGCTTTGATGGATTGGGTACCAATAGTGAGATTGAAAGTAGGTGCCTTAGATGGGGCATGAATATTATCAACAACACCATCTGTGAAAATGCCTTTATTCTTGTTCCAGTTTTTGTTCTTATCTTTAGAACTAGATCCAGATTCATACTTGTCCTTTTGAAGTGTGATGTCTTCTTTTTTCACAAGTACTTTCTCAATTTTGATTGCATTATCTACCATCTTGTCAAAAGATGTATGATTTTGTATTTGTAAAGGGTAGTTGACTTCTGGAAGAAGATTGTTGATGAAGATTTCCAACTTCTTAGTTTCGGGAATGGGTCTAGCATATAGAGAAAATTTCTTCCTCCACCTCTTGAGAAATGTCAGGAATGGTTCTCCTGGATACTATTTTAGATTGCAAATGTCAATCATGGTGACCGGATGTTGAATATTGTAGGAGTATTGTTGATAGAATAGTTTGATCAACTCCTCAAAAGTTTTGATAGTAGGAGGAATTCTAGAGAACCAATGAATGGCTGCTCCTCCTAGAGATCGAGGGAAAAGATGCATTAAGTAGGTTGGTTCATGCATAAACTCCATAGATTGAGTACAGAATTCTCTAACATGATCTTGAGGATCAGAGTTTCCATCATGCTTATCATATTTAGGCATCTCCACTCTTTTAGGGAATGGTGGCATGTACATGTCTTTATCAAATGGAAAAGGACATAGAGCCTCCATGGAGAACTCCTTAGGTTTATTTTCTTTTTCAAGTTTATTAAGTTTGACTTGCATGGCATGCATCTATTTCATCATAGCCATGATGGGAGTTTCTTCCTCATGTGTAATGATATTTTCAACATTAAAGTTTGGAGGAAGTTTAGCTCCTTGATGAGCTAACTCTAGAAAGTATGCTTCTCTATCTTCTTTCAAGAAATATTTCATCATCCTTTTGAAGTTATCATCATTTTGATATTGGGCAACTTTAGAAGGTGTAGGTTCTTGATCCATACCGTGTTGAGATTGGTGTCCTTGAGACCCATGATGTGTCCCTCCATGAGACATGGTAGGAGTTTTAGGGCTCCTTGGATTAGATTAAGGATGGGTTTGTTGATTACCTATGTGAGTTGATGGAGGGGGTATGTAACTAGTTTTCAATCAAAAATTGCCAAGACCGTCATCTTCGTAAAGACCATAATTGTAGAGTTTTTCAAGAGTTGGGGCCTGGAGAGTATTTAGAGGTATTGTATGGGATACCTCTCCAAATTTCTTGTGTGACAAAGCTCTAGTTTCCACCATTAACCTTGGGTGAAGCCAAAGAATAAGATGAAGACAACTGAAGAATGAATTGATTCAAGAAGATTGAATGGCACAACCTTGTCAAGATTGAAGTGATTAAAGATTAGATCAGACATAAATGAAGGATACTATGCCACAGTAGTGTGGGTAGACACCCAATAGATGGTGGGCATGATCTCACAACACTTAGTCGTTTAGCAAGAAGACTAAATTTGAAGATAATGTTGACAAGGTTTTGACACAAGATGAAAAAGACTCAAATCAATAACTCAGAAGGCAAGATCAGACTCAAAGGCCCACTTAAGGAAAATGAATGAATTTTTTCTAGTTTCTACTCTATTCCTGACACAGTGATTGGCTTGACAAATTCTAGAAATAGGTTGTGAAAACTAGGTCTCTGACAATTTTTCCCGAATGACTTTCTGCAGGATCGTACGACAGTGGGTATGCTATGAAATGATAGTTGGCAAACTTGTATGACATATGCAAAACTTGCACAATAGTTGATAGCGGGATTTTGACTTTTTGCTTTTGACTAGTGGCAAAACTTGTACGACACTATACAAGATTTCATACGATAATAAAGGGGTTATGAAACGACAATTGCCAAAACTCGTACGACTTTCTGACCTGATGGGATGACTTTTGACTCTAGAAATGATTTTTACTTTAGATTTTACAAATTTTTGGTTTTCAATTTTAGATTGTTCACAAATTTCTCTGTCCAGGTTTGAAAATTATTTTGAGATCATTCATTTGCGATAACCCAATAGATAAACAAGCACGCAAAATAGAAAGCAAGTGATTCCAAGCACGTCTAAAAATAATGAACAGGGGACAAAGCAACCCTGCGCATGAACAATCAAGTGAATGAATGTGCTAATCCCTAGGAGTGCTAATTGTGTATGTTCCAAAAAAAATTTCAATAACACACATATTCCTAGAAAAATGAAAATTTGGCCTCACTAGGGTTTGTAGTAATGGTTTGACTCTGCAACTTTTGTGATCTCAAGAGGGCGAACTCCAATCTAGGCGCATCGGGGTTTTGACACAGTCCAAGAAATTAATCAATCAGGAGCTTCTAGGGAGATCTAACAGCCCAACAAGAGACCACACTTGTGAAGATTTCCTCCACAAGGACATTTATATAGCAGTTGTTGCTACCATGGTAAAAATGGCTATTACCGCTTGAGGTTTCGTCCACATGGTTAACCCGATTAAGGGAATGTCCACTATGGTTAAACCTCTCTAAAGGTGGCTCACAAAAGATACCACATGGAGATTGGTTCCAGATTGAAGGATTTGAATTTTTGATACTACCCAAAAAGGGAGTAGAGCATAGTCCTCTAGCCTTTTCACTTTTAACCAAAAAAAAGTAGATAGATTAATCCGACACGCTAAGACCAAGATTATTTCACAAAGACCTATCACGTCAACCGCTTATGATCTATCAACCCCTCCGGAGAGAGAATGTATCAATCAAAAGTTGAAGACACATGAATCTAGTAGAACATGAAACTCTCTCAGTAACCTCCCTACCTACAACGGGATCCATCATCAAGAAGAGCTTTGCATGCATCAAGAAGCGGAAGAAACCCACTCTCTTGAGATCATCCACAAATAGTGTTCATAGGGCCTATTTACTATGTGTAACAGATATGCAAAAAGCAAATCTATGTTTTTTTATAGCCCAAAATGAAGTTTGTGATAAGAAAGCAAGAAAATCACACAAGCTTGACACGTGATAGTTTGTTTTAATCCAAATCAAAATGTTATCAGCTTGAGAAGAATACTTGAATTCCTCGCAATGCGCTTAGTAGATTTTTTACATGTTTTAGCAATTTAGTTGCACTTTTCCAATCAGATTCAACAAGTATCAGTCAAAAATAGAAGATTTCAATTGTTAGGGTTAGCTATTAGTCCAAATCTAAAAATCAAACCTGAAAAACTGCCAAAGATGCTAAAATGACAATTAAATTATGGAGTCAAAACTCGTATGACAGTGGGTTACCTCCCAGATGACAGTTTGGAAACTCATACGACTGTGGGTGTCTTCTCATATGATAATAGAGCTTCCAAATAAAAGTGTGTACTCTCTGATACGAGCCTTGAAATCTGAACCTATTGTACGATAGTGGGTACCTCCCAAAATGACTTTCTGACAAAAGTCATACGAAAAATGTACGAATAAAAAATAAAAATTGCAGTTTTAACCTAGAAAATGACAAGAAAGTGATAGAAATTGATAGAAAGATGATGGAAACCCATTTCAAGGCCCCACGGTGGGTGCCAAAAATGTGTGTGTGAATTTTGTACCTAGTTGTAGACACAACACTTTAGTAAAACATTAGAGGTCAGCCAAAAACCAAAATCGTGCAATGAAATGGAAACTAAACTAACCAGGTGATTTACTACCTTCTAGTAGGTGCGAGTATGATACTCTCAGATCAGACCGAGACTAGTGACAATGCAACACCTAAATGGAGGATTTGAATGCGAAATATGAAAGATTATGAATGCAAATTAATCTATATTTTTTTATTTTCTATGCAATAAGATGAAGGAAACTAATATGAATCTATTCTATATGAAAACTAATATGACATGCAATTAATCTAAGAATTGATATGCTAAATGATATAAATGCTCAAAAATAATGAAAATCTCACAACAGCTCTGATTCGCAAAGATAGATTCTTCGATCACCAATTCGCCAGCGTGAGGATGCAATTTTGTGGATCTTTTTTAGAAGAGCTGAAGCCTTGATTTTATAGAAATCCAGGGCTTGAGGATGCATTGAGAAAAGCCATAAATCACTCTTGATAAACTCAAGTTGATTTTTGAGTTATCAGGAAATCAAAGATAATTAACTCACAAAATCATGCAAAAGCATGCAAGAACAACTTTTTAACTCAAATCATAAGTTTAGATCAGCTTTGAACTCAAAATAGAGTGTTGAGTTTTCAAAAGTTAACAACTTGCATTGATTTCCTGATTTTGAGTTTAACTGCTCTTTGAATGTGCACAATTAATTATGAATTAATTAAATAAATAAAGTGATTTATTCTCAACTTAACTGATTTTTGAATTAAAACAATTGATTTATGGGTTAATCAATTATTAAATCAAACTTTATTCAAAAACTATATTATTAAAAATTGACAATTGAATTTAATTAATTAAATAAGAATTTAATCAATTAGTCATGAGATTTTTTATTTTATTGTCAAAATTAAATAATACAATTTAGGAATAATTCAATTAAATTTAATAAAATAATTAAGTGGAAGTATTAAATCTAATTAATTAAATATTCAGAATATTTAATTAATCAAACTTTAGGATAAATAGGATTTATTGCCAATAATAATTAAATTAAAGATAATTAGATAAATAGGAACATTGCTAGGAATATTCCCCGATGTAGAATTAAGATAAAATCAGTTAGGATTCAATAATGTGCAGATGTGCCTTAGGTTAGGACTTTGATGTCAATTTCATTTGATTTGAAGATGTAGGAGGTTAATGAACCTATAGCCCATTTTTTGGGTATTACAGGTACAGGTACATGATGGTGAATTAAAGTACAAATTTGGATACCCTTTTCACTGAACTTCCAGGATCCGCGAATAGAATTTTTGTCAAGGCAGTTGGGTCAAGGATGACCTTTAGTGTGGGGTAGGATCCTGCCTCAGGGTAAGACATTGCCCCACTATCTAGGTCAAGGACGACCTCCCTCCTATCAGAAAAAGATTTCTAGGTTTTGTAGATCTTGCAATTTCGGTTTAAGATAATGGAAATCAATAGTTTCTGAGACTGTTTGATAGGGTTTTTCAGAAGGTTATTTTTGGAGGTAAGTACCTTTATTTCTTCATTTCAATATTAGTCTTCTACATTTACTTTCCATATCCATACAATTTCATGTATGTATAAAATATTGGTTTTGGGATCTCTTTTATGTGCCAATCATTGTTCTAGGACCCCTTCCATATTTTATATATTATAGTGAGATATTTGGTTACACAAATGGTAATGTGTTAAGGACATATAAATGTGTCTATCAGTCAAAAGTTTTATTATTCTAATGGTCCCCAAGGCATTTACAAATATTTTAGTTGAGGATAACTGTGTTTTTGAAATTTATCATAAGGAGTTGACAAATCCGATGGATTTGATTTTTTTTAGCTTCATGATGCCTTAAGATGATCTAGGATTGTGTGCTTGATGAGTTGGTAGCTTTCATTGATCAAGGTGACCAATTTTAATGGATTTAAGTTATGTTTTTGAGTCCTTAGCCCACATGTCAAGAAAAGTTGATAAAATAATTTATTTGTGATCGGTAAAACCATTTTAGGGTTATGGAAATGATCTCGAGGTATTCTTGATAGATCTAAGGAATATTTGGCAAGCAAGTAGTGATCTTGATGGTTGATTTTGGCACTAAGAATTGAATGTTTGAAGATTAAGTTTTGTCAACCTAATTCTTGACAAATATTGTGAATTAGGGTTTGATTTGAGTTGTTGTGTGTATGTGCTAGTTTTTGAAAGATTGTGGATGCAAGAGGTTTATAGTGAAGCACTTTTACATATATACTAAGGGATGGATTTCTCATCTAGATGTGACAGAGAGAATTGTAGAAAGGGATCTAATTTTACTATAATAGAACTAACCAAGGCATAGGCAAATGCTATCATGCAGTTCATGAATTCTCCTATTGTTGTCTAAATTGTGATTATAAGTCAGTGAGATTTCCTTAGGGTTGTACCCTAAGGAAAATTTAGTAGTGAAATCTAGGTAATGTTCGTTAATGCATATGCATTCCTTATATTGTAATAAGTCTATACTTCTATCAAGGTATTAGTATTATTGTGGGTTTTAGCCCCACCATGGTTTTCACCCTAATTTGGGTTTCCACAATAAAATTCTTTGTGTTATGTGCTGTTGATATATTTTGATTTATGTTTACATGCTTTACATTTTATAAATCAGTAATAAGGGTTTCATATTTTAAGGGTTAAGGATTTGAAGGTTTAAGTGTTTTAGGAGAAAATGGTTCACCCCACCCCAGTTGCTTGTTGCCTAATTCCTACATAATTGCCTCAAAGTCCTCCAAAACTCCCTAATTCTTCTCCACAAAGTTTTTCAATATCCTTTAGATCCTCATTTACATTTCTTGACTCATAGTTAATATGTTTTTCTATTAATTTTACACAATCATAATATGATATCATTAAATAGTTTTTGAAAAATCACTTAATAAATATATTACATTTGGGTATAATGCAAAATAAAAGAAAAAAGTATCCCTAATACCATAAAGGGTATTATTTGAAGGAAGAGCAATTAAATTAAAGGAAAAAATACATCTTTTCCACTGATGACTTAGATTAGGGTAAAATAAACCTTAACTCTATGGCCACCACTCATTTGTATTATTTCATTCATTCTTCTCTATTGGTTACCACTGTAGTGGGCTAGGGTTTTATGAAATACTTGAGGGTATCTCGATGTTTTTGTTTCACACCATCCACATCTATAGACAGGCCCTTCATTTCATGGATAAAAATCTTCCCTTGAGCTTTGTTTCTATGGAAATCAATAAAAATACAATTATTTTTCTCTATGTTTTTCCACGCTTGGACTCTCTGAAAATATTGGGAATTTGTTTTAAAATTGTCTATGTATTTCATGCTTTATGTTCTAAAGCTCTATCTATGCAAAGAAAAGTAAGGAAATTTCTTGGGCTCCCTCCCATGGAACAGGTTGTAGCTTTCCTTTTATCCTCTTCAAACCCTAGTCTTTGCATCTTCATTTATTATCAGTATTCTTGCATTCACATAACCCTAGGTTTTACTATGAATGACTATTGTTTTAATAGTAACCTCCATTATCATTTCTTGTATGTAACCTTCATTTATCTCCAATCATTTCTTGTCATTTCTTTTCGAGAATTGAATATGATTGTTCCATCTTTTATGTTTTTTCTAGGTGATCAGTTATCTATGGATTTATAATAGCACTATTATTGGTTCAAAGAATTGCATCTTCATGATTATCTAAATCTCTCTATTATTTTAGGACAACTATTGTTGGAAAAAATTTCAGCGCTCCCCTTGGGATTTGTGACATGGCTTAACTGCCTCATGTATCTTCTATAAGTCTAGTGGTTTTATCGGACATTAACAGGTTGATCTTTTGGTGCAACGACAACCACTACTTGTAACAATTGGTATCAGAGCTTGGTCATAGGTTTGAATCCCCTTGGGTAATGCTGAGGGGGAGATTTTTGGAAAAATGTTCAGCGCTCCCCTCGAGATTCATGACATGGCTTAACCACCTCCTATGTCTTGTATAAGTCTAGTGGTTGTATCAGACATTAACAGGTCAATCTTTTGGTGCAACAGAAACCACTACTTGTAACAACTATCACTATTTTTTATACTTTTTTTATTTATAATATTGGGATATCAATGTTCACTGATTCAGAGCTTTGTGTTTTGACCCACTGGTTCTACTGTTATGATATGGAGTGTGTTTCATCATTTCTTGATAGATGATTCATTGTTATGTTCTTGCGACTTTGCCACTTTTACATGCCTTAATAATTGAAAAATAACCATGTCACATGTGTGATCCTTCTATGCTTTCCAGGTATGCTTATGCATTGAATGGTGTCATTGTCTTTAGTTATCTTCAACACTTATCAATGTACTAACTTGACTATGATAAAGTCATCATGCAAGCCCCTTTTTAACCCTCTGGTCATGAATCCTTATCATGAAAATTCCTTTCTGAGATCTAAGAACCTATACATCCCAATCACTATTATTAGTGCATAATTTAATTCATATTTTCATTGTACTTGCAGTGGTACTCATGGAAAATCATCTCTAATATATACTTTGTGATTGCATTTTATTTAACTAGGACTATCTCTGGTATTTGTAACAACAATATAAGTCATTGCATTTATAATGAAAATACATTGTCCATTTTCCCTGTGACTATTCTAAAAGGATGACTATATCACACTTTTTTCACACACTCTACCTTTTTTTCCTTGTTTTTACCTTTTATAGATCATTGTCTTATGATGATAAAGACATGCATTGTTGTCTTTTCAACTACACAATTGCAATTTGGGCTTGTCACTTCTCTATTTTCCTTTCTTATTGATTCCATAATGGTACTTTAATATCCTTTCCATTGGAACAATGTGTTCTTACTTTATGACATGCTAATATCTTGCAATTATCTATATCTATATCTTTAACCTAAGATATAGGTGGCTTTAGCATACCCCTTGACTATTGAGATTCATGTTCAGACATTGCTAACTTTTTCCATGATCTTATTAATATCATTATTTCTTAATAGTAAATATACATGTAGTAGCTCTTTGTCACTATCATTAACATTGTTTGGCATTTGAAATATTGTCCTTGATATGTTTCTTTAAACATATTGATCTATAGATAGTGCTTAACAATCACTTTCCTTTAAGCCTTTCCACTGTACTAAGATATTCATCGTTGTATTTAGGCATCCTTGTAATCAATGTTTTTTTCTGACATTGTATCATTGTTTTTTTAGTTTCTTGTATGTCTTTAATAGTCGCATACCTCCTAAGACACTATTTCTTAATCACTCATTTCTCTTGATGATATTGTTCTGATGTGGTATCCATGTCTCCAATGTCCTATCTTCGATTCTTGGTACCCTAAGCCTTTCATCTATAATAACTTACCTTTAATATTATTGCATTTTGCATGTATCTCAAGTATTGATTTGATTTTGGAAGCTTTAAAAGAATCTTGACCTATTAACTAATCCTTTATTAGATAACAACCTACAACTATCTTCTCTATAGGCATGATGATTGTGGTTTAGGTTTGAATCAAGGATTGTTATGATATTTTAATTTCCCTTGAGATGAATTTTGATTATCTTCATTATCATTGGTGTTCTTTATGCTACAAATTCTCCTTTGACTATGCTTTTATCTATTCTACTCTCTTGTAGTAGATCTTAAGCTCTCAATATTGCTCTTTTGACTATCCTCTTGAAAGTTCATTCTCATGATGATCTCAACTTTCTATTGTTCTTGTACTCCCTTTGCTTATGAACTTTAGTTATAATTTATAACAATCTTTAGCATGACTATCCATTTCATGATCTCTTGCACTTTGTAGTTTCATCAGACTCATAGCTACCTTTCACCTCTTGAATATATGCTATTGTTGACCTATGACTATCCATATATCAATATTTCCCTTGTATTGTTCTCATGCCTTATAATAGTGATTTATTTTTACCATGACAATGTTAATTCTCTATTTCTAATATCTTTACTATCCATTGTAGCTTTCATGACCTGAATGGTATATTTTACATGACCCAATGTGTCTTATTTGTGACTATCTTCTATTGTAATTTGTAATCAATGATCCTTTTGAATAGAATTATATATGAACCTTCATTTATGTATCCTCTTATGGTATGTGCCAACGTTGTCTTAGTGACCCTTTTCCTTTGACAAGTTAGCTTGCATTGTGTATGTCTTTTTATGATATATGACCACTTGTTCCCACTATCCTTTTATACTTATTGGAGTATTATTGAGAAACTATTTTATTATTTCTAATAGTGAACTCTTCTATCCACTATCATAAATGATGAGTGCTTTCTCAATAGAACTATAATAAGTATAAAAAGATAATGCACTTTTATCTCTATTACAATATAAGAGGGAAAAATATTGGGCTCAACCCTTGTGGGATCCCGTTTTACCACACATGTTGTGACTTTTATGATATCAGTTTAGAGTATTCAGTAATTAACATGATACATATACTTGCATAGTGAATAAATGTGTTAGATTTAAAAAAATGAACTTACGGTTTGTTTCTCTTCTTTCCTCAAATACATGTGATGATTTCACAACTCATTTGATGCATTATGAGATATAATTATACATTTTCTAATTTTCCATATGGATTATGAGGAAAATTGAGCTCTAACCCATGTTTTCTCTTCTCTTGTAGGCACCTCTAGTCAGCAAAGCAACTTATAGAGAAAGGACCTGAAGACATAGCCATTCAACCATGATATTTTTCATTCTAGTAAATGAAGGGTCCCCCATATTTTTATATTCTTCTTATGTAAATGTATATTTATCTTTTATAGTGTATATATCAAATTACTCCCACAGTTTATGTGGGAAACTATTATTTTGAACTTCATGAATAAATAAAGAATTTTCATTAAATAGTTGTGTGATTCCTTCATTTTACTAGCATTTGTATTGAATTTAGAATTTTACTTAGTAGAATATCACTCGTATAGTGAACACTTTAATAGAATTGAACATATACCCTTAGATTTTAGCTATAAAAAAATTTCTATCTCTACCTGATTGAGCTAGAAGCAAAATTGGGTAATAGGTATGAGACTAAAATAATTTCTAATGTGTAAACAAGGTAAATGTAAGAGAAAATTTGGAAATTTGAATGAAATGTTTCTAAGAAAGACCCAAGTAATTGTGGGAATTAAATTGACTTCAATTTTGGAACTAAATTAAAAAATTGATAGGGTGTCTATGACAAGACAATAGGATAAGACAATAATTGAAATTGAGGAGGTCAAGATGATTATGAAGATCACTATGGGATCACCCAAAAATATGTGCTTTCTAATCTCAAAAGGTAACTCTAAGGGCCCGTTTGGGTGCTGGAATTAGACTGGGTATTCCGGAATTGATAATGTCAATTCCATATTTGTGTCCATCCAAAAAATTGGAATTGGAATTTCGAAATTCCAATTCCAATTTTTATAAAACCAAATTTAATATTTCGTGGGATCTGTGACTATAAGGATGTATATTATATTGCTATAAGGATGTATATATATACATGTGTGTATATACATACATGTATGTATATATATATGTATGTATATACATATATGTGTGTATATACATATGTATATATACACACACATGTGTATATGTATGTATATATACATAAATGTGTGTATATGTATACACACACACGTGTGTATTTATGTATATATATACACATGTGTGTATATGTATATACATGTTTGTATATACACACATGTATGTGTGTATATATATATGTGTGTGTGTGTATGTATATATACACATGTGTATGTGTGTGTATATATACATGTGTGTATACACACACATATGTGTGTATATATAAACACATGTGTGTATATGTGTATATGTATGTGTATACTCACACATATACACACATGTGTGTATGTATATTTATACATGTGTGCATATGTGTATACATGTGTATATATACATACATGTATACACATGCACACATGTGTATGTGTATATATGCACATGTATATGTATATATATATATATACATGTGTGTATATGTGTATATATATACACATATACACACATGTGTGCATATGTGTATATATACACACATGTATGTGTATATATATATAGACATATACACATCATATTTAAAGAATTAAAATTCCTTATGCATCTTCTTAGTTATCTTCCGGGTGAACCAAACGGGTCAGCCTGGATATTTCAAAAATCATTTTTAGGATTTGTATCTTCTAGAATTGCAGCATATGTTGACATGTTTTTTGTCACTTGATGCAAAATGACAACTCGTGCAAGGGTGGAAACTAATATTATCTTTGAAAAGTTAATAAATCCTTGACTGCCAATATGATTAACTACAATCATGATAACTATTAAGTTCGTGGTCATTTATGACACCATCTCTTGACTACTCTTGGTTAAATCCACTAACCAGCATGGGTACTTAACTTGGTCCTTATGACTCCACGTGGTATCTTATGGTGGATCTCAAATTTTATGAAACATATTTTTGTGAATGAGATGAAAGAAAGAAAGGGTTATCAAGAAACTTGTTTCTCTAACTTTGTTTGTGCCCTAAGACCGCCACCATGAATAACTTGACAAAGATGTTGATCTTGTGGATTCTCATAACTTTTTGTGGGTTTTCTATATGTTTTTCATTGTGATGCTCTGATTCTTTTGATAATACTTGGATCAACTGAATAAGGAAAAATATGAGAGATGTTTTTCTCATTCAACTAGATATTGACAGAAGAAGGTAATCTTTGATGTCTTTCAGGTTCAGGTATGACAAATTACCATAATTCATAGTTAAAAGCTGGGCAATTTATTTCTTACTGTCTTAACAGTTTTGGTTCCATGAAACAGTTACAAGTCTTGGCGGTTTGGATTTGTGTCAACTATTTTATAAAGAAATAATTATGTTCATGGGAGATTAAAAAGTTTTTTTTGTGTTGTAAACACACTGCTCTAAAAAGGAAGTTTCTTGTTTTGTTAAAGAGATTGTTTAAATAAAAACTTGTTGACAATTATACGATAGTTAAAGCAAGGTTGTTCAATGTTTGGTTTCAGCACACAGATTGAGAACAATAACAACGTCAATTTTTATATCATAGAAGATGAAAGTGTTTGAAAAGGATTGATTATCAAAATACTTTTTATTATTACTTCACCCTATCAAAGGGTTTATTGTATAAAATAGTTGCAATTATAATAATTGTTGATTAAAACATTGAAAGAAATACTGTCATATCCCTATATATAATAAAGCATATGCATACCCAAAAAGGTGTACAAAAAAGGTGTATACCCATGCTTTCTTGTGTAGAGAGATTGCATCAAGGTTGATTTATGAATAAATCATATGATTAGATGTAGTTGTATGAATGAAAAACATATTTATTGTATTTATGCAATTACATGTGATCTGAAACAAGATATACAAAATATTAAGGAGTTGAAGCTCCTTGCAGTTGAAGCTGTGAACTGATGTAAGAGTTGGAGCTCTTTGTGAATCAATAAGAGGTACAAATTTTTGGAGTGTTTTTTACCCTATGAGAAAACCTATTTGGGTTTTGAGGGTTTTCCAGTCAGCACAAATAATGTGTTCATGTTTTGTGAGTTTTCTTTAGATGTTCTGATATCTATCATTTGATTATATTTGTCCTGGCATTTCATGTT
Organism: Chamaecyparis obtusa; assembly: GCA_027943335.1. NCBI lineage: Eukaryota > Viridiplantae > Streptophyta > Pinopsida > Cupressales > Cupressaceae > Chamaecyparis > Chamaecyparis obtusa. The sequence goes on along the minus strand of BSBK01004301.1, from coordinate 1,034,365 downwards.
CTTTGTTCAATTGAAATTATTTTTCTTATGCATAAGTTTATAGATCTTCTTGTTTACCATATCAATATTTTTTTAATCAAAGTAAATAATTTCTTATTTTGCAAATAAGTTGATTCAGCCCCCCCCCCCCTCTCAAAGTATTTCCACTTCGAACAAGTGGTATCAGAGCAAGGTTCCCTTCCTAGGTCTACTTATAGGAATTATCTAGGGACAGTTTGGAAGTAAATGGCATAGGTTGAGGGAGCTTCTCTTAATGGAGCCCCATTATTTGATGGCAGTGACTATGGGTAAGTGCACAAAGATGGGGGACCAAAAAGATGCCACTTTTCTTTTTGGCCCCCCATCGCAAATAGTGTGCACATACTAAAGGGCATGCACCCTATAGCGCACATGCCCTATGGCTTGGGAAACCCAAGCCATAGGGCATGCACCCTATAGGGTGTACGCCCTTTTGAAAAAGTTATATATTTTTGTTGCACACAAGTTTGAGCTCATTTTGCTTTCTCAAACCCACGCTTTCAAGCTAAGAGGATATTTGAAAGTGCGCACACCCTATTATAGTTGTTTGTGAGTCGATTATTTTTGTTCATCCATCAATCAAATGGCTCCATGACATCATCAAGTTCGATATGGGAGAAGAGGTAAGTGTTTTTACAACCTATCATGCCTCTTATTTGTTTTAAAATTTTAGTTTTTTTGCAATTTGTTTTTGTTTAAATTTGTTGTGTAATCAATATTTTAAAATGTACTTTTTTTAATTGCCAAGAAGAAATAATCTCCCTCCACCAAACCCTCCACCAAACCCTCCATCTCCTCATGAAGAACCAAATGAAGAACCGAATGAAGAAAGAAATGAAGAAAATGAACCTCAATTGCCTCCACCAATCGAGAAACCTCCTCCTGGAACACAACAAAATTAGTTGAACCAAATTGAAAGAGGGAAAAAAGAATTAGAATCTTTAATTAATAGGTTGAAAGATTCTAGTGATACAAATCCCGGAAGGGCAAGACTTGCAAAATCATTGGAAGCAATCTTGACCCACGTAAGCGCACTTAGTGGGCAAATTAATTTATGGCGGGATAAAAGAGAAGAACAAAAAAAATATTATGCAAATAAATTATCTTATGCGGACATAAAAAAGAAAAAAATCACAAAAGATGACATTTGCTAGCTATTTAAAAAACTAGGGGACGCAAATACTCTTAGAACTACAACAAGGAGGTTCCCAATTCATTGGTGCATAAATGAAGACATTAAAAACAATTTTTGGGAGAGATGGTGGATGGTCTTTGATTCGCCTCCTTGTAACAATCATGAAGTTCCTATATATTTCTTGAGGAAACTCTATTGCGAGTTTGTACTCAAGGTGGTGCCAAATTATTTTGACATGCTGGATTCTCAGGGTAGAGGAGGGGGTTCATCATTTGATCGAGCAGGGGCACATCGTGACCCTAACACACCTAGGGTTGTTAGTGGCAAGCCACCGTTGGATCATGTTAGTATTCCTTCCATTGTGAAGGAACATCTAGAGGCAGACACACTAGGCATGATTAGTGCTTTGATACAGACTCTCATTCAGTGTGCCACTCCTTTAGTTGAGGGTGACTATGGTCAATCCTCAAGGGGGCATATTTGTCAGTCATGTGGATGCTTGTGCACATTTGGTACTAGCGAGAGAGAGCAAGAGGATTTTGGATTGATGACTGATAACTTTCTAAATATGACATTTGACATTGACACACAGGTAAATATTTCCAAGTTCATTAAATTTCTTTGATCATATTTCATTTATAAAAGAATAACTATTTAATTTAGTATCTATTGTTTATGATGAAAATTCAGGGCAAGAGTGTTAGTGGCGGTGGTGGTAGCAGTGGAAGTGGCAATGATCCTAATGTCCCCTTTTACACATCGTCGTCAATTGCATAAGTATGTATCAAATAAAACATTTAATTAACATATTTGATTATTATGTAATTATATGAATAATTGTATCCTAACTTATTGTGCATGTGCATTAGATGTGCACTGGTGGACCATCGACGTTCACAATAGATAGTGAAGGGCATCGTGCAACTTTCCTTGAGGTATCTTTATTTGCATATTAATTGGATTTACTTGATCATATTTAATTAATGAATGAATGACTAAATTACTAGACAAATTATGATGAAAATCCAGAGGCACGATGATTACATTCTTTCACCTGGGTTTGTGAGGTCACCATCGAGTCTGTAGGTATACATGTAATAATGTACTATAATTAACATGTTACTAGTACGTTCTTATATGAATGGTTATCTTATAATTTTCCATGTACATGTGCACTGGTTGAATGTTGGAGCTTCGACTTTGACACTGCACACTGGAGGACGTGGTGGAACCTTCACAGAGGATCATTTACTCATTAGCAGGGTTGTAAAAAATATATGTAATCTTGATAACTGCATAATTTACTTTTTTTGTTTCATTTTCAGCTTTTGACATCAGAGACTCCTTCTATTTGTGATACTTTGGATCATGGAGTAGCTGCAGCAGTAGCTAGTTCTGAAGCACTGACTGAGGTATGAAAGAGATCACTTAACTTTAATTGTTATTTTAATAGTTTGTATTGAATTTTGTAATGATATCCATGTATGTATTTTAATTATTATTTTGATCATTGTTGTAGGGACTTATGACTCCAGATCGCCAACAAGCGCCTTCGGTGGATGAACATAGTGACTATTTGCTAGCGGTAAGCCAATATTCAATTTTATGTCATTGTATAATTCAATTTTGATGTATATTAGTTATCTCTATCTAAATTTTTGTTTTATCAGGTCGAGCTATAGAAGAGTCTAGACAGGAGGACGAGTGAGCGCACTCGAAAGACTACGACATCCACTACATCTCCATTGACGTGACGATCGAAGATAGCTCAGGATTTGTTTTCTTCCCCTAGCGGGAAAGGACTAGATTAGGGATATGGATTGTATGCCTAATGGCATTAGTGGACATATTTTTTGTATATTGTATCAGTGATACGTTGTACATCCATTTGGCTTTGAGGAAGCTAGTTTTACTATATTGAATATATTCAATGTATGACATTATTGGACATACATATTTGACTTCATGCCCTACAAATATATATTTTTTATGTTTTAGGTATGCAATTCATGTGTTTGGTGTATTGATGTATACTAAATTATGTTTATGTTCATGTCTTTGCTTTGTAAATTTCTCATGCCTTATAGTTATGCTTGTATGTTTAACTTGCTAACTGTGCTACAAATGCCAGTCACTGTCCTCAATAACAGTCAATTCCTTAACTGTAATAATAACAAAAGTAATGAAATGAATGCATAAATGTATAAATATAATATGTAAGAAGCCTAAGTGGCTCTTGTTCTTGCAATGATAATTTTTTAAAGAAATTCTAACAAATTCGGATACTAATGCTTCAACAATTTATTTATAGCTTGGTTGAAAATTCTTCATTTAAATTTCAAGACATTCGATAAATTGAAACTCCATGTTCATTATTATAATTTCTAATATTTCATAATCTCCTCAAATTAAAATAACATTCATGCACCTATTATTTCATCTGCTATGACTGAAAGTATAATCTCTAGCTAAAATTGCTCACGCAACTTCTGTTATTGAATTTGCAACTGCTGGAATGTAATAGCAAAGCATCAACTCACACACCCAATAATGTTATCAAACCTGCGCCTGCTAGGAAGAACCATTTGTAGAAGACTTACACCTGGCAGAGAATTGAAAGACCTTGCGGTTATGATAATTAAGTCTGGTCACCGTAGTCTCTGTATTAAAACCTTCAAACAACAAACCTCTTGCCGTTAATTCATAGCACTACCAGAAACACACCCAGATTTGCTAGCCACCCACCACTTTCGAAACTCAATGGCATTCTTAGTATTATTCAATGGCACAAGACTCCATCTCACAACACAATGCTTGGAAGAATGAATGTTCTTCTTGGCAATTAAACCCTAGTCTCCTTAGCATTTCAAACCATTATAGAATTCTCCATTTCATCAAAATATAACATAATTAATGAAATCCATTTTCACAAGTTGAAGGCTTTTTAAGAAAAAACTTCAATCTTCTTCATCACACCAAACTCTAGCTTCAAATACACACTTCTCACTTAAGTGCCTTGAAGCGTCAAGCACACACTTTTTAATTAGAACATAAAGTAACATGATAATAAATTAAGCCAAGCTTAATTGTATAAGATATGAAGACGGATGTACATTATGAACCCAACTAAAGAAGAATGAAGATCAAACCAAAATCCAACTAACTTGCCTAAAATAAGAGCCACTAATTGACTTGCTATAAATAGTAAGCGCACACAGAGATCCCCTAAACATTCCATTAGCTCACGGGAATCACATTAATGAACTGACAATAACAAGCACAAGTACTTGCTAAATCAGGGACATTACATAATATAAGGATTCTTGGGGTACCGTAATGTTGGCAAGAGTTCTTTTATTAATAAGATTATTACAATAGATGTGGATGTGCAACCTTATGCTTTTACAAACTAACTTCTAATTGTCCCCTAACTGACTGATTGTTAATGACAAACACTAGAATACATATTTGCACTCATCCTACTGCTCACCCCAGAGTTGTCGGTGTTGTTCGAATGACTGTGTGTGCTAAAAAAGGTTGTCAGTAGCATTTATCTGACCATTCAAAGTTGTTGGAACAAACGATTCGATGCTACGACCGACGGTTTGAAAGATACGCAACATTGGCTGTTTCAACTGAGGAACACTTTGAGTTCTGACACTGACCGAGAATGTGTTGCCAAATTTAAAATAATTTGAATCTCTGAAAACTGAGATAGGCTTTTGTAGGCCACGAAAACACGGTCCTGTAGCACCTAATGAATCGATTCTACCTTGCACGAGCTTTGATATATGACCCCATAAATATCACCGATTTCATGCTTAAGGGACCTTGAGGGACACTTCAGCACGGAGTCATCGGCGGGGTTTGAATGACTGTGCATGGTGAATGGGTTGCCACTAGCGTTTACCCTACCATCTAGAGTTGTTGGAACTGATGGTTTGATGCTACGACCGACAGTTCGAAAGATACGCAACATTGGCCGTTTCAGCTAAGGAACACTATGAGTTCTGACATCGACCGAGAATGTGTTGCCAAATTTAAAATAAGTTGAATCTCTAAAAACTAAGAGAGGCTTTTTTAGGCCTTGGCAACATGGTCTCATAGCACCTAATGGATCAATTCTACGTCACACAAGCTCTGAGATATGACCCCGCAAAGATCGTCGATTTCATGCTTAAGGGAAATTGAGGGACACTTCAGCACGGAGTCGTTGGCAGTGTTCGAATGACTGTGCATGGTGAATAAGTTTTCCACTAGCATTTACCTGGCCATTTGGAGCTTTTGGAACTGACAGTTTGATGCTACGACTGACAGTTCAAAAGATACGCAACATTGGCGGTATCAGCTAAGGAACACTTTGAGTTCTGACACCGACCAAGAATGTGTTACCGAACTTAAAATAAGTTGAATCTCTAAAAACTGAGACAGGCTTTTGTAGGCCCCAGTAACATGGTCCCGTAGCACCTAACTAATCAATTCTACATCACACAAGCTCTAAGATATGATCCCGCAAAGATCACTGATTTCATGCTTAAGGGACCTTGAGGGACACTTGAGCACGGAGTCATCGGTGGCATTTGAACGACTGTGCGTGCTGAATGAGGTTTCCACTAGCATTTACCCAGCCATCTAGAGCTATTGGAACTGACAGTTCAATGCTACAACTGACAGTTTGAAAGATACACAACGTTGGCCATTTCAACTGAGGAACACTTTGAGTTATGACACCAACCAAGAATGTGTTGCCGAACTTTAAATTGAATCTCTGAAAATTGAGACAAGATTTTGTAGGCCCCAGCAACATGGTCCCATAGCACCTAATGAATCGATTCTACATCGCACGAGCTCTGAGATATGACCCCGCAAAGATCACCGATTTCATGCTTAAGGGACCTTGAGGGACACTTCAGCACAGAGTCATCGGCGGCATTCGAATGACTGTGCATGCTGAACAAGGTTGCCATAAAGTTTACCCAGCCATCCGGAGCTATTGGAACTGACGGTTTGATGCTACGACCGATGGTTCAAAAGATATGCAACGTTGACCATTTCAGTTGAGGAACACTTTGAGTTCTGAGACCGACTGAGAATGTGTTGCCGAACTTAAAATAAGTTGAATCTCTAAAAACTGAGATAGGATTTTGTAGGCCCTAGCAACATGGTCCCGTAGCACCTGACAAATTGATTTTATGTCACACGAGCTCTGAGATATGACCTTGCAAAGATCATCAATTTCATGCTTAAGGGACCTTAAGGGACACTTCAGCACAGAGTCATCGGTGGCGTTCGAACGACTGTGCATGCCGAACAAGGTTGCCACTAGCATTTACCTAGCCATCTGGAGCTATTGGAACTGACGGTTCGATGCTACGACCGACGATTCGAAAGATACGCAACATTGACCATTTTAGCTGAGGAACACTTTGAGTTCTAACACCAACCAAGAATGTGTTGCCGAACTTAAAATAAGTTGAATCTCTAAAAACTGAGAGAAAATTTTGTAGGCCCCAACAACATGGTCCCGTAGCACCTGATGAATCAATTCTACGTCACACGAGCTTTGAGATATGACCCCGCAAAGGTCACCGATTTCATGCTTAAGGGACCTTGAGGGACACTTCAGCATGGAGTCGTCGGCGGCATTTGAATGACTGTGGGTGGTGAATGAGGTTGCCACTAACATTTACCTGGCCATCGAGAGCTGTTGGAATTGATGGTTCAATGCTACGACCAATGGTTCGAAAGATACACAATGTTGACCGTTTCAGCTGAGGAACACTTTGAGTTCTGACACCGACCGAGAATGTGTTGCCGAACTTAAAATAAGTTGAATCTCTAAAAATTTAGAGAGGCTTTTGTAGGCCCTGATAACATGGTCTCGTAGCACCTGAAAAATTGATTCTATGTCGCATGAGCTCTGAGATATGACCCCGCAAAGGTCATTGATTTCATGCTTAAGGGACGTTGAGGGACACTTTAGCACGGAGTCATCGGTGGCATTTGAATGACTATGGGTGGTGAAAAAGGTTGCCACTAGTGTTTAACTAACCATCGGGAGCTTTTGGAATTGACAGTTTGATGCTACAACCGATGGTTCGAAAGATACACAACGTTGGCCGTTTCAACTGAGGAACACTTTGAGTTCTGACACCGACCGAGAATGTGTTGCCGAATTTAAAATAAGTTGAATCTCTAAAAATTGAGACAGGCTTTTGTAGGCCCCAGTAACATGGTCCCATACCACCTAATGAATCAATTCTACATCGCACGAGCTCTAAGATATGACCTAGCAAAGATCATTGATTTCATGCTTAAGGGACCTTGAGGGACACTTCAGCACAGAGTCGTCGGTGGCATTCGAACGAATGTGCATGGTGAAAAAGGTTTCCACTAGCATTTAACCAGCCATCCAGAGCTATTGGAACTGACGGTTCGATGCTACGACTAACGGTTCAAAAGATACGCAATGTTGGCCATTTCAGCTAAGGAACACTTTGAGTTCTGACACCGACCAAGAATGTGTTGCCGAACTTAAAATAAGTTGAATCTCTAAAAACTAAGATAGGCTTTTGTAGACCCTGGCAACATGGTCCGGTAGCACCTAACAAATCAATTCTATGTCACACGAGCTCTGAGATATGACCCCGCAAAGATCACCGATTTCATGCTTAAGGGACCTTGAGGGACACTTCAGCACGGAGTCGTCGGCGGGGATCGAACGACTGTGGGTGCCAAATGAGGTTGCCAATAGTATTTACCTATCCATTTAGAGCTATTAGAACTGATGGTTTGATGCTATGACCGATGGTTGGAAAGACACGCAACGTTGGTCGTTTCAGCTGAGGAACACTTTGAGTTCTGACACCGACCGAGAATGTGTTGTCAAACTTAAAATAAGTTGAATCTCTAAAAACTGAGATAGGCTTTTGTAGGCCCTGACAACACGATCCTATAGCACCTAATGAATTGATTCTACATTGCATGAGCTTCAAGATATGACCCCACAAAGGTTGTCAATTTCATGCTTAAGGGACCTTGAGGGACACTTCAGCACGGAGTCGTCGGCGCAGTCGAACGACTATGGGTGCCAAATGAGGTTTCCACTAGTGTTTACCCAGCCATCTAGAGCTATTGGAACTGATGGTTTGATGCTACGACTGACGGTTGGAAAGATATGCAACGTTGGTCGTTTCAGCTGAGGAACACTTTGAGTTATGACACCGACTAAGAATGTGTTGCCGAACTTAAAATAAGTTGAATCTCTAAAAAATAAGATAACCATTTGTAGGCCCCAGCAACACGGTCTTGTAGCACCTAAAAAATTGATTCTACCTTGCATGAGCTCTGAGATATGACCCCGCAAAAATTGCTGATTTCATGCTTAAGGGACCTTGAGGGACACTTCAACACGGAGGCGTCGGTGAGGATTGAATGAATGTGGGTGCTAAACAAGGTTGCCACTAGCATTTATCCAGCCATCCAGAGCTGTTGGAACTGACGGTTTGATGCTATGACTGACAGTTCGAAAGATACGCAACGTTGACCGTTTCAGCTAAGGAACACTTTGAGTTCTGGCACCGACCGAGAATGTGTTTCCAAACTTAAAATAAGTTGAATCTCTAGAAATTGAGATAGGCTTTTGTAGGCCCTAGAAACATGGTCCTGTAGCACTTGATGAATTGATTCTATGTCACACGAGCTCCAAGATATGACCCTAAAAAGATCATTGATTTCATGCTTAAGGGACCTTGAGGGACACTTCAGCACGAAGTTGTCGGCAGCATTTGAACAACTGTGCGTGCCAAACAAGGTTGCCACTAGCATTTACCTGACCATCCAAAGTTGTTGGAACTGATGGTTCAATGCTACAATCGATGATTTGAAAGATACGCAACGTTGGTCATTTTAGCTGAGGAACACTTTGAGTTCTGACACTGACTGAGAATGTGTTTCTGAATTTAAAATAAGTTGAATCTCTAAAAACTGAGATAGGCTTTTGTAGGCCCCGGCAACACGATCTTGTAGCACCTAATGAATTGATTCTACCTTGCACAAGCTCTGAGATATGAACCCGCAAAGATCACCAATTTCATGCTTAAGGGACCTTGAGGGACACTTCAGCACGGAGTCATCGGCGGGGATCGAACAACTGTGGGTTCCGAACAAGGTTGCCACTAGTGTTTACCCATCCATTCGGAGCTGTTGGAACTAATGGTTTGATGCTATGATCGATGGTTGGAAAGATATGCAACTGTTGGAAAGATATGCACGGAGTCGTCGACGGGGTTGGACCGACTATGCGTGGCATGTACTTGCATGAGGACATTATATATTATAGAAATCCCGCACAGAAGTAGCTGGCAAGCTGCTCAAAAAGTAGTAACTGATAGCAAGTGGGATAATGCAGATGCTTTAATAAACCACTATCTTCTTTACTCAAGCAACATCTGGTTCATCTGCTCAACTGGGGCATGTTTGGGAACAGACAGTCTCCATTTAAACTCAAGTCTCTGGAAGTAGTTATATTTGTCAATGGAGGAGATACACCCATTGTATCTACAATAACTTCATGCTCACTAGAATTTCCATTACTCTTCAATTGGGATACTCTTTCCAAAATTACATCTACCCTTTTACCAATTAATGGGTCTATTTGTGGACCTCGAAGGAGTTGGTCACCTAAACAAGAACCTTGAGATGAAGCAGGAACTTCTCTATGAAAGAGATTAGTACCTTGTGAAGCTCTCCACTTGTCAGCTGAATTAAAACCTTGGACAATAGATGGCTGCCCTTTGCTGTAAAATGAGGAGTGAGACTGCCTTGCCAAAGGTGGCAATGAACTTACATTTCAAGGATAATGCCCAAGTCCCGTAAATGCAAGGCCATTGATGGATAGTCATTTCTAATAGAAATATTTGTGGTGCTAGAATGAAGTGCATGACCAAATTCTTTGCCTACTAACGAACCAATTTGGGAAATTAATGGGTCTATTTGTGGACCTCGAAGGAGTTGGTCACCTAAATGAGAACCTTGAGATGAAGCAGGAACTTCTCTACGAAAGAGATTAGTACCTTGAGAAGCTCTCCACTTGTCAGATGAATTAAAACCTTGGACCATAGATGGTTGCCCTCTGTTGTAAAATGAGGAGTGAGACTGCCTTGCCAAAGGTGGCAATGAACTTACATTTCAAGGATAATGCCCAAGTCCCATAAATGCAAGGCCATTGACAGATAGTCATTTCTAATATAAATATTTGTGGTGCTAGAATGAAGTGCATGACCAAATTCTTTGCCTGCTAACGAACCAATTTGGGAAATTAATGGGTCTATTTGTGGACCTCGAAGGAGTTGGTCACCTAAATGAGAACCTTGAGATGAAGCAAGAACTTCTCTATGAAAGAGATCAGTACCTTGAGAAGCTCTCCACTTGTCAGCTGAATTAAAACCTTGGACCATAGATGGCTACCCTTTGTTGTAAAATGAGGAGTGAGACTGCCTTGCCAAAGGTGGAAACAAACTTACATTTCAAGGATAATGCCCAAGTCCCATAAATGCAAGGCCATTGACGGATAGTCATTTCTAATAGAAATATTTGTGGTGCTAGAATGAAGTGCATGACCAAATTCTTTGCCTGCTAACGAACCAATTTGGGAAATTAATGGGTCTATTTGTGGACCTCGAAGGAGTTGGTCACCTAAATGAGAACCTTGAGATGAAGCAGGAACTTCTCTACGAAAGAGATCAGTACCTTGAGAAGCTCTCCACTTGTCAGCTGAATTAAAACCTTGGACCATAGATGGCTACCCTTTGTTGTAAAATGAGGAGTGAGACTGCCTTGCCAAAGGTGGCAACAAACTTACATTTCAAGGATAATGCCCAAGTCCCATAAATGCAAGGCCATTGACGGATAGTCATTTCTAATAGAAATATTTGTGGTGCTAGAATGAAGTGCATGACCAAATTCTTTGCCTACTAAGGAACCAATTTGGGAAATTAATGGGTCTATTTGTGGACCTCGAAGGAGTTGGTCACCTAAACAAGAACCTTGAGATGAAGCAGGAACTTTTCTACAAAAGAGATCAGTACCTTGAGAAGCTCTCCACTTGTCAGCTGAATTAAAACCTTGGACCATAGATGGCTGCCCTTTGTTGTAAAATGAGGAGTGAGACTACCTTGCCAAAGGTGGCAACAAACTTACATTTCAAGGATAATGCCCAAGTCCCATAAATGCAAGGCCATTGACGGATAGTCATTTCTAATAGAAATATTTGTGGTGCTAGAATGAAGGGCATGACCAAATTCTTTGTCTGCTAATGAACCAATTTGGGAAATTAATGGGTCTATTTGTGGACCTTGAAGGAGTTGGTCACCTAAACGAGAACCTTGAGATGAAGTAGGAACTTCTCTACGAAAGAGATTAGTACCTTGAGAAGCTCTCCACTTGTTAGCTGAATTAAAACCTTGGACCATAGATGGCTTCCCTTTGTTGTAAAATGAGGATTGAGACTGCCTTGCCAAAGGTGGCAATGAACTTACATTTCAAGGATAATGCCCAAGTCCCGTAAATGCAAGGCCATTGACGGATAGTCATTTCTAATAGAAATATTTGTGGTGATAGAATGAAATGCATGACCAAATTCTTTGCCTGCTAACAAACCAATTTTGGAAATTAATGGGTCTATTTGTGGACCTTGAAGGATTTGGTCACCTAAACGAGAACCTTGAGATGAAGCAAGAACTTCTCTACGAAAGAGATCAGTACCTTGAGAAGCTCTCCACTTGTTAGCTGAATTAAAACCTTGGACCATAGATGGCTGCCCTTTTTTGTAAAATGAGGAGTGAGACTGCCTTGCCAAAGGTGGCAACGAACTTACATTTCAAGGATAATGCCCAAGTCCCGTAAATGCAAGGCCATTGACGGATAGTAATTTCTAATATAAATATTTGTGGTGCTAGAATGAAGTGCATGACCAAATTCTTTGCCTGCTAACGAACCAATTTGGGAAATTAATGGGTCTATTTGTGGACCTTGAAGGAGTTGGTCACCTAAATGAGAACCTTGAGATGAAGCAGGAACTTCTCTATGAAAGAGATCAGTACCTTGAGAAGATCTCCACTTGTTAGCTAAATTAAAACCTTGGACCATAGATGGCTTCCCTTTGTTGTAAAATGAGGAGTGAGACTGCCTTGCCAAAGGTGGCAACAAACTTACATTTCAAGGATAATGCCCAAGTCCCATAAATGCAAGGCCATTGACGGATAGTCATTTCTAATAGAAATATTTGTGGTGCTAGAATGAAGTGCATGACCAAATTCTTTGCCTGCTAATGAACCAATTTGAGGCTTCATTTCACATTGCTCTGTGGATAATTCCACAACACTTGTTACTTCTCTATCTGAATTTTTGCTGTCAGTGTACATGTGCACTGAAGAGATTTTGTCACTACTTGAGCTACTAGCAGATGGTGAGTAATCATCATCATCATCTGACATAGGCTCACACACATATCTTACTTCTTTCCTTTGCCACTTTCCCCTTCCTAGCTCTTCCTCCTTATCTGTAACTTCTATCATGGGTCCAAGAAGCTCTTCCCACTCTTTCCCATTAACTGTGGGCTTTGTCTCTTCGTCCTAAGTAATTGGCATACCTTGGATGGCACCAAGATAACCATTTTCTTCTGAAATGTCCTTTTCTCTCACATTAATATCTCTATTAAGAAGATTTTCTATATCTTCCTCTGTATATTGAATAGATGTAGCTACAATCCCATGTTGATCAAGAATATTCCTTGCACCGTTGAGTAATATATCATGCAATTCCTTAATAGTTTCATTCTTAACAAAATTCATAACTAGATTTTCCATAGCTAATTTTCTTCTTGATCGTTGCAATATTTTGTCCTCAACTAAACATTTTGTAATCAGTTGATATACAATCACAGTTTTCTCTTGGCCAATCCTGTGGGCTCACAATCTGGATCTGGAAGAGTAGTATTAGGAAGAAAAAAAGGGTTGAAATCTGGATCTGTGGGCTCTCAAATATTCAAATTTGGATTCACTAGAAGCATTAGTTCTCAAAAAAAAAATAGTAAAACATACCATATATAATGACTGTGTCGACACTCGGCTGCATCATATAATAAGTTGAAATTAGATAATCATAAAACACTTTGTGGAAATATGGACGAAAATATATCAAGGCTTGTGGAAATATATTATTATAATCTTCCTCCCAGAGCATTAGACATTCTAGCCATTAGAGGGGGTATTTTATGCATGAATCCATCATAGGATGGTCAAATGATGGTGAATCAACTTTGGTTCAGTTTCTATGGTGTTGGGAGATGAGACATTGGGTGAGCCCTAGTTTCTAGGGGGTTTTGGGTCTTAAAGTAGATGGTATGAAAGGAGAGAATGGAGTAAAGGATTCTCCAAAGCTGAGAAAAGCAAAGAAAGTGATGTTCAAAAGGAAGAGAATAAGAAAAAGAAGAGGAAGAGAAGTGTAGGAAGTTACAAAAGGTTAATATACAAGGTGTTGAAACAAGTGCATCCCTCCAAGGGAATATCCAGTGCTGCCATGGATATCATGGAGAGCTTCATGATTGATATTTTTTATAAGATTACTCCTGAGGCTGCTTCTCTGCTGAAATATAACAAGATCATGACACTTTCCTCCAGAGAAATTGAGATTTCTATCAAGTTTGTTCTGCCTGGAGAGCTGGCTAGGCATGCTACTTTTGAAGGAAGTAAGGTTGTTACCAAGTTTCCTACTCCTCTAGGTTAGGTTTTGTTGGAAGATTTTAGGTTTTTTGTACGTAGTGTTTATGGCAGGCTTGTTTAGAAGTTGGTTTTGGCTTGAGTTTATGTGTTGAAGTTAGTTTTGGTTGAAGATTTTGCAAGTTGAGAGTGACTGAAGGAGTTTGATGAGTTTGAAGGGTGCATAAGGGTCATCAAATTGGTGCAAGGGTACAACAGTAGATGTTCTAGCCTTTGGAGGGGGTATTTTATGCATGAATCCATCATAGGATGGTCAAATGATGGCGAATCAACTTTAGTTTAGTTTCTATGGTGCTGGGAGACAAGACATTGGGCGAGCCCTAGTTTCTAGGGGGTTTTGGGACCAATTTGGGGTTTTTACATCTAGAAGTGTCAAATATTCAAATTGATGGTAGAATCCTCTAATTAGAGTCATCAAGTATTTGTTGATGGTCCAACCAATTGGCAAGCTTAAACACGCATGAACCAAGAACTTGTTTGATATGGTGGATATGGAGTTGCTGAAGGAAACCTAAGGTGTGGATTCTTAAAGAAGATGATGTGAAAGGAGAGAATGAAGTAAAGGATTCTCCAAAGATGAGAAAAGAAAAGAAAGTGATGTTCAAGACCACAAAGGATTCAGTAGTCAAAGAAATGAAATCTGAGAATACAAGGTGTTGAAACAAGTGCATCCCTCCAAGGGAATATCCAGTGATGCCATGGATATCATGGAGAGCTTCATGATTGATATTTTTGATAAGATTACTCCTGAGGCTGCTTCTCTGCTGAAATATAACAAGATTGTGACACTTTCCTCCAGAGAAATTGAGATTGTTGTCAAGTTTGTTCTGCTTGGAGAGCTGGCTAGGCATGCTACTTCTGAAGGAAGTAAGGTTGTTACCAAGTTTCTTACTACTCTGGGTTAGGTTTTGTTGGAAGATTTTAGGTTTTTTGTATGTGGTGTTTATGGAAAGATTGTTTAGAAGTTGGTTTTGGCTTGGGTTTATGTGGAAGTTAATGCTGAACAGGGATCTTAGTGTATGTAAAGAATATATGAATTATGATATGTATGCTGTGAAGAATCTCTAAACTATATCATGCAATTCCTTAATAGTTTCATTCTTAATAGAATTCATAACTATATTTTCCATAGCCAATTTTCTTCTTGATCATTGCAATATTTTCTCCTCAAATGAACATTTTGTAATTAGTTGATATACAATCACAGTTTTCTCTTGGCCAATCCTGTGGGCTCGTGATTGAGCCTGTAGATCCACAAAAGGGTTGAAATATGGATCTAGTGGAAGAGTAGTATTAGGAAGAAGTCATTCAATAACATCTCATCTTTATAAAAACTAAATTTGGATTCACTAGAAGTATTTTGTGACATTTTGGGACAATAAATCCAAGTTATTCTTGACTGTCTTAAACAAGGATTTTGCAAACAACACTTTGTTTATTTTGAAAGTTTAATGAATGGATTGACTCCCCTGCCCCCTGTGGTTAATGTGATTGGTGGGAGGAGTCATAACATGTATATAATCCTTTTATAGAAGTTTAAATGAAGGGATGTGCAGGTATTGTGGAGGAGAGACCACAAACATGGAGAGTAAAGTGTTGATTGGGGGTTACTAGTGTTGGGACCAGTCATGGTCTGAGATATTTGTCCATTGGAGGGCCATATTTTATGGCTTGGATGGTAATATTATGTTGTTTTAATGGTTTTTAAACCTTTATTTTGATTGGGAAGTGTGTGGATTTGTTAGATTGGAGAAGCCACAGGTGTGAAGGCCTTAAATAGAGGGTTTTGTAGTTGGGTGTTTAAAAATTGTTGTCTATTCTTGAAAAGTGGAAAATCCTTGGTTTAGGATCATAATAAAAGACTATTTTTGGTCATGGAACCCTAGAAATAAGTGGGTGATAGGGTTGCTTTGTTAGGAGGGGCTAATTAGGCTTGGGAGAAGAGCACTTAAAAAAGGAAGTCTGTCAAAGAGTTAAAGTTTGAGATTGATATCAACTTAGGAAATCCAAAAAGGGTACTCAAAAATGTAAAAACATTGATAGGTTGTTTGGGAATTTTGAGAGAAAAACATTGATTTCAGTTTTGGCAGGGCTACTAGGCAAGCCTGGAAGGCTATAGTGGAAGAATGGTGAAAGATGAGTGGATAGGAGTGAAAGGGGAGTTTGAAAATGTGCTATATAAATTTGAAATGTTATGATATTTTTTATCTCCATTTATTCCAATGAACCAATTGGGTCTTCCCTACCCTTGATTGTCTCAAGTATTGCCTCATGGTCTGACTCACAAACCTTCCAAAGAGTTTTATTTTGCGGTCTTCCCCCATATCTAATTAAGTGGACATTTGATGAAACGATGAGGTTTGAATAATGAATAATATTTTTTGTGTCTCCCAATCCTTGAACAACCACAACCTAGGGTTCTTCATAGCATACCGTCTAAGCCATGTACCAGTTACAACCACTGCTCCTATAGGGTATTCTAATTCTTCACCATCGATAATTGAGCGATCCAATTTCTTTTTTGCCTCTACACAATTACACAAATAATAATATGTCCCTTCTTCATTGTCTTTAGGTGAAATAACAGCAAAAACATGGCCTGTAATGATATAAACATAATGAGGACATTAGTTTACTAAATATTTATGATAAAGTACTAAATTTGAGATTATTTGTATGTGGAAAATACCGACATAGTTGTACTAGATCAGATAAGTGATCAAAGTCAATGGATGATTCCATTTTTGTCAGTTGTAGTGATTCATGGGGATGATAGGAGGCAAGTGGACTCAAAATACGTGTATACCATTCATCAACCCATTCCTTTGACTCACACCCATCCCAATCTTCATCTACACATGATGAACAAAAGCACGCCATATGTCATGTGTGGATACTCCATGAACCTGCATTACAACTTCTAAAAGAGTGTAGCTCACTCGATCCTGTCAACGTACAACAATCCTCATATGGTGCAATGTTAGTTTCATTCATCAACCAAAAAAATCTACGAACTGTAGACTCACCTTCATTACCTAGACCCATTGTAGTGTTACACCACTGGACAATACATCCCGCATCTGACAATGTTTCTTTCTCTTTGTACTTTAATTCTTCACGTGCTAAGGCTCTTTTAATACATGCACCTGTGCCATCGTGCTCTCCCTTTCCATGACCGGCCTCTATGAAATTCCACATATATTGAATTCCAGTAATCTTATGCATCCTGCACAACCAATAAAACATCCACGAATTCTTGATTTGGGATGCACAATTATCTGACCAAATGATATGTCGATGATATTTTATGCCCCTATTTGCCAAATGACCATAAAATAGTTGAAAGCAACTGTGTACAAACTCTGTAGAATGTGAGCGATCATCACTGATATAAAAATGATACTCCCTCAATATCTTACTGTTCTCCTTTGTACTGTCTGGTGCATGCATGAATGCTATATGAACAAATATAGCAACTTGTTGAGAGCTATAATACTTTGCTTGCACCTCATTCTGTGGTTGTAGTGTGTAGTTCTCTGCAAAGTCCACAATTGAAACAATGGTATCAAGTGGGAATGTGTCCTTGCACAACTTGAATTGCATATCTAACCATCATGCTCTATGTGTATGCCTTGCATACTCATAAATAATTTGTTTACAAAAAATGTCCATGAACTGATACATTGGAATTTTTTCAATTACTAAATCACATCTTTTAGCCTCTTTTCCATCTTTTAGATTGTATGTCACGGTCTTATATTTTCCAAATTCCACTATTTCGTTACCGATTGCATGCGTACTCTCCATATGTTGACAAATTGG
Source organism: Chamaecyparis obtusa (assembly GCA_027943335.1). NCBI lineage: Eukaryota > Viridiplantae > Streptophyta > Pinopsida > Cupressales > Cupressaceae > Chamaecyparis > Chamaecyparis obtusa. Next base: position 1,016,611 of record BSBK01004301.1, on the reverse strand, counting down.
CAAACGTCGCAAACCTCCACAATCTATGCATGTACCATTCAAGCATGAGAGCTTGTAAAATTGTTGACCATCCACTCTTTCACATAAAATGGTAGATATTAATTCCCTTGAAGATCTAGGTGGGACATTTATGTTACAATCCTGCAAAACATTGTTAGAGTGCAAAGCTACACATATATTACTATAAACTTCAAAATGGTTAGAAAATTCAATATGTACCCTACAACAACAAGTTGTGTGTGTGTGATTTATCTTGACATAAAAAGGTTTACACATTTCAAAATATCTCTGACTAATTTTAATTTGAGGATACATATGCATAAATTTTGCAAAGAATTGTGTCTGAGTTGAATCCAAAAAATGTTTTGGATGTGGAACATGAATTCAACTACCAATCCTCCTCCTTACAACATCTCTTTGATTAGGAGATACCCGTGTATTATTCTCCCAAAATTCTTCAATCAAGGATTTCAAAGCTTCAACAATTGCTTTATCTTTTCGTGGTAGTCTATCAAAAAATGCCCATAACTCATTGCTATTTGGATCTTTCACTCTTTGACGCCCTCCCAGGGCTCTCATTAGAGACTTTCAACTTATTTTCAATGTTTTGCTTGTCTTTCTAATGAGTCAAGATTTCTTCATTTGAGTGCTTACTATTGTTGATGTAAGTACATGTCGTGTGACATTACTATCTTTCGTGCGTGATGTAGAACCCACACTCTCATATGCAATCATTAGATTCTTTACAATAGATTTTTCACTTGACTCATCTATCGTTCTTAGCCCAAGAATCTTCATGATGGGCCTAAATTTCAGATTTCTCATCATTTCAACAAATAGTTGACATCTTCCTGTCATGTTTAAATTCTCAAAAAATGATCTCCAAATATGCTTGGGAATCTTGTTAGGCATTGCTTGCAAAATGTTAGTATCAATATCAATCAAATATTTTGGTTTTCTATATTTAATAATTCTAGGAGCATCAAAAACATCTTGTGTGAATTGCATACCATCTTGAGTGCCTTCAACATGAGATGATGTTGTGCCCACACCTTCGAAAGTAGACAATGATGTGCCTTCAACATGATAGAAGAGTGTGCCCACACCTTCGGAAGTAGACAATGGTGTGCCTTCAACATGAAACATTGGTGTGCCTCCACCTTCAGAAGTAGAAAATGGTGTGCCTTCAACATGAAACATTGGTGTGCGTCCACCTTTGGAAGTAGACAATGGTGTGCCTTCAACATGAAACATTGGTGTGCCTCCACCTTCGGAAGTAGAAAATGGTGTACTTCTAACATTGGATGATGATGTCTCTTGAACTTGGGAACTCGTAGATGATGTCCCCGCATCTTCATAATTCAATTGTCTCATTGCACGCAAGTTTCTCATTCGTTGTCTTTTTTATTCCAATTCTAATTCTCTCTTACTTTGTATTGATGTTTCATGTTTCTCATCCAAAGGAAAATCTTCTTCTATAGTATCTAATTTTTTTTGTTCATGAAGTTGTCTCATTCTTTCCCTTTTCTTCTCTTTGTCTCTTTCATTCTCTTCTGGTGTTAAATTCTTTGCTCGTTTCCTTGGCATGATGATGATTTCTACATATCAATTGATTACAATTTTTAAAATATAATATAAATGTAAACCAATAAGTTAAATTATAATATAAATCTCTTACAATATGACAAATTATAATATAAATTTATTACACTTATATCAAATTATGTATCAAGAACAAGTCTATATCATACAAATTATAAACCAAAACACTAATAACATTTGACATGTAAAAAATAAAAAACTTACCTCAATCTCTTTTTGTCGTTTTGATTCCAATAATTGACTTTCACGATGGTGCAAAGTGAAAATTTGTCACTATGGTGCAAAATGATGTTGATTTGTCACTATCAACACCATGAAAAGTGAAAGCTTGTCGGAGAAAACACAGAATCCAGACAGCATAACAAAAAGTGGGCCTCTTTCATGAGATCCTTGCCAAATAAGATTGTTTCTTCTATTTTTACATAGCGTGAGTGCTCTATAGGGCGTACACCCTATAGGGCATGCACCCTATACATAACAAAAAACATGTCATGCGCATCTAGTCTTAAACATAGGGCGTGCGCCCTATGTAAAAGAAGAAAAAGGAAAAGAGAGAGAGGGAGAGAGAGAGAAAGAAGGGGAGAGGGAGAGGGAGAGAGAATAGAGATAGGAGAGAAGGGTAAGGAGAGAGAGAGAGAGAGAGAGAAGGGGAAGGAGAGTTAGAGAAGGGGAAAGGAGAGAGTAGGAGAGAGAGAAGGAGAAGGAGAGGTGTGTGTATGTGGGAGAGAGAGAGAGAGAGAGAGAGAGGAGAGAGAGAGAGAGAGAGAGGAGAGAGAGGAGAGAGAGAGTGAAGGAGAAGGAGAGAGAGAGAGAGAGAGAGAGAGAGAGAGAGAGAGAGAGAGAGAGAGAGAGAGAGAGGGGAAGGAGAGATTGAGAAGGGGAAAGGGAGATAGTAGGAGAGAGAGAAGGAGAAGGAGAGGTGTGTGTGTGTGGGGGAGAGAGAGAGAGAGAGAGAGAGAGAGAGAGAGAGAGAGAGGAGAGAGAGAGAGAGAGAGAGAGAGAGAGAGAGAGAGAGAGAGAAGAGATAGAGAAGGGGAAAGGGAGAGAGAGAGAGAGAGAGAGAGAGAGAGAGGGGGGGGAAGGAGAGATAGAGAAGGGGAAAGGGAGAGAGTAGGAGAGAGAGGAGAAGGAGAGGTGTGTGTGTGTGTGTGTGTGTGTGAGAGAGAGAGAGAGAGAGAGAGAGGAGAGAGAGAGAGAGAGAGAGAGAGTAGGATAGAAGGGGAAGGAGATTTAGAGAAGGGGAAAGGGAGAGAGAAGGAGAGAGAAGGAGTGAGAAGGGAGAGAGAGAGAGAGAGAGAGAGGGGGGGGAAGGAGAGATAGAGAAGGGGAAAGGAGAGAGTAGGAGAGAGAGGAGAAGGAGAGGTGTGTGTGTGTGTGTGTGTGTGTGTGTGTGAGAGAGAGGAGAGAGAGAGAGAGTAGGATAGAAGGGGAAGGAGAGTTAGAGAAGGGGAAAGGGAGAGAGAAGGAGAGAGAAGGAGGAGTGAGAAGGGAGAGAGAGAGAGAGAGAGAGAGAGAGAGAGAGAGAGAGAGAGAGAGAGAGAGAGAGAGAGAGAGAGAGAGAGAGAGAGAGAATGGGGGAGAGAGGGGGAGAGAGAGAGGGTGATGAGAGAGAGAGGAGAGAAGGGAGAGAGAGATATAGAAGGTCAGAGTGAGCGTGATAAGTGGGAGAGAGAGAGAGTGATAAGGGGGAGAAAAGGGAGAGAGAGAGAGAGAGAGAGTATGGGGAGGGAGAGAGATAGAGAGAGCACTCTCTCTCTCTCTCTCCCTCTCTCTCCCTCTATCTCTCTCTCTCTCTTCCTCCCACTTTGAATATTTCTCATCACTATGTGAATCTCATAAATTTACATAGGGCGCACACCCACACCCTATAGGGTATGTGCGCTTTGTAAAGGATTTGAATTTACCAATCCTAAGGCTTGGATTTGCCTTGGAGATCCAACCCAAAGACTTGGATGATTGAAATAGGCCTGAGACATGTTTTCCAGCAGACATACAAAAAAATGACATCTTTTTTTGTGTGCTCCTCGTCAGGTTTACTCATGGCTCAAGAACGTAAAAATCAGATGACATGATATTGTAGATCTCTTTGTTAGCTATCTAAGAATATAATTTATTTTGAATTCTGATTATGTTAATTTTTTCAACTCTAATTTCTTTTGTGTATGTCCATTTTTTGTAAAAAACCAATATGCAGTATTTTGGGCATAGATTTTGGCTCGTTCATCAAATTTTGCAATAAGTTACATTTTTAGAAACTAGACTCCATTCTACACACTTTAAAAAAAATAAAATTTAATTTTTGATTAGTTTTAAATGATCTATAGGGGGAGCACACAAAAATTTCATGTTTTCAGGATGTGTGCACTTCGTAAATTCATAAAAAAATTATACGTTCATATAAAAATTACCAAAAAAATTCAGGATAAACTAAATGGTGTTAGCTAACTTCTCACTGGAGCGATTAAAAAAATTCAAAAAAAAAGTTCACATTTTAGGGGGAGCACACCAGACGCTATGTTATGTTTTTGGACAAAAAATAGGACCACTTTTTGTGCTCTCCCTTTTTGAGGGCCTTAATCTGCACCATTTTCAAATTAAGTTAGTAGTTTAGGAACTAGATTCAGAGTATTACAACTCTTGTTTTTGTCACATCTCAAAATTTTGAGTCTAACTATCTTCAATTTCTTGTTGAAGTTTAGAGTTTTTTTATTTCAGGAAAAAAGTGGCATCTTATACCCCCTTTTTGGTCCCCCATCTTTGTGCACTTACCCCTATGTTTTTTGGAAGGTAATGATGGAAGCCTTCATAAATTCTTTAGATTTTAATATGTGGGAAGTTGTAGTTACAAAATATACTATTCCAAAAACTATACCCACCGATCCTAATGATAAGACCAAGTATGAGCTTGATAAAAGAGTAAAATTTTCTATCATGTGTGGTCTTACTAAAGATGTGTTTGTAAAAGTCATGTACTGTCAGTCTGCTAATGATATCTGGGCAAAATTGGAAACCATTTACCAAGGTGATGAAAAATTTAAGGAATCAAAATTGATAACTTTAAAAACTCATTTTGATAATTGGAAGATGAATGAGGATAAAAGTATAGCTGCTTACTTCTTAAGAATTGATGAACTAGTCAATGCTAGAAGGGGATTAGGAGAGATAATTGAAGAACATGACATTGTCTCAAAGGTAGTTAGAATTGTTCTACCTAAATTTGAAACAAAGATCTCTACTTTAGAAGAAAAGAAAAACTTTTCTAAAATGACTTTACATCAGTTACAAGGAACCTTGACTGCATATGAGATGAGAATCAGCAATCAAGTTGGTTCCACATCAAAAGAGACGGTCTTTAAGGCTGAGAAACAAGATGAGAGTGATTCAAATTTAACAGATGCTCTAGAAGCATTGTTAGTTAGAAAAATGAGAAAGAAATATCAAGGAAAACCTAAGTGTTTTAGTTGTGGTCAATTAGGACACTTTGCGACAAAATGTCCCTATGTTGATCAAGATGATAACGATGGGAAAATTGAATAAAAGGTTCAAGAACTTTAAAAAGAAGAGTCTCTTGTCAAAAGAGGACTCAAACAAAGAATCAAATGATTCAAGAGAAGAAGGAGAAACATTATTCATGGCTAAAATAATAAATGTTAGATTACTTATGACATGTGTTAGTTCTAGAATTAGTTAGAATAGTTATTGTCCATTAGTTACATGTATTAACTAGTTATTTTTTATGATATTAATTCTAGATCCCCTTAAGACCTCTCTCCAATGTCCAAATTATTAGTGTTAAATTAAAGAAATCAAAACTAATTTCTTTAGTCTCTTTAGTTCTTGCAAAGAGAGAAGAAGTTCTTCCTCAAGATCAACGTCTTCATCTAAATCAAATGAAGATTCTAATTTACTAGATTCTAAAGGGCGCAATTAATCTCAAATCATGAAAAGGAAAATAAAATGTTGCAAGCTGATTTAGAAAATGCAAATCATCTTATTGAGAATCAAAAATTATCACTTGATGAAAAAGAAAAGAAACTAATTTTATTACAAAAGCAGATTGACCAATTTGACTTAAATGTTAAAATAGTTGAAAAAGAAAAGTCTTCAAAACAAGGCTCAAGCAACTTCTTAAGGGTTATTATTTCAATTGTAATCTTTTTGGTCATAAGGCATATAAATGTAAGATGAGCGGAATTGAGCATGGCTTCAAGAAAATAATTAGATGTTTCAAGTGTTTTCATTACAGGCACTTTGCTAATTAGTGTAAATTGAATTTAAAGCTCAAACAAGTATGGAAACCTATTGTCTTGAATATTGAAAAGTGTCTTATTGTTGAAACAGCCCTATTTGTCCATAAACCTACAACTTGGGTTTTGGACAGTGGTTGTTCACATCATATGACTAGTTGTAAAAGCAAGTTTAAAACCCTAGAAGATTTTGATGGAGGGTTTGTTCGGTTTGGAGATAATTCAAGTGCCTATATCACAAGTCATGGTTCAATAATTCTCAATAAAGATACACCCATTCATGATGTATATTATGTAGAAGGTCTAAAACATAACCTTCTAAGTGTAATCCATATTTGTGATAGCGGATATTCCATTTCTTTTAATGCTAAAGGATGTTCAATCAAGAATGAAAAGAACAAAGTTATTGCTAGTGGTTTAAGAACAGGAGGAAATCTTTATAATCTAATTGATTCTACAGTTCAAGAGTCATCATTGATTAATACTTGTCTTGTGAGTCAAGTTGAAGAAAACCGGTTATGGCATAAAAGATTGGGACACCTAAATTTTGATAATCTTGCTAGAATCAGCAAGAACAAAAAAGTTAGAGCCTTACCTCTAATCAACAAACCAGCTAATGTTTGTGAAGAGTGTGTAAAAGGTAAACAAACAAGAATGTCTTTCAAAACCAAAGAATGCTTATCTAATAGACCACTAAAGCTTGTGCATACTGATCTATGTGGTCCAACTAAAACTCCATCCTTGAATGGTGAACAATATTTCATGCTATTTGTAGATGATTACTCAAGAATGGTTTGGGTAACTTTTTTGAAACATAAATCTAAAGCTTTTGAATGCTTCAAAATTTTTAGGAAAATGGTTGAAAGGGAAACTGATCTAAAGTTGAAATGTTTAAGGTCAGATAGAGGTGGAGAATTCACCTCCCAATAATTCATTGAGTATTATGAAAAATATGGCATCAAGAGGCAGCATTCAACTGCCCGTACACCACAACAAAATGTTGTTGTGGAAAGGAAAAAATAGAACTATTAAAGAAATGGCTAGAACAATGTTAAATGAAGCCAAACTACCTGATAAATTCTAGAAAGAAGTTGTTCATACAACTGTATATATTCTAAACAGAGCTCAAATCAGAGTAAGGACTGCTTATACTCCTTATGAACTATGGCATGGAAAAACTGCTAATATCAAGAACTTCAAAATTTTTGGTTGTAAATGTTTTATTAAAAGGATAATGATTTGTTAGAAAGCTTTAGTTCAAGATCTAATGAAGGTATATTTTTAGGATACTCTACACATAGTAAAGCTTTCAAATGCTATAATAAAAGGTTGAATAAAGTCATCGAAGCTATAAATGTGATATTTGATGAAAGTTCTTTGTTGAACAATAAAAATGAAAAATGTGTTGAAGAATATTCTTTTCAAAGAATAGAACATGTTTCAGGTGATCATGAATCAGATGATGGTGATCAAGAAATTCTTAATCAAAATGAACAAGAAAATTGCTCAATTCCTCAAGAAGCCAAAACTACTCTAAAAACTCCTTCTAGAATTATAGCAAAAAGACATCCTGAGTCTCAAGTCATTGGAGATATAGAGGGAGGAATTCTAACTAGAAGAAAATCCAAAATTGATGAGCATGCACATATTGCAAAACATTTATGTCTGATATCAAACTTTGAACCAAAAAATGTGACTGAAGAATTGTTAAATCCTTGTTGGTTGAATGCTATGCAAGATGAAATAAATCAGATTGAGAAAAATAAAACATGGGAACTTGTCCCTAGACCTGATGACAAGAATGTCATTAGTGGAAAATGGGTATTTCGAAATAAATTGAATGAAGATGGTAAAATAATAAGGAACAAAGCCAGATTTGTTTGTAAGGGTTATACTCAACAGGAAGGTATTGATTTTTGTGAAACATTTGCACCGGTTGCAAGAATGGAATCTATTAGAATCTTTCTTGCATATGCTAGTTATAAAAAGTTTATTGTTTATCAAATGGATGTTAAAATACCATTCTTAAATGGCTACCTTGAAGAGGAAGTCTATATGGAACAGCCAGAAGGTTTTGAATCTTCTGATAAACTTGATTATGTGTATTGTCTTAAAAAGGCACTATATGGCCTAAAACAAGCTGCTAACGCTTGGTATTCTCGGTTGGATAAACATCTTACTGCAAATGCTTTCACTCGAGGTAGTGCAGACAACACTTTATATACTAAAATTGTTAATGTTGATATTTTGGTAGTTGAAATTTATGTGGATGATATCATTTTTGGATCAACTAATGATAAATTGTCAAAACATTTTTCTAATGTCATGGAATTTGAATTTGAAATGTCACTTTTGGGTGAACTTACCTTCTTTCTTGGTTTACAAGTATTACCGTTAGAACATGGTTTGTTTCTATCTCAAACAAAGTATGCCAAGGAGATGTTGAAGAAATTCAACATGGTTGACTGCAAGCCTGTCAGCACCCCTATGGAAACAAGTTGCAAGCTAATAAAAGATGATGACTCCCCTTTAGTTGATCAAATCTCATACAGATCCATGATTGGCAATTTATTGTATCTCACAGTATCTAGACCTGATTTAATGCAAGCAGTTTGTATGGTCTCTCGGTTTCAATCTGCTCCAAAACAGTCCCATCTTAATGTAGTTAATCGTATATTTAAGTACATTCAAGGTACTCTTGATTTTGGCCTATGGTATCCACATAATAATGATTTCACTCTTCTTGGTTATACAGATGCAGATTGGGGTAGTTCTGAAGATAAAAAAAGCACTAGTGGTGCTGCATTTTTTCTCGGTGACCGGTTGGTTGCCTGGCATAGCAAGAAACAAGACTGTGTCACATTATCTTCTTGTGAGTCTGAATTTGTTGCTGCTACAACATGTTGTACTCAATTAATATGGATGGATTATCAGTTATCTGATTTAGGCATTCAAGTCTCAAAGCCTATCACCATTTTGTGTGATAATATGAGTGTCATTCAGTTAAGTAAAAATCTTATTTTACACTCTCGCACTAAACATGTTGTTGTGAAACTTCACTTTCTTCGCGATAAGGTCATTGATAAAGAGTTTCAGTTGGTATATGTTCCTACTCAACGGAAAGTTGCTGATATTTTCACCAAACCCTTGGCTCATGATAGTTTTGAACATTTTCGCACACGATTGGGAGTTATCTCTCAATCTCTCTTGCACTGATTATTTCCCCCTGGGGGAGTCTATTATATGTTTATGCTTCTATCCACAGACATCTATGTTGTTTTTAAAGTAGTGATGATAGTGATTATATCTATGTCAATGTTTTTTTATTTTTATTCTTGGTCCTTGATGCAAAATGGGGGAGGATGTCTTTCTCCTTATCCTTATTTCCTTATTGATCAGTTGTGATGGTTACAGGATAAACTGGTACAGTTGATAGTTCATTCCTTGTTGATCAGTTGTGATGGTTACAGGATAAACTAGTACAGTTGGCAATTGGTTCAAGTATATAGATACAGTCAGATTTCATCAGGTATTTTTCTTTCATACACATTTGCAGCTATGATGGTTGTGATGTTATAGGATGTACTGGTCCAAGTGGCAGTTTGTTCAGGTATACAGTTTTTATGGCACTTTGTGTAGGTATACAGATTTCATACACACTAGCATTTCCTTTGTTATATTGATGCATCCTAATCACTATTTCATGTATAAATGAATGTCCTATTTATCAAATAGACAGATGAGTATATCATTAAAATATTTGTTTATACATATATACTTATTTGTGTATGTGAAAAACATTCATTTATATCTGTATAAGTTATGATGTATGAGTTATAGCAAATGATTTTGCCTCAAGGACAATGAGGGAGTTTGTTGACATGTTTTTTGTCACTTGATGCAAAATGACAACTCGTGCAAGGGTGGCAACTAATATTATCTTTGAAAAGTCAATATATCCTTGATTGCCGATATGATTAACTACAGTCTTGATAACTGTTAAGTTCGTGGTCATTTATGACACCGTCTCTTGACTACTCTTGGTTAAATCCACTAACCAGCATGGGTACTTAACTTGGTCCTCATGACTCCACGTGGTATCTTATGGCGGATCTCAAATTTTATGAAACGTGTTTTTGTGAATGAGATGAAAGCAAGAAAGGGTTATCAAGAAACTTGTTTCTCTAATTTTGTTTGTGCCCTAAGACCGCCGCCATGAATAACTTGACAGAGATGTTGAGCTTGTGGGTTCTCAGAACTTTTTGTGGGTTTTCTCTATGTTTTTCACTGTGATGCCCTAATTCTTTTGATAATACTTGGATCAGCTGAATAAGGACAACTATGAGAGATGTTTTTCTCATTCAACTAGATATTGACAAAAGAAGGTAATCTTTGATGTCTTTCAAGTTCAAGTATGACAAATTACCATATTTCATCGGTAAAAGCAGGTTAATTTATTTCTTACTATCTTTATAGTTTTGGTTCCATGATACAGTTACAAGTCTTGACGGTTTGGATTTGTGTCAACTGTTTTATAAAGAAATAATTATGGTCATGGGAGATTAAAAAGTTTTTTTTGTGTTGATGTAAACACACTGCTCTAAAAAGGAAGTTTCTTGTTTTGTTAAAGAGATTGTTTAAATAAAAACTTGTTGACAGTTATACGATAGTTAAAGCAAGGTTGTTCAATGTTCGGCTTCAGCACACAGATTGAGAACAATAACAACACCGATTTTTTTATCATAGAAGATGAAAGTGTTTGAAAAGGATTGATTATCAAAATATTTTTTATTATTACTTCACCCTATCAAAGGGTTTATTGTATAAAACAGTTACAGTTATAATAACTGTTGATTAAAACATTGAAAGAAATATTGTCATAACCCTATATATAAGAAAGCATATGCATACCCAAAAAAGTGTATACTTGTGCTTTCTTGTGTAGAGAAATTGCGTCAAGGTTGATTTATGAAGAAATCATATGATTGGATTGGATGTAGTTGTATGAATGCAAAACATATTTATTGTATTTATGCAATTACATGTGATCTGAAACAAGATATACAAAATATTAAGGAGTTCAAGCTCCTTGAAGCTGCAAAACTGATGTAAGAGTTGGAGCTCTTTGTGAATCAATAAGAGGTACAGATTTTTGGAGTGTTTTTTATCCTATGAGAAAACCTATTTGGGTTTTGAGGGTTTTCCACTAGACACAAATAATATGTTCATGTTTTGTGAGTTTGCTTTAGATGCTCTGATATCTGTCATTTGATTATATTTGTCCAGGCATTTCATGTTCTTTGTTCAATTAAAATTATTTGTCTTATGCATAAGTTTATAGATCTTGTTTACCATATCAATATTTTTTGAATCAAAGTAAATACTTTCTTATTCTGCAAATACGCTGATTCACCCCTCTCAGAGTATTGGAATTGGCATTTGGTATTCCAGCACTCAAACGGGCCCTAAACGTGTAATGTTTTAAACTTAGAAAAGAAAGGCAAAAATATTGCAAGGTAACAAAGGTCAACAAAAATGCAGAGTTGATCTTCATCCTTGGAGTCTATTGAACTATAATCAGCATCGCCATTACCAAAAATGGAGTAGTGGTCGTGCAACCACAGAGTCAATATTAGAGTTGAGGAATGGGAAGAACCGTTTGAGGATAACATTGGCGATGAACAACTACAGCTACTCTTCAATTTCCAGTGTCAACACTATAAGAACATTTTGGGTGAAGAGACACTTTCCCCTCAGGCTCGGAGAATGATCTATCCCTCGCATCTCATTTCAATTCTTCTCTCAAATATATTAGATTTAGTTTAGTCATGAAAAGCTTTGGATAAAATAGCAAATGAGACTATCGTACCAAATTACATAATGGGAAACAAACTAAGACTAGCGATCCAGCGCTATGTTAATACATATGATAGCATCAAACAGGCATTAGAAACTCAAAATGTGCATCCTCTCTAGAAAAAATTGTGTAACCTTGGTAGGGAGTTAGATGCAGATATGAGAACGAAAATATTCTCCAAATTACATGTGATATTATCCATCATAGGGCACGAGCACAATTTGATAAACAACCACCTCCAATGGGTTTGTGAAAGCAAGATAATACCATTTCCCCTATTTATCCTACACAGGGATCTCGTTGTCTCTTAGCCCCATCTTCATGCCAGGTACAATTTGAAAATGCTATCAATGTCCACCTAGAAAATCATGTAGATAATGCACTTCAAATTGAAAACCAAGATGAGAATGATGTAGATTTGCAACCCATGGAGGAATAATAGATAAAGACTTTCAATTTTGTTTTTTGGGTCAAAGTCTCTTCCAAATTCCTCAATTTTTGCTCGGAGACAACAGTAAGTTTTTGTTTGTTTCAATTTGGGCACCATGCCACAAATCTGTTCTTTGATATTGTTGGTAAAAGCACAAGTTTAACTCAGTTTTATTTCAAGAATTTATAACACTATTCTCGGGCACATTTAGAAAATGAGCCTAGTGTGTATCAAAATAATAGTGATACTTAGCTTGAATTTTATGATCAATGGTTTAAACCGAAGGAAGAATTAGGGATATAGTATATATGTTGCTTTCAATTATGCAATTTTGTGTTTGGTGGTAGGATGAAGAAACAATGTCTTTGACTATTTTTGTGCACGGTGCCTACTCTGCATTTTGTGTTTGGTATACAAAGCATGTGCAACAGGTTACTTCTCCTTCACAATATGGATACCGATGAAAAAGGACAAAAAAATCATTTTTCTATTCATGTGAAATGTGAGGCAACCACCAACAACCAAGTAGTAGAGCATGGGATCTTCAAATTGGATATAAGCAACAGAGCACCGGGCCATTAATCAGTTCAGAGAAAAGGATTTGGATTAACAGGGCCAACTAGTGATTGGTCAAGCAATCGATCTTATTTCAATGCAACTGTAAATGCAATGTTAACACTGTGAGTCGTTTCTGTGGAGTTGTTTTTTTGGCTGCCATTTATAATCTAACTGTAATAAGGGAATACCTAAATTAGATTGTATATAGGAAGTATATGGACTTAATCATATATTTTAGATTTAGTCAATCATCTTTTGTATATTGAGCAAGGAATGGAGGTTTTTTTCATTGGTTCTTTTTTTCAGGAGCTCTTGAATCAGTTATTATTATATATAAATATATTAGTGCCTTTCCACTTTTTCCTTAAAAAAAACTTTTTTTTTTCCTTTCTTATGATTTTTTGAAATTAAAATGAAGGTCATAGATATGAGGGTGATGCAACATGCAAAGAATATGATAAATATGCAAGGTTTCCTAAATGCAAGGATATAACTAAGCATATAAGGTATGACTAGCTAAATGCAAGGATGCAGACTCATATGCCAATCACAAAAGTAGGAAAATTTAGGTAGAGAAAAATGAGAGATTTGGAAACCCTAATGTCATTATAATACAGTTTTTCAAGTTTTCCAGCCAATTGCGTTGAATTCTTATAGAGGTTGTATTGCATGAATATGGTAATTATGTATCAAGGTTATAATATAGTAACTGCGTAGCAAAATAGTTGCAGATGCAATTTATGATCAACAATTGTGTATAATGAACAATACAACTATGTCTTATGTCTAGGAAATATTATGTTGAATTATTTAAAGTTGTGTATAATGGTTATGTTGGTTGCATCATTTTCTCTATGATAAAGTTATTGACAACAAACACGAAGAACACACATGCAAAACATGGTTTTTTGACACAAATTAAACTACAATACACTTTGTGTATATCCAATGACTTTTTCAAGCCACCAAGTTTTCATTGGTCGTGTAACAAATGAAAGCATAAACATAATTTTATCAACCTAGGGTCAAAAAGTTTCATTATAATGTTTTAGGCCCATTACTTGGATTTCCATCAACTCACACATCCCTATCACACCCTAAGGTGTGCCTATGTTTTTGCCTTTGTCCAGATCTTGATCAAAGAGGATTTCTCCCTAATTGAGTCAATTTCTTGGGAAACATATGATGGGGATCTTGGGGGGAGATTCTTCCCTCCCCTCGCAATGAAATATTATAATGTTTAGAGGTGAAACAAGTGGCCTCTATCTTAAGGTTTTTAGTTAGATCCATAGAACCTTCCCAATCGAATAATAGGAGTGAGACACTAAATTTTTTAATTGATCATGTTGTCTCCTTAAACACTTTGTCCCAATCTAAGATACCACTCACACGTCTGACCAAGCTTAGTTAGGTATAA
>BSBK01004301.1:885000-997500 GCA_027943335.1 Chamaecyparis obtusa | reverse complement strand
TAATTTTTTGATGATTTTTAATGAAAAATCAATTTTAAGCTCAAATTAGCAAATATTTTAAAAAAATTTACATTTTCATAAATCTATTGAAATTCCAATGGGAGTTTGTTCTTTAAGAGCGAAAAATATTGATAAAAAAATAATATGTTTAAAAACTTATATGTTTTAATCAATTCGCTCCCTAGGGAATAATTGAATGAATCTTAGGATGAATTTTTTTTTGTAGGTTAGAATTGTATTGAGGAGATCTCAGTCCAAATTGCAAATTTTTTCTAAGCATTTTTTGCCAATTTATAATTTTTTCATGATTTTTAATGAAAAATCCATTTTCGGCTCAAATTAGCGAATATTTCAAAAAGATTTACATTTTCATAAATCTCTTACAATTACAAGGGAAGTTTGTTCTTTGATTTTTTTATTTAGATGAAAAATATTTATCAAAAGTTTCAATGTTTGAAAACTGATATGTTTTGATAAATTTATTCCATAGGGTACTATTGAAAGATTTTTTTCTAAAATTCTTATAGTTTTAAAAAGCTATTGATTTTAATAGAGATGTAATTTTTTGAGTTTTATTTTTAGGGCCAAAATTGTAGCAAAAAGTCCAAATTTTGTTGACTAGGTCAAACTTAAAAAAATAAAAAATTGTAATTTTATGATGAGCTTGTATTTTATTTACACATGTTTCAACTCAACATGGGATCATCTTATATTTTTTTTTAAGAGTCTATTATGATTTTTAATGTCATTTGAAATCATTTTGTGGAATTAACTCACTTTTGGGATTATCATATTTAGATTAAAATTTAAAGTTAGATTAGATTTTCATTTTTCTTAGATTAAATTGTGTTTTCATTTTCTTTCTTGGGGAGCTAATTTTTCTTTTTGTGGGCTTATGGGGGTATTAATCATTTTTTCAAAGACATTATTTTGAAACTAGTAATGACATTTGGTGCAGGACGATTGTTGAAGACTTAATTTTTGAAACCAACTGATTGTTTAATTAGATAATATTTTGATTTGGTGCTTAAAATTTACCAAGTGTTTGGCATGTTTGGTGCATTGGCACATTTTATTTAGAACCCAAGATAAAATAAATGTATCCTCTCCCTTGCCTTTGTGGATCTTTGGTGAAGAAAAATGTGTTTTATCTTTTAGAGGGCGACCTTTGGTGGGAAAAGAGGTACTCACCCCAAAGGATGACCCAAGCAGTAATAAGCTAAAGCCAAGCCCTTTTGAACTGCTATATAAGAAAAGTGGTTGCGATTAGTGTCATAACCAACAAGTGTTGATTACATTATACCAAGAAGAATATTTCCCTCAGTACCTGTGTGGTACATAAAAACTTGTAGAATGTAACTTTTGCAGGTTGGGAGGATTCCCTAATGAGGCTATTTGTCACATGTATAGCCAGCTAAATGGATGCCCTTACTAGAAAACCTATTGTGTTAGTGGCCAAAAACCTTCTATTCATTGACATAGGGGGAAACCCTAATGACATCCCACACTTTCACAACTCTTAGTAGAGATAGCAGTTTCTTGGGAGGTGATGACCATTGGAATTCAAAGCTTGGTCGTGTTCCTGAGAAGTGAGTGCACTGTAAGGGATATCTCGTGCCTCCAAGATTCTAGGCTATACACTTTGAGTAAGCGTGTCTAGACTTGTCTAAGTGGGAATTCAGTGAATATTATCCTTACCTAACCATAGGTTTGTTCTTGTCTTTATTCTCATAAGAAAAGACTTTGTTTGGTGTGTGTGTTCAAAACATATTCCTAATCAACAATCACTTGCCCAAACTTTTGAACACTAACACAAACACATTACTAAACCTTGATCAAAAAAATTGTCCAAACTTTCAAAACATAAGAAACACAAACCTTGCATCTTTGTTTCAACTTTTCATAGGTATCCTTTAGGTTTCCTCACTTGCATCTTTCATCCTAGGTCATCCCTTTGATCATTGCCTTAGTCCATCTTTTCATACACTCTTGGATCATCCATTTCACTTTTCTTAGTTTATGACATTATGTTTCATTTAGAACCTTTTCCTTGTTACCATTTTTGTATCATCATTTTAGACTTATCATATTGCTTAGTTATCCTTTGTTCGGTCCTTACCCCTAGTTTTCATTTAGGTCCTTGTCTTGTCCTTATCATACTATCATTTTTCATCATCTTAATAGACCATCATCTTTAGGGTCCCTTTTCATTTCATTTGTCACCTTTGACTTAGATTATCCAAGCCTCTTAAAGTTATATGGTATACCTTATCTCCTTTAGGTCATATTCATCTTCCACCTCTTTGGAATCATATTAGGCATTTCCCTTGTGCATATTCCATATAGATCTGCACCCATGGGTTTTGGAACAATATCCCAAGATTTTAGGAAACAACAAGAAACATCATCCCAACCTAGTCCAACACAAAAAAAAGGATACATCACACAACCAAATTTTGACTCATATTATAACAATGGCCCACCCATATTGAATATACAACTAAATGAGGTTTTTCCTAAATTGCATATACTTGGACTAAAATAACCAAATGAGGCTTTGACTAAATTGTGTATACTTGGAGAAAAATAACCAAATGAGGATTTTCCTAATTTGCATATGCATGGACCAAAACAACCTAATGAGGTTTTTCCTAAAATGTGCATACTCAAACCAAAATTCTCATTTTCAAATGAGGTGAGAAGTATACCCTTTCTTGGACCATAGTCAAATTTAGATAGAATATCACAGTTCAAATCAACACAACCAAGGCCGCCATCAAATTTTGAACCAATGTTTCCAATGCAACCAAGTGTTCCTCAAGCAACCAAATGACCCTTGGTACCTCAACTAATTTATAAAATAATTCAATCCTCATCAAGGTCACATACGATTACAAAAACAAGCTTACCATTGGTGACATCACATGCTAGTAAACCTCCTTTTATGTCCTTAAGTGCACCACCATGAGCTTCCTAAACTAACAAAACTAGAAACACACCATCCTTTGGGCACCAGTCAAGCATATCCAATGTACAACCCATTGTATCACAAGTCCAATTAACAAATATGTTGAAATGTGGAATCTTTAACATGACATTAGAAACAAAACCACAAAAATGACAGAAAATCAAACATAAAAATCTTAAATATTTGCCTCAAAATTTAGATCATACATAAGAAAATATCTTTGATCATAATCATAATTATTTGCCCATGTCTATAAATGGATCATTCCAAAATAATCACATCAATGACATATCCATATTCCATCAAGAATGTTTTCCTCAAATAGCCTTTGTTTCCTACCGTTCCTTTAACCCCTAAAGTTTCACAAGAAGAATCTACACCATCCTCATCAAATAGAATATCCAATGATGAAATATCCCAAGGGCTATCCCTAATAGATTTCCAAAATAGTCTATTTCTTAGTACAATCCCCTTTTACAATTCAACAATTCTAGATCCAATGTCACCATATGCTTTATTCCCAAGCAAGCCCTTTTCAAAGAGTCGTATTCATACTCCTCCTTCCATATGTGAAGACATTGATTATTTTCCTGAATCTCCTATACATATTCCAGTTGATACCCCGTGTCAAGAGGATGATTCAAAGAATGAAGAAACAAGTCCTAAAATAGATCAAGATCCCAAGCATGACCAATCCCAAACAATTGTTGACAAAGATCCCATCTTCCTTAAATATAATGATAATCCTACCATTTTTTACCATCCTCTTAATGATAATTATCATCTTTATCAAGAAAAATTTTTCCTTTGAAGCCTTATCAACCTTCCTATTCCTAAGCAAGATCATGATACCCCATCCATTCTTCCTAATGATTCCATCCAAGGTCAAGAGCATAATATCCTTAATGTGGAGATTGATGATCCCCTTCCAAGTCAAGATCAAATAATTTATTTATCACCATGCCCACTACAATATCCCATCATCCCTTTGGATCCCCCACAAGATCCCACCATCCCTCTAGATCCCTACATTCCTTTATATGCATCTCTTATTACTTCATGTCCACCACAACACCCTATTTTTCTAAATTATTCCAAAATTCCTATTATTCCACCACATGAATAACTTGTCATATCTCTTGATCCCCCTCATGAATCTAACAAGTTTATGCAAGATGTTAATAAACCTACAACATATCAAAAGGGTTCCTCCACTTATATTTGGTCTGATTTACTTTCCACTCGTATCATATCTTTTGTATCATTTCCACCTCAAAATGAACTCATGTCATGTTTCCAAAGTACCAAGTATCCAGTTAACAGTTATCAAAGCAAACATTATCGATACAAAGGTTTAGGCCTCCACAAGTAAGGTATATTATAACCCCTCCATATCAAAGAAAATCATAATGATCATAGCCTCAGTTACATACCAAATTCTCAAGATGTTGGTATCCCTACAAAATCAAAATTTAAATGCACACCTCCCCCTTCAACCCTTCCGTCCATCTTAGGTCTATATATCCATCCATCCATTAGCTCACAATCCATTTATCCTTTTATGGGTCAAGAATAGAAAAGGAACACATATTTGAGAACCTTCAATCCATCCAAAAGACCTCCACATTATTCCCATCCATCCAACATGCCTCAATATCATTAATATCCATCCACGAATCCCATTTCATTTCCAAGCAATTTGGATGTCAATTATAAAGTCTATAAGTCCAAAAATCCACATTCTATCAAGGATCAACATGTCGTATCTAATCAACATGTAAAAATATAGAAAAATATGATCCAAAAAGAAAAAGAAATTTTTGATAGGCCACAAAGGCCCACTATGAAAAATAAAGATAAATCAAAAGCTATATGGGTTCCTAAATCCCTTATACAATAATTGCATTCTAAGGAACCACAAAAGAAAGAAAAAACAAAATCCATGTGCATTCCTAAGAATATCATTGAAGCACAAATTCACAAAGAAAAATCAAAGTTGACATCCAAACTTTCTTTACTTCCATCTAAATATCTTCCATTTTCCAAATCCAATTTGGGTCCTTATGTCCCAAAATCCATGTCCACTCCTCCAAATTCCAAATTTAATTGTCCTTCATCACTTCAACACTCTTCAAGGTGTGTGCCAATGTTGTTCTTTCCATCATTCCCATTTAGTCAAAATCAAGCTTTATTACACCCCTTCCATTATCCAACACCTACTTTCCAACATTTCATCTATCCCATCCAACCTTGTCCATAAATTTGTATCCAATTTTGTCCAACCATCCATTCCATTATTACCCTACCAACGTCTTTGAGTATACCTTCATATCCATGGTCCATTATTGCACATAATTCAAGAGTATCATCCAAATAATAAGATGCTTGATTCATTTGTCTATTTCATGACATGCATCCATTATTTTCCAAAAATGTCAAAAAAGTCAAAAGAAAAAAAGAAAAAAAAGTGAGAAAAAAAAAGAAAAAAGAAAAAGAAAAAAATCATTCATCCACAAGTGAAAACCTAGAAAATAGGTGCTTTGGGAAAGTACCATGATGAAAACCTAGAAAATAGGTGTCATTTTTAATCTATGAACATCTTGCATTCCATACTTAGGGGCAGGTTTTATCCATGTTATCATATCATATCCCCCGTCATGTCATACTTGGGAGAAGGTTTATTTATGTTATCCTATCATATCATATCCATCACATCCTTCATTATCCATTATCTCTCATGTCCATCACCCTTCTTTGCATATATATTTCCTTTTCCATCTTTTATCTTGGCGAGGTTGAGAATCTTCATAATTATCATGTATTTTATCTGCTTCGCATTGACCTTATCCCTTTTGGTCCTTTTCAATTAATCATATTTTCATACCTTTTAGTCCTTATCTTGGCCTTATCTAATCCTTTGATCCATGTTGTTTATCCATCCTTTGGATCTTGCTTATGCATTCATGTCTTCCCCTTATCCTATCATTATCCCATCCAAAGACATCCCTTGATCTTGATGTAATATAAGGATGTAAAATGCAAAAACATTTTTTTCAAAAACCTCTTGACATGTCCATTTTGATGCATAACTTGTCATTCAGCACACAATCTACCTTACCCTTGTCATGTATAATCCTTTGTCTTTAAATAAGAACATGTTCTCCCCTCGTAGGATAGTCATTGGGAGTCAAATCATCCTTCAATTCCATTATAAAAGCTTCTATCATCTTTCCTCCATCAATTTTCATTTCATCGACATATTCATCCATTCACAATGTCCTTACCTTGCTAGACACTGGAAATAAAAAAATACATCTTTCTCGAGCATTAATATCCTAGAAATTTATAAAAATTAAATAATATCCTAAAAAATCATTAAAATTATTAAAAGTCCTGAAAATTTAACAAAAAAAACTTAAAAATCCAAAAAAATTAAATAAATTTTAAAAATCCAAACCAATAAAGTATCAATTTTTTGATACTAATGTCATTTCATTTCATTTGTTATTTCATTTCATTTTCAATAAGTTGTCCTTTACAATAAGAAAAACATTTTAGTAAATGCAATTAGGAGACATAGAACCATGCAATTCATGAATCATGCATCAATAGACAAACCTATCCAATCATGTCAGCAATCAATTCAATCAAACTTTTCATCATCAATCAATCATCTTTATTTGATTTTTTTCCATTTTTCCTATCAACATTTTATTTTATACAGGATGTTTCCTTCCCAAGATCGTACATTATCATTACTTATCACATGTCCTATATAGGATGTTTCCTTCCTGAAACCAGACACATTAATCATTATTGTCATTACTTTTAACTATCAACTTTAGAAATTAGATCTGATTGGTCATTGGCTTTCTTGTCTTGGTAAGTATTATATTTTATTGATTTCATTTTGATACCATGTTCCTATGCTACTCTAGGATACTACTGAGTGGTGAGAGTGGCTAGGGTGGTTCATGGTCCTTTATTTTACTTTTTGTTTTGTTTTTGGGATGCTCTCATGAAATTCTAGGGCATGTACTTTGACTCGTGATGTATGTGTTCTAGGGTATATTGGGACATTCCTTGTCTTCGTTATGTCTGATCTCATGCAAAACATATCACAAGATCACTCTAACTTTATATATTTCATGATGCAATGCATCCAATTTTCATATCAAAAAGCTCCACAAAAGACAAACATTGCACTAATAAAGAAAAGCAAGGATTGATTTTTTTTTTCCTTTTTAATTGTTTTGTCTCAGGTCCTTTCAAGTTGGATTTGTTTTCCTTTTGTCTTTTCTTATTTCTCTCTTTTGTTAGGCTTGTTTGGATCTTATGTTCTTGGCTTTATTTTTTTAAAATATGGCCTCTTCTTTTCAAGTTTTTCACCTAATTTTTCGAGGGGGCACCCTCGCAGCCTTTTGTGTTTGCATCATCCTTTTAATTCGGTCTTTCTTTTTTTATTTGAAACAATGCTCAGAATCGCATTGTCTCAAAGAGGGGAAAAATATAGACACCTAAAAATGGTCATTACCTCTCCCTCCCCTTTAAGCCATCTTTTATGTCCCTAGTCGGTTTTACTCAATTTCATCTATTTTTGTCCATTTTTGTTCATTTTAAGTAATTTTGATTTATTTTGAATTATCATGGTTCATCTACCATGTTGTCACTTTATCTTGGTCATCTATAACATTTTTGGTCAATTTCACATGTTTAATTTAATAATTATTTAATTGATGTATATATAGTTCTTTCTAGAGAATTAAATTAATTATTTAATTAATGTTGTAATGTCCCATTTTTGCATAAATAAAACTCATTTATTTATGCTTTATTATCTTTTATTTCACCTTCAATTTCAAATGACTTTTTATTGGCTTATTTTATTTCTCATTTAAATATTTTATTATTTAAATGACCTTTGGGCTTTTTGGAGGGAAATTATAAATTTTGTTTATTATTGAGCTTTTATTTTTGTCTTTTGGCTCTTCTTTTCCCTCTGACTATTCATTTCATCTTTGTGATTGTTCTTGTCCAATTGATCTCTATATTACTCAACAGAATAATACCAAAAGATTACTGATCTCAACAACTTATCACTTCTCCTCTAACTGTGCAAGCAGACAATTTCTTACATTTATACAAGTTATTAAGAATAATAACTTAGAGTTGGCTTTACAAAGCATAAACTCTTTCCTAAATACAAAAAATAATTCATGCTGCCTAAGGGTTAACATCTAGGATGTTGTCCCTTATATGGTTAAGTCATTATTTTGATAAACAAAATAATCCCTTAACTATCATTCTTATTTTGTCTTCTTTACTCTGTTCAGGTTGACTTCAACTATGTCTCTATTATTTTGCAATATCTCTTTCCATACATGTCGTACAAACTTGCACTTTCACATGTATCTTTAATATACATAGAATTATCCATGTCCAAGTGTGCATGCATTGAACTTATTTTTGTGGACATCGCTAACCAAAATTGTATCTGATTAGACTGGAAAATAGGGTATTCCCTATCAAAGATATCTATTGTTAGAAATAGGGAATAGTGAGAGGGGGGTGAATCAGTATTCTAAAAACTTTTACTTTTGCCCAATTATGGATATAAAAAATTAACTTAAAGCTTGCAAAATAAAGTAAACTAATTAACAAGCATAGAAATGAAGCAAATGAACTCATAACACCATGATTTGTTCTCAAGGAAACCCTGGCCAAGGGAAAACCCCAGTGGGGATGATACCCACAAATGATCCACTAATCAAAAGTGTTCGGTTAAGGATGTTGACCCTGTCAGGAGACTATTACATGCATATAGTGTCTCTGTCCTGATTAAAGGACTCTAGGCCTTTTTAGAAGCCTCAACCCTACTAGGAGTTGGTATTAAAAAATACGATGTTTACAAGATGAGCTCACTACCCAAACATGTAAAATACAATGATATCTTAATACAAAGGTAAAGTGTATAACCTTTCACTACTGCCGAATAGCTTTCGTATTCTGATTTAGCTTTCTAGGCTCTTCACTTTCATATACAGAGTATGCTTGCTTTTCTTTGGAATATACAAATTTGCATCATAGTATTACAATATCTTATTATATCTATCTTACTTCGCATTACATGCTTCTTACATATATACAAGTTATTAAGAATAATAACTTACAGTCAGCTTTACAAAGCATAAACTCTTTCCTAAATACCAAAAATAATTCATGTTGCCTAAGGGTTAACATCTAGGATGTCGTACCTTATATGGTTAAGTCATTATTTTGATAAATAAAATAATCCCTTAACTATCATTCTTATTATGTCTTCTTTACTCTGTTCAGGTCGGCTTCAACTCTATCTCTATTATTCTGCAATATCTCTTTCCGTACATGTCGTACAGACTTGCACTTTCACATGTGTCTTTAATATACATAGAATTATCCATGTTCAAGTGTTCATGTACTGAACCTGCTTCTATGGACATCACTAACCAAAATTGTCTCTAATTATACTGGAAAATAATGTTGTACTTAGATAATTTTTACTTACGCTCTTACAAAATTGCTTGCTACTATAGTGCGATCATCATAGTGATTATATGTTTCCATAATGACAACAAATTGATATCCTACTCAGCCAAATTTCCAACAATCTCCCCCTTTGTCATTGGTGGAAACATATAAGAAAATTGGCTAAGTCTCACAAAAATTTCAAAATTGTGGCCATAAAAAAAAATTTCAACATACTTATATCTCTGAATATCTATACTCCCCCTAGGAGTATGCATCATACTATACTATCTATACAATTTTCTACTACTAATCCCCCTTTGACAACAATGACAAAAAAAGGGTGTCAAAAAGATAGTTTACCTTAGGATCTCAAAATTGCAAAGTCGGTAGGCTTGCAACACAGTCTGCAAAATTTATCTCCATGATTACTAACTCCTTATCCCATGATTTCTTTATAGCATCTGAAACACTTAGGAGTGCACATAGACCATAAGATGCAATTTCACATGCCTGAAGATTTTCATAGTGAAATTTTCCATTAGATGTCTTAGAAGAAAGACATTCCTCCAACTGATTCTCAATAATACTCAATTTAATTGATACATGCTCTCTTAATAGAGTGAATCTTCTCAATTTCTTGTCCTTTTCATCATTCAGAATTCTGATATCATCGTAGAGTTTTTCTCATGTTTTTCTCAATGTCTGATATCTTCACATTTTGGGCTAGACAAAAGGTTTACTATTGTTTGTATCTCTGCCTCTTTCATCTTGATCTTCTCTAATATCTCATATATATGATTTTCTAATTTGTACACTGAATGTACAAAGCTTTTCCTCTCTCCAAACTCCTTCTTAGTTTCTTAATGCAGATATCCAGATTGTCTATATCATTTCTGATATTCTGACATACATCTTGGAATATCTTAGCTTCATAAGTTGCTTGTGCTTTAACTATGGCCATGTCTGATAAGTTTGTGAATTCAATATCAAATGCTTTCACAAATTCTTTTTCTTTACTTTATGGGTCTGCCTCATTTATTTGACTGGTTATTATGCTCTGCAGTTTCTCTGTCACTTCAAGAAATGATCCTTCTAATATTTTTACCTTTTTATTCTTGCCAATAATCTTATTCAAAGATGAGATTAGCTCAATTTGATCATCATCATCAACTTCCTATCCAAGACTAGAAAAAATAGATTCAATTTGTGGTTTCTCTGCTACTTCCTTGGGATTAGGACTGATTACTGCATGTTCTTGTGGGACTTCCTATTTTTCTGCTTCTCCATTAACCTGTGATTCTTCTTGTGTCATTTCTACCTCTTCTTCCTTTCATTTTTCCTTTCCTTCTTCCCCATTCACTGTCATATCATGTTGCTCAGTAGCCGAATTGTCAACAATGTTTCAAGATTACTAAATGGGTTTTCTTCACTATCTAAAGTAATGTTTGTTCTCCTTCTACATTCATAGTTTCATCTTCAATATTAATACATGGTGGCAGTGATGGTGAAGGACTTTTCGGATGTTTAGCTTCCAATACTTGATCAAATACACTTGTGTGCTCACTAAGTCCAGAGGTCATAACCTTTACAACTGCCTCTTCTATTTCTTTGTTGATTTCCTCATAATTTCCTCCATTATTTAATATAGTTCTTCTTTTCATTCTTAGATGAGTGTTAAGATTTTTTATAATTTCCTTAAAGTGCTCTTTATCTTTTATTTCACATAGCTTCCTCACATAATTTTCCCATATGCTTTTGTCTTCTTCGCTGCTCTTTTCGTCCTGTTTACTAACTTCTCAAAAATTTCATCAGGAATCTTTCCTTGAATGCTATCAAACTTTTGTCTACCAGTATCATGTGCCTGACAACTACATTTCTAAGTTCAATCTTAGAAAAATTGTACAACTCATAAAATTTATTCATTTTAGTGAAATCACCTTCATTGATAATTAGGGCATTCACTTTTTCTATCTTAGGCTTCCATTTCTTTCTATTGCTTCCTACTTCTTCATCATCTTTTACTTCTGATAACTTTCCTTTGTGCTGGGGTATATATAGTCTTTTGTCTCTTTCCTAGCCCACTTTCCATTTCCTTTACTCTTTTTGCTGGTGGAGTGGTGGAGGATCTAGTGGATTTCCTCACTTCCTGCACTTCCACAACTTTAATTTCTTCTTTCAAATCTTGAATCTCTTTAGTGTGAGTTGATACTGATGTTAGGGGTGGAACATATAGAACTTCTTTCTATCCTATGTCTCTAATTGTTGTTGTTGTCTACTTTACAACTGTAAACTCATGTTATGTCATGCATGTATCTTTTAGAATTTTCTTTATTGTGTTGTCAACTCTCTTTTTAGCTAATTTCTTTGCCTGCAATGACTTTGCAGAGTTAAATTTCTCTCATATGTTCCAAATCTAGAACTATTTACATCCAACTTACACTTAAGTAATCTGCTTATATACTCTTCAATTTCAGCTTCAAAAATTTCATATCCAAGTGGATCTATAAATTCACTCTAGGTTCAACTTCATTCAACAAAAGTGAAATCAATGTCAACCATAAAACATATCTCATTTCTATATTTTTCTATAATAACTGGTGGAATCCTTGAATCTTTTCTCATTTGTTCTGAAAAGTTTTGATTACCAAGGTTATGCTCTCATTTACTTTGTCTATAGGGTGTCTTAGGTACACCTTATTGATTTTGTCCATTGTATTCATGTTATCATTCCAATATTCTCCAATAGTATATGGAAATATTCTCAACAAATGGAAAAACATATATGTGATCAGAGATGAGAATCTAAACTATGAGTTCTTAGATTTCTTAATCTTCTCAAGGTTCTGAAACAACTAAATTCTTAGAATTTCACACATATCAACTTGAACTTTTTCAATACACATCAAATAAGCTACATGTACCATACTAGCTGCCATATCATCTTCTCTAGAATTTGCACAAAACTTAGATGTTAAAATCTTGCTAACATATCTAACATCATCAAGAATGATCTTGCTTATTACAATTCCTCTACCATTGTAAGATGACTTAGTGTTGTCCAGCACAATTTTCTTTACATTCTTCTCATTAAAAGGAATAACTCTAGATTTTGATAAACATGTTACCGCATGAATTAGATATGTGGTGATATCTATCACTCTATCATCTAACCAAAATTTGTCATTGTGAATTATGCTCAAAATGATCTTAGTGCATTCATCATCCTGAAATTTGTAATGAAGTGGATACTTGACAACCTCATTATCTTTCAAATGTTCAAACCCTACTTTGAATGACATGTCCTGATTGTATATCTTTTCATATTCCATGATCAATTTTCTATCACTTAAGGTTTCAAACTTGCATTTCAAATAGCTTTTCACATCTTCTAAATGCAAAACTTCATTTGGAACGGATGACAGTGCAAGACTAGGGTCTTCTTCCAAGGGTTCTACCAGTTCCCTTTTAACTCTAGGTCTAACTGAATCTTTTATATGGTGAACAAGTGATGCATCCATGATTCTTACAAAACTTAACTACTTTGATAGATTTACTTAGCAAAATACCTCAAATACGCAATTTAGGGCTTTGCGTAGATCCGGCATGAAATCCTTCTCCAAATCCTACAAACTGCTCTTAATCTCCATTGTATTTCTCTTCTTATCACTTGTAGTCACTTGAATGATCAAATAATATCGATTATATGCTTTTATCCTTTCAATATTTCAAGATTTTGACATCGCATTCAATTCTTTTGTCGCTTCTTTCCAAAAATTTGTTCCTGGTTACCTGCAAAACTTCATTCTTTTCTTGTATTCGCATACATTCATATTAACTCATGTGATCTTAACCATAACATCATTACATCATATACTACCTCATATTAACTTTGCAAGACTTAATTCCATCTACTCTAACTTTTACACTATTCTAATCTTCTACTCTAATACATTCTTCATGAATTAATTACTTCAAGTGCTTTGAGATGGGTTAGGAAAATATTCACACTTACTATCAGATACTTCACCTATCTGATTACCTTGTGTACTAAGTATGCTTTCTTGATCTATGGCTTTAAAAAACTTAACTTCTTCCAAGTTACTATAGCATCCTTTATGACTATTGTTTGTGTTCTCATTTCTCCTTGTATAACTTCTAGGATTAGGTTTTCTCATGTTGTTCATTCTGCAAAATCTTTTTGTGTGACCAAATTTGTTGCATATCTGACAAACTACATTGTTTTCATATCTTAGTCCTGTCTGACTAATTTTTGATCTGCAATTTCTAAAAATGTGTCCAATCTTGTTGCATCTATAACACACAACTACATTCCTCTTATTCATATCTTCAGTAGGTCTCTTATCTGCATGGTCAGTATTTATAAATAGTCTACTACTACTATTGTTATCATTAGATCTAGGTTTCTTACAATCAATAGGTCTATGTCCAAAACCATGACAATTATAACAATAACCATGGAGAGGTTTAAATTGCTTACCTATGCAATCTTTCTTCATATGTCCAAAAGTGTTACATGCAAAACATCTACCTTTGAATTCTCTTCGCATATCTTTAGGTGGTTCATCTTCTTTAGGTGGATCTTTAGATTTGTTAGCTTCATCAAATTTCTTTTCATCTTTGTTCTTAGAGGGTTCCAGATCTTGCTCCTTGCATTCTTCACTTGTCTTATATGAATTAAATCCAAGACCAATTGTATCATAGTATATCTTTTGATAAGAAATTTGTTCATCAATCTTCTCACTGGTGGAATACAATTTTTCAAGATGTTGTTTAGACTGAGTCAATTCACCTTTCACAATTGTATTGTACTTCTCAAGTTCAGCATACTATAATCTAGTTTTCTGGTGTAGGGGCACCTAATCAACATAGGGCCCTCACCAGTAGAAATTTTGTTGTGATTTTCTCTTAGAGAGCCTTGTAAATGCAATAAAGGTTTGATGACCTGGTTGTGTGTTTTGGAAATGTTAGTTCGGTGATTAGAAGTCCAAAGAGTCCTTGGATAGACCTCAAGGCTAGTGAGGTACTTCCTTGTCATGAAGTCCTATTGTAAGGATAGGAGTTATGTTAGAGATTTTTCAAGATTTTAGTAGTGGGAAATAGGTTTTCTATTCCTAGAAGTCACCTAGGAAGGGTCTCTAGTCTTAGAAAGCTAAGAGTTAGCCATTTTGGCAAAAAGTTGTAAAAGTTGCAAACTGTAACTTTGCAACTTTGAAAATGTTGCTCGACAACATTTGGCAACCTCATCCTCTAATGGTGGACTTGACTTCTACCATGATAGGAACCCTAGTTATGATGGGAAAAGACCTAAGAGACCATATTTAAACTTAACAAACCCTAAAATTGCCAGAACGTGTGTCAGAGTACAGACAGTATGTTGTTGTGACTGATATGTATATGAAGAAGTATCACAGTGAATGAATGAAAGATTTTGTATGCTAAGTTTGCTACTATAACATCTTGGCATTGTAATTTTTTTTTTTTAGAGTAGTTTTGATTCATTAGATTAGGTGTATATAAGTTTTCATTTGCAAGTTTGTAATAGTTTGGTTTTTACCAGTCCACTGTCCTGAACTAGGTAGTTGGTATTGTGAGCCATGTAACTCACTATACCACTGTAGAAATAGTATGGCCTTTTGGGGATAGTGAGTGTCCTCAATGTAATATTTTTTTGTAGGAGGAGGTCCCTTCAAAATCCATGGAAGCATTTTTAACCTCTTTCCCTAGGCAAGCCAGAGCAAGCCCGATTAGGGAAGAGTGATGTTGCAGAGGTTCTAACTTGCAGGGTTATAAAGATGTGGAAGAATGGAAGTTTGGAATGGATAGGGAATTAAGTAAGCATTATTTGGTGTGAAGAAAGGGTTCTTACCAATCTAGGAAGGTGCCTATCCAAGCTAAGGAACAGTCAAACTTAAACAAGGCCTAGAGACCCTCAAAAACCCTCATATTATGTCAGGGTTCTATACGGCCATTTGGAGGCCCAAAACCCCAAAAATATTTGAGCCCTAGTTGAAATAATAGGAGTCTCAGAAGGAATTTTGGAGGGGTTAATGGAGAAAGATTGATTTATTTCCTTGTTTCTCAGAGCAGGAGGGCTAATAGGGGTGTTTTCCTTGTAGCCCTATTTTGACAGAGAATCTTGAAACCGGTAAGTAGAATCCATGCATGAGGCTAACTTAAGCATTAGAAATAGTAATTTGGAAGGTTATTTATCACCTCCATGACCCTGCAAGAAGCTAGGAGAGTTGTGTGTGATTAGACCTTGGAGAAGGCTAATGAGCCTAGTGTATTCCTCACCCAAGATGAGTACCTAGAAGTGGAAAGTTTGAAGTTTTGCATCAGATAGAAGAGTGGGGGATAGGATTGGGGGATCTCATGAATAGAGGAGGTCCTATAGATCAAATTGGTGGACTTGAAAGACACCTTAGGTCTCAGAGGTAGACCAGAAGCATGAACTTGTGATTAGTTCATCCCCTTATTAGAATAACTGAGAGGGGGGTGAATCAGTTATCCAATGTCCCAAATCAAAATGTATAATTCAAAAAAATTTCTTCTCATCAGTAAACAATAATAAATCTCACTATCTATGCTTTTACCAATTACTAGTCTAATGCTAAAATAGTTTACCGATCAAATCTAACATGTAACATGTAAAGAATGATAACAAACAAATATCACAATCAACACATAACACAAGAGATTAACATGAAAACCCTGTAAAGGGAAAAACCACCTGGGACTGGCAACCCAAAATTGTTCACTCTTCTAAAGTGAGGTCAGTTAAGACCCAACCCTATTAAAGTTTACAAACACACTATCAGGTGTGACCTTGTTAGAGGATTTTAGACTAGAAGATATCGTCCAACCAGCATTCACTATGGGGTTGACAGGATAACAATGTTCATTCTATGAATGATACATCATAAGACTTTTAGAGTCCACTCGGTTAAGAGATTTTGACTATATACAATGGTTAAATATGTAACAGTAAATGACCTTCCCTAATACAACTTCAATTGTAGATTACAGATCAATATTTAGTCCATACAAATCCTTCTGATCAATAATTCACTTCAGATTCAATACTGTATCAACTTATTATCCATTGGTAATTTCTCTTTGTAGCTTGATAATTGTTCTGTAGCTTGGTTCTTACTAACCAGTATGATCAGAATACATGAAAACCTTGTTCATGCGATATTGCTATAGCTTCTTCTTCTTACTGCATTTTCCATAAAGAAAATATGCTCTCTTATATAGACGGGTAAATCATTTTCTTCTCCACCATCAAATTTTTCTGCTTAACCTCATTCATAAATTTTTCTGCTTCAAACTTTTCTCAGTACCTATGTCAATAACACGTTTCAATCTTTTTTGTTAGATCTCCCTTGAATTTTGTTAGTCGTTGATCTGTGTAACAAACATTATCTGTTACCTGGATGTTATAATCTTGCCATCTCATCAATCTTATCAGTTAATCTAATCATTTAATACATTATGTTCTACTCGGTTAACAAAGAAATGCATCGGTGAACACTACTTGGTTAATACTGCGATTGGTATACACTACACTCCGTCGGTGTATACTAGAAATGCTTCATTTACCGACAACACTTATTTGTTCTTTCAGCTTTATACTTCATCATAGATGAATGCAACATAATAAAGTCAATATCATCAAGTCATAGACTCATCAGCAAGTTACTCAATGTGTTCCTTATCCTCATCTGTCATGTACATCTTTCTTCATGTAGATTTCTCTGTTCTTCATCTCTTTCACCTTTCTTTAGATGTCTCGGTATAGTAACTTACAAGATAAGTGTTGTCAAACTAGTTGATAGCAATGACAACATAATACTGATTTAATCATATTACATATCAAATCATCAACTCCTCAATGATCTTTAATCATAGATTCTTCAATCAGATTCCAAATCAGTTGTAATCCAATAATCTCCCTATCAAGTGGTATCAGAGCCTGGTTAAAGGTGTGGGAAAAGAAATTGAGGAGCAAGGTGAATGCTTTCACCTACTAAATCCAGTGGATCAAGCAAGATGCTGACCAATGTAGAATTGGCCAAGAAAGTTGAAGAGCAAGAAGAAGATAACAGGTTGTTGAGAGAAAGACTAGCACAACTTGAACGGTTGTTAAGTGATGTCCAAGACAAGGCAAATAGAGTTAAGGACAAGATGGAACAAAAGGAAGAATAGGAAGCCAAAGAGAAGGAGATTGAGTTGGAGGAAGAAGCCCCAACACCAAACCCTATTATACCAGAGGAGCCTTTCTTGAAGGCACTAAAGGCGATCAATAGCAAAGCTTTGGAAGGCATACCTTTGTTTAGTGGCAAGATGGATCTAGATCTTATCATGGATTGGATTAATGGAATGGAGAACCATTTTTAATGTGATGGTGTCTTTGATACTCAAAAGGTCAAGGTAGAAAGGTCACAATTAAGAGGCTTTTCCTTAACTTGGTGGAAATTTGTCCAAACAGAAAGAGAGAAGGAAGGAAAGAGCCCCATAGTCACTTGGAAAGGAATGGTGGCTAAACTCAGGTAGGCTTATATTCCTGATGATTATGAAATATAGTTGCATAGGAGAAGTTAGAACCTTAGACAAAAGGAGATGGATGTACACTCCTACACTGAAGAATTTCAAAAACTATGCCTAAGGTCCAGAGTGGTGGAAGATGAAAGTATTAGGTTGGCAAGGTATTTGAATGGTCTTAAGTGGTCCATCCAAGAAGACATGAGTCTTGTCACTTGTAAAATAGTCCATCAATGCTACCAGATTTCTTTAAAGGTGGAAGAGAAAGAAAAAAGGAAGCAGGACCAAACCTCAAAGAATAGAGGAAGAGGTAGAGATGGTAGAGGACATAGGGGAAGCTATGGAGGTAGAAGCAATGATAGCAGACCTCAAGGTGAGTCCAAGCTAACTGAACAAATTGGAGAGAACAATCAAAGGGGAGGTTCAAGTAGAGGTAGAGGATTTGGAGGAAGAGGTAGATCACTGGGAGGAAGAGGACCATCTTATTTTGCCACTATGAAGTGTTACCACGGTTAGCAATTGGAGCATCCTGCCTATAGGTGTCCTGAAAAGGGATCATCATCACAAGGTGAAAATAAAGTAGCATATGTACATGAAGATACTTCAAGTGTGAAGTCTCCTGATATTCAATTGGATTCAGAGAGTGGTGAGAATTTGATGATAAAGAGGATCCTAATTAGGGAACCAGCCAAGGAGTAGACTAAAAAAAGGAGGTCACTCTTCAAGGTAAGGTGTAAAATCATGGGAAAAGTCTGCAAAGTTATCATAGACTCAGGTTCTACTGATAATATAATCTCAGAAGAAGCCATGACCAAACTCAAGAATCCCAAAATACCTTATAGCACTCCTTACAAAGTCACTTGGCTAAACAAAGGGTAGCATGTCCTGGTTAATGAACAAGCATGGATTGAGTTCACCATAGGAGGGTATAAAGACAAGCTTTTATGTGATGTTTTGCCAATGGATGCATGTCACCTATTACTAGGTAGGCCATGGCAGTTTGATAGAAAGGCCATGCACAATGGTGAGCTCAACTCATACACCTTTATAAAGGATGGAGTGAGTTATAAAATTCAGTCATTACTTGAACAAGATAGCCAAGGAATTGGACCTAATGTACTAATGTTGAAGGGGAAAGAGTTCATGAAAACTCTTGAAAAAGAAGGAGTGGGTTATGCTATTGTAGTGAAACCCAAGGAGGAAATAGAGACCAAGAAAGAGGACATACCTCATGAAGTGCAGAAGATTTTGAAGGAGTTCAAGATCATCATATCAGATGGAGCACCTACAACCCTGCTACCCAAGAGAGCAATCAGCTATCAAATAGATTTGATTCCAGGGGCATCATTGCCAAACAAGGAACCTTACAAGCTAACTCTTGAATAGAATAGGGAAGTTGCAAAGAAAGTACAAGAATTGATGGATCAAGGGTTAATAAGAAAGTGCATCAGCCCATGTGTTGTACCTACTCTTTTGGTACCCAAGAAAGGAGGAATATGGAGATTGTGTATAGACTCCAGAGCCATTAACAAGATTACAATCTGGTATAGGTTTCCCATACCTAGGATTGAAGACCTAATGGATTACCTAGGAGGGGCTAAGTATTATAAAAAGATAGACCTTAAAAGTGGCTATCATCAAATAAGGATAAAAGAGGGAGATGAGTGGAAAACAACTTTCAAAACCACTGAAGGACTCTATGAATGGCTAGTTATGCCATTTGACCTCTCCAATGCTCCAAGCACATTCATGAGGCTCATGAATGAGGTGTTGAAAGACTTCACAGGTAAGTTTGTGGTAGTCTATTTAGATGACATATTAATTTTCAGCATGAATAAAGAAGAACACTTAATGCATCTCAAGATTGTGTTATCTAAATTGAGAGAGGAACACCTAACCATCAATCTAGACAAGTGTGATTTTATGAAGTAGGAACTAGTCTATTTAGGCTTTGTTCTATCTCAAGGAGATCTAAAGATGGATGAAACTAAAGTTGTAGCAATATTAAGTTGGCCAACTCCTAAGAATGCTAGTGAAGTGAGGAGTTTCCATGGCCTAGCTCAATATTATAGAAAGTTCATCAAGAACTTCAGTGGGATATGTGCTCCTATGATGGATACCATCAAGGTGGATTGAAAACTAAATTTGTGTGGACACCTGCAATAGATAATGGATTTGAGGCATTAAAGAAAGAGGTAGCTACTAAGCCTATTCTAAGGTTACCAACATTTGATGAACCCTTTGTTATAGAATGTGATGCTAGTAACATAGCAATAGGAGGAGTTTTGAGTCAAAGCAATAGACCAATGGCTTTCTTTAGTGAGAAGCTAAATGCAGAAAAACAAAAGTACTCTTCCTATGACCTAGAACTTTATGCACTTGTTCAATCCTTAGAAAGTGGAGGTATTATCTTTTGCCCAAGGAGTTTATAGTGTTCACTGATAATCAAGCTTTGAGCTTTCTCAACTCCCAAGACAAGTTGAGTCATAGACATGTCAAGTGGGTGGAGTACTTGTAATCATATACCTTCACCATAAAACACAAGAAATGGCAGCTCAATAAAGTGGTGGATTCTTTGAGTAGAAGGCTACTCACTATTCAAGAAGTCTCAATGAAAAGCATAGGATTGGATAACTTCAAGGAGATGTACCAAACTGATGAAGATTTTGTAGTAGCATACAAGGTGTGTCAAGAACATTTGAATCATTTTCATGGTGAGTTTGCAGAGTATACATTTTAGAATGGACTACTCTTCAAAGGAGGGCAATTGTGTGTTCCAAGAGGATCCATGAGGGAGAACCTCATTCAAGAAAAACATAATGGGAGTTTGAGTGGCCATTTTGGCCTCAACAAGACCTTGGAATTGGTCCAAAGATACTACTATTGGCCTAAAATGCAGAGAGATGTTAGAACCTATGTTGAGCAATGCATCATATGTCAAAGAGCTAAGGGTACTTCTAAAAATGTAGGACTTTATTAGCCTCTTCCAATACCAAGCAGACCATGGGAATGTGTAAGTATGGATTTTTTGGTTGGTTTACCTAGGACAAAGAGTGGCTTTGATAGCATCTATGTGGTAGTGGATAGATTCAGTAAAATGAGTCATTTTATCCCATGTAAAGTCACTCATGATGCAAGTCATATTGCTTATTTGTTTTTCAAAGAAGTTGTAAGAATTCATGGCTTGCCAAGTACTATTGTACCTAATAGGGATAGAAAATTTATGGGACACTTTTGGAGGTCCTTATGGAAAAGACTAGGTACCAATCTATCATTTAGTTCAGCTTACCATCCTCAAAATAATGGTCAAACTGAGGTGGTCAATAGGACACTTGGAAATTTGTTGAGATGCTTAACCAAGGAATATGGTTTAACATGGGACTTAGTCCTTCACCAAGAAAAGTTTTTTGATAATGATAGCATTAATAGGACTACTGGAAAAAGTCCCTTTGAAATTGTCTATGGGATACATCCTAGGGGTGTATGTGAACTAAGAAATTTGGAAAACCAAGTCCCTAATAGTGGCTATGCTAAAGATTTCAGTAATTCTATGAAAGAGGTGCATGACCAAGTGAAACAATCCCTCATTGACAACACCAAGAAGATCAAGGACAAGGTTGATCTCAAAAGAAGAGAGGTATAGTTTGGTGTAGGGGACTTAGTCATGGTCCACCTAAACAAAGCAAGAATGGCACAAGGAGTTCCCACAAAGCTTTAGATGCAGAGAGTTGGTCCATGTCCTATACTGGCCAAGTATGGACAGAATGCTTACAAAGTTGGGCTACTAGATGATCTAGCTATCTCTCCCATCTTCAATGTTGTAGACCTGGTTAACTATAGAGGACCCCTTACTGAGGTAGATCAGAATGTGGAGGAAGCTAAGAAGGAGGTTCAAGCAGTAGCCTTGCCTCCTAAACCCAAACTACAAGCAGAGAAAATGCTGGACTCTCAGGTTCACAAAAAGACCAGGCATGGTACCTATAAGGAACACCTTATCAAATGGTAGGATAAACTAGACTCAGAGGCTACTTGGATCCCTAAGAATTAGTTCAAACTTTAGGGCATAGATCTCCACCTTTTGTCTCCAGAGGGGACTTAGCTTCTTTGGTGGGGAGTATGGTGTAGGGGCACCTAATCAGCATAGGGCCCTCACCAGTAGAAATTTTGTCGTGCTTTTCTCTAAGAGAGCCTTGTAAATGAAATAAAGGTTTGATGACCTGGTTGTGTGTTTTTCCAATGTTAGTTAGGTGATTAGAAGTCCTAAGAGTCCTTGGATAGACCTTAAGGCTAGTGAGGTACTTCCTTGTCATGAAGTCCTACTATAAGGACAGGAGTTATGTTAGATATTTTTCAAGATGTTAGTAGTGGGGAATAGGTTTTCTATTCCTAGAAGTCACCTAGGAAGGGTCTCTAATCTTAGAAAGCTAAGAGTTAGCCATTTTGGCAAAAAGTTGTAAAAGTTGTAAAAGTTGCAAACTGTAACTTTGCAACTTTGAAAATGTTGCTCGACAACATTTGGCAACCTCATCCTATAATGGTGGACTTGACTAATACCATGATAGGAACCCTAGTTATGATGGGAAAAGACCTAAGAGACCATATTTAAACTTAACAAACCCTAAAATTTCCAGAAAATGTGTGTCAGAGTACGGACAGTATGTTGTTGTGACTGATATGTATATGAAGAAGTATCACAATGAATGAATGAAAGTTTTTTTGTACTAAGTTTTCTACTCTAACATCTTGGCATTGTAATTTGTGTTTTTTAGAGTATTTTTGATTCATTAGATTAGGTGTATATAAGTTTTCATTTGCAAGTTTGTAATAGTTTGGTTTTTACCAGTCCACTGTCCTGAACCAGGTAGTTGGTATTGTGAGCCATGTAACTCACTATCCCACCGTAGAAATAGTACAGCCTTTTGGGGATAGTGAGTGTCCTCAATGTACTATTTTTTTGCAAAAGGAGGGCCCTTCAAAATATATGGAAGCATTTTTAACCTGTTGCCCTAGGCGAGCCAGAGCAAGCCCGGTTAGGGAAGAGTGATGTTGCAGAGGTTCTAACTTGTAGGGTTATAAAGATGTGGAAGAATGGAAGTTTGGAATGGATAGGGGATTGAGTAAGCATTATTTGGTGTGAAGAAAGGGTTCTTACCAATCCAAGAAGGCACCTAGCCAAGATAAGGAATAGTCAGACTTAAACAAGCCCTAGAAACCCTCAAAAACCCTCATATTGTGTTAGGGTTCTATACAGCCGTTTGGAGGACCAAAACCCCAAAAATCCTTGAGCCCTAGTTGAAAGAATAGTAGTCTCAGAAGGAATTTTGGAGGGGTTAATGGAGAAATATTGAGTTTTTTCCTTGTTTCTCAGAGCAAGAGGGCTAATAGGGGCGTTTTCCTTGTAGCCATGTTTTGACAGAGAATCTTGAAACCGGTAAGTAGAATCCATGCATGAGGCTAAGTTAAGCATTAGAAATAGTAATTTGGAAGGTTATTTATCACCTCCATGACCCTGTAAGAAGCTAGGAGAGTTGTGTGTGATTAGACCTTGGAGAAGGCTAATGAGCCTAGTGTATTCCTTGCCTAAGATGACTACCTAGAAGTGGAAAGCTTGAAGTTTTGCATTAGATAGAAGAGTGGGGGATAGGATTGGGGGATCTCATGCATAGAGGAGGTCCTATAGATCAAATTGGTGGACTTGAAAGATGCCTTAGGTCTCAGAGGTGGACCAGAAGCATGAACTTGTGATTAGTTCATCCCCTCTCCCTATCATTTTCTCAAGTTCAGATGTCACTTTACAAAGTTTAGACTTTAGATCTTCATTTTCAGATTTTAGATTTGATTCATTCTTTCTATTTCCATCTTTCAAACTTAACTTCAGATCTAGAATCTTCAACTCATGTTTAAGGATCTCATTTTCTTTCTTCAGATTTGAAATTTCATCACAATCTTTGATTTGAATTGTAGGTTCTTTCTTTGATTTCATTTCTTCTAATTTTTCTTTTAGTTTCTCAATGAAGTTCTTTGAATCATCATATTTCCCTTTTAGAGTATCTCTTTCTTCAGTAAGAATATCAATCTGTTCAAGAGCTTCTTCAAGATTCTTCTGCAATTGATCCATATCCATAGAGATCTTGCTCAAGTTGTTAGGCTTTCTCTAAATAACTTTGTTTTGAGTAACTAAGCTCTGATACCAATTGTTAGAAATAGGGAATACTAAGAGGGGGGGTGAATCAGTATTCTAAAAACTTTTACTTTTGCCAATTATGGATATAACAAATTAACTTGAAGCTTGCAAAACAAATTAAAATAAATAACAAGCATAGCAATAAAGCAAATGAACTCATAACACCATGATTTTTTCTCAAGGAAACCCTGGCCAAGGGAAAACCTCAGTGGGGATGATACCCACAACTGATCCACTAATCAAAAGTATCTAGTTAAGGATGTTGACCCTATCAGGAGTATATTACATGCATATAGTGTCTCTGTCCTGATTAAAGGACTCTAGGCCTTGTTAGAAGCCTCAACCCTGCTAGGAGTTGGTATTAAAAAATAGGATGTTTACAAGATGAGCTCGCTTCCCAAACATGTAAAATACAATGATATCTTAATACAAAGGTAAAGTGTATAACCTTTCACTGCTGTCGAATAGCTTTCCTATTCTGATTTAGCTTTCTAGGCTCTTTTCTTTCATATACAGAGTTTTCTTGCTTTTCTTTGCAATATACAACTTTGCATCACAATATTACAATATCTTATTACATCTATCTTACTTTGCATTACATGCTTCTTACATATATACAAGTTATTAAGAATAATAACTTACAATTGGCTTTACAAAGCATAAACTCTTTCCTAAATACAAAAACTAATTCATGTTGCCTAAGGGTTAACATCTAGGATGGGGTCCCTTATATGGTTAAGTCATTATTTTGATAAACAAAATAATCCCTTAACTATCATTCTTATTCTGTCTTCTTTACTCCGTTTAGGTCAGCTTCAACTCTGTCTCTGTTATTCTACAATATCTCTTTCCGTACATGTCATACAGACTTGCGCTTTCACATGTGTCTTTAATATACATAGAATTATCCACGTTCAAGTGCGCATGCACTGAACCTACTTCTATGGATATCGCTAACCAAAATTGTCTCTGATTAGACTAGAAAATACTATTGTACTTAGACAATTTTTACTTGTGCTCTTACAAAATTGCTTGCTACTATAGTGTGATCATCATAGTGATTATATGTTGCCATAATGACAACAACTTGATATCCTACTCAGCCAAATTGCCAGCAATTGGTATCACTTTCAATCTGGTTTTCTATTTAATTAGCTTTCTTCTTCTTCATTTGGCTAACCACAATTCGAGTATCCTCATTTTTCTATTACATTTATATACTTTTTTTCAAATACATATTGGTACACATGTCACAAAGAGAAACATCAAATTAAAGAGGAGAGAGAAAAACAATGGAGCAAAATAGACAGTTTGCATAATTTGAATTTCTATGTTTTCATATTATTTTATTATTTTATGCAAATCTGACTTTTAATTACTTTATTGAGTGATTGGGATAGTTTGAATATGATTTATGCTTCTTTTGGTTGAATTTTTCATATTCTCAAACTAACTAATTTTCCCTATTCACAGGTTTAGTACATATCTATTCGAATTACCATATCAACCTAATTTAGATATTATGGTATCCTAGAAGTACTAATGCTTATTAAGGCCTTTAGGTATATGTATATAGAAAAATGCTCAATGACTATTCTGATTAATGATTTTCAGAAGTTTCTCTAGGTACATTAATTATATATATGTTTACACTTGTATAACTATTTTAATGATTGCATAAGGCTTATGCATCTACACTTTGGTTGTTTCATTGACTGCATTATGAATCTGGTTGGTAAGAGGGCTCATTT
Organism: Chamaecyparis obtusa; assembly: GCA_027943335.1. NCBI lineage: Eukaryota > Viridiplantae > Streptophyta > Pinopsida > Cupressales > Cupressaceae > Chamaecyparis > Chamaecyparis obtusa. The sequence continues at coordinate 971,525 of BSBK01004301.1, read as the reverse complement.
ATTATATGATGTAGGGGTTAACTTTGATTTTCTCTATGACAATTTATTAAGGTTTAATATGCTCTCAAATGCTGCTATGTTTTCATCATAAGTAGATAAGCTCCTTGCAAACTTATCTTAGGAAATTAGTGTGGAATGTTAGCTTCTAGATTGGTTTCCGCAATATTGGCCCTAATATAACATTACTCTCAAATATTTCTTACATTAAGAAGGTGATGCTTTCAGTGTTTTACCATGAAATAAATTGTCAATATGTTTGGAAGCATATTTGGTTTGGTGGTGTTGTCACAAGGACAGTCGAAGACAAGGAAGCAAGCAAAGAGACAAAGCTAAAAATGTAATAGTAAAATGCCAGACTATCTAAGGTTAAAATTGTATCAAATAGCCATAAAATGAATAAATGGCTAAATAATTTTCCTGCATAAGAATTGTAGAAATTATATATGTAAACTCAAACTTTTGTACATGAGGTACCCTTGTTCTTATTGTGTCCTACATGTTTAAAGTGAAAATAATTTAATGTTTAGGATTGAATAAGTCCTAGGCGAGACCAAAGGTTTTCTTATCTTTGTTCTTTCCTACCAGTGCCTACAAGAAACGGAGATGTAAAATTTTAAATTTATTAATAAAATATTGGGCTTCAACCTTTTGCCGATCAAAAAGAATGATACTAATAATAATAATAGAATTGATTGGCCAATTAGACTAAACTTTAGTGTTAGTCATAAAAAGTAGAACTAGAAGAATAATTAGAATTAAATAAAATAGAAAATCTATTTAATCAAACATGTGGAGAATAAATAAATAAATTGAATTTATTTATTTTAGGAAGAAATAATTAATATTAGAGAATTTGTAAATTAAATAAATTGTCATTTATTTAATTTTAGAAGAAATAGTTAATTAATTACAATTATCACATAAATGTAATAATAACAATGAAGAAAATATTAATTAAATTATACAATTATTTAAAAATGTGAAGATAAGGGATTAATTAAATAATAACAATTATTTGAATAATTTATAAAAAAGTAATTGGGAAATATGTAAGGGATATTAGTTATGAACTAATAATTAAATAATTGATTAGAATTATTCAATTATGGAATTGGGGGAAATATTGAATTTGAAATTTGAATATAGAGGAATGACACTAATTAATTAAATAATTAAAATTATTTAATCAATTAAGATGAAAGTTAGTAAAATTGTCACACACGAGCGACAAGTCAATTTTAGGTGTCTACACACACATGTATATATTTAAATTTTTTATTTGTGGATTTTATTAAATAATTATGTCCTAATTTACTTTTTAAACGTAAAAGGTCGAAGAAAAATGGAAAGGTAAAGTGTTGGATTTTAACTTGCATGCTTGATTTACCTTTCCAATGGTAATGTTCTGATTTGTTCTCCTTTCAAGAGCTCTTATCAACCCCGCAGAACTCCATAATCTACATATTTTCATGTTATTCATAAGACAATATACTAGCATGCCTCTTGTGTACAAATTTCTATCCTTAAGTATCTACCAACTCTTCAATATACATAGTTTTATCAGACACGATCTACTTGGTTGTCTAGTCTAGTCATCCAATTATTTCTTTCATGATTCATTTATGTAGAGATTCATTAGAGTAAATGAAAGATCTTAGTCACACATAAACCTAATAATAAAATGCCACTATCTACCATGTTCTTATCAAAACTCTATCAGTCCTATAATACAATGCATAATTTATTATAAACACATGCTCTTGTTAGCCCATTTTCCTGTCATTGCCAAAATCCAAAGAAAATGGTCTTATCTTGCTAAAACCCTATGAAGTTTCCATGTCCTTTTGCAATACATCTTTTATCAGAGAAGAAAATATAAGATGTTTTGTGGCTTGCAAGCTTAGCTAGGGATAGTTTATGGTGTGTGCAAGCTCTAGTTAAGAGTGCATGTGCTTGAATGCAAAAACCAGAGAGATATGGCTGCTTCAAGGTATGAGAAATAGGGTTTATCCATGTCCAAGGGTTTCATAAAAATTGTCTAAGTCCAAAACCCTAGCCAGATCTATTTCTTCATTACCTTTTTCGGGCCCCTTAACTTATTTTTCTACGTGTGCCTTTTATTTTCCTTTGTTCGCTTGATCTCTTAATTTCTAGAAATTAGTGGTTTTTGTTCAATGACTTGGCGACTGTGGTATTCATGTTATCTCCTAATCTTGGTGGTTATGTTCCTAACATCAGGTGATCTAGTGAATAGTTAAGTTTTCCTTCTGTCATTGAATCTCGTAATGAAGTGGTCAAGTCTAAAAACATTCAGTAATCAAGCGAGGACCGTGGATGATTGCAGGGATCAATGGCTGGCACTTGTTCTCTTAATATAACTCAGGGTTAAAAAAATATTTGGCAACTTAGCGAATGCCTTTCTTCATGTGATCTCTAAACCAAACCCCAGTTAAGTCAAATATTCAGTGAATTAGAGATGGTTTTAGTTGCGTGTTCGCTAGGTCAAAGTTGAGTTAAGGTAAAGACTAGGAGATTCAGTATGGACCATGGATGTAGATAAGATCTAGCAGTGAGTGCCAGTTCATAGAATCAAACCATAGTTAAAGAAAAGATTGTGTGACTTGGTGATTTCTTTGTTTGCATGATCTCCAGATGGTCTGGGTTAAGTCAAGGGTTAGCATCAAGTATGGGCGTAGAGGTTAAGTCAAAGATTCAATAATTGTGTCACTGAGTGTCTGCATCATCTCCTAATTCTGGAGGTTAGTGCCTTACCATTCAGTGATTCAGCGAACATGGTTATCTCCAAGTCACCCAATGAAACAACTTAGTCTTCTAACATCTGGAAATTCAGTGGTGGTCGTTGATGCAATTTAGATTGGATGTTGGTCGCGTGTTCTCCAGATAAGACCCCAGTTAATGAAAAGATTGGGTGATCTCGTGAATGCTTTGTTTGTGTGATCTCCAAATTAAACCTTGGTTAAGAAAAATATTCAGTGATCATGAGTTCCTTCAATCATGTATTTGCAAGATGACTTAAGGTTAAGGAATGCTTCTTGTGGTTAAAGTGATGCAGGGGTTCTGGTGTAGATACAAGTAGAATTGAGTCCACTTGAATCAACAACAAGCCCTGCTCAGAGTTACACAATGGAAGAAATATAGATACACATGAAAGAAATGAAATCACAATGGATATGAGACAATCAACTGGCAGCAACAACAGAGAATTATATTATTTCTTTCAACATGCCCGGCTGTGAGGCCTTCCAGGTTTCGGCCTTATACAATGAGAATTATGAAATCAGAATTACAGCTTACATCCTATCTTTGTCTTAAATGATATATCTTGATAATACTTCCTAAATCTCTCTCATCATGCCCTACTACATCAATCTAGACTCCTTATATAGCCAGCTAAGCCACAGGTTGGCTAGTCAAGCATTTAATTACATTATAGGTCTAGTCTCAAGATTTAAACCAAAACTAATGCTAGAATGAATATAAATTGATGCACCTTTGGATTTATGTCCTCACATGACCCAAGAACATTCATTTAAGTGCAAAAAGTCCCATTTGATCACATGGAACATCCTAAGAAGAAACACCACACGTTTCACCCGAAAACTGGCAGAAAATAGGACCTGGGGAAAAGTGGGCATAACTTTTTACTCATAATGAATTAGGGATTGAACTCTTGTAAAATTATATTAATTTAGGTCCTCTAAAATTTATTAATAGCATAAATTCTGATTCCTTATGGATCAAGGTCGCCAACATGAACAATCAGCACCAAAACTGCAGTAACGGCTTGGACCCAAAACTGGCAGAAAATAGGTCCCGTGCCAAAATGGCCATAACTTTTGACTCATAATGAATTAGGAGCTTCACCTTTGGGAAATGATATTAAATTAGGTCCTCTTTAAGGCCCTAAGTGTGAAAGATATTATTATTTAAGGATCAAGGTCTCCACGGTGTGCAATCAGCCCCAAAACTGCAGGAAAATACTACTACGACAGCAACGAAACAGCTCTAACTTTCAAACTGTCCATCCAAAATTTATGTGACCTTAGGAGAAGGTTCCCAAATGTTTCCTCAAAATAATTCAAGCTTTTCACACCATGAAACCATAAAATGCAAAGATTATAAAGAAAACAATAACAAACAAGTATAGAAATCAGGAAATGTTTTTGGTTGATGCAAGATTGCTCAAGACCCAAGATGCTCTTGCATCAGACACCTGGGGTAAATAAAGAACTGATGTCCACATTAGGCACTAATCATATTCTAACCTGAATCATGAAGATCCAACTCAGCTTGTGTAATCCATGAACTATCTTCAACTGGCTTGTCTTTCCACTGAACTAGATATTCCATGTAGTCTTTTCCTCTTGTACTCTTGCTCACTCTACTATTCAAGATCTTATCAATGATGTCTTTGTTCTTCTTAGGATAATTTGGATCATCTTCTATCTCATCATTTGGTTCAAAGTACTCAAAGATATCGGCAATGTTAAATATAGGTGATATATCCATGTCCTCTGGTAATTCCACTTCATAAGCATTTCCACTGTCAAACTTCTTCAGAATCTTACAAGGTCCAAATTTCTTCATTTTCAGCTTGTTGTAGGTACCAACTGGAAATCTATTCTTCTTCAAATGAATCATAACCTCATCTCCAACTTCAAAAGATTTATTTCTCCCTCTCTTGTCTGCTCTTTGTTTATATTTCAGATTACTATCCTCCAAATTCTTTTTAACTTCATCATGTAAAGTTCTCATGTATTCTGCAAAATGATCAGCTTCAACACTTCTTTTGGTCTCAGTAGGTAAATCTCTCAGCTCTGTGGTTCCCTTAAGATGAAATCTAGTAACAATCTCAAATGGTGTCCTCTTAGTACTTCTATTCACAAAATTATTGTATGCAAACTCTGCTTGTGCCAAAATCAAATCCCAATTAGCAGGCTTATCTCCAAATAAACATCTCAACAAGTTTCCCAAACTTCTGTTCACAACTTCAGTCTATCCATCTTTTTGAGGGTGAAATGTAGAACTAAACTTCAAATTAGTATTCATCTTCTTCCAAAGTGTTCTCCAAAAATAACCAGTAAACTTAGTATCTCTGTCTGAAACAATAGACTTAGGCAAACCATGCAATCTTACCACTTCCTTGAAAAATAATTCAGCTACATGCAATGCATCAGATGTCTTCTTAAAAGGTATGAAATGAGCCATCTTTGAAAATCTTTCAACCACTACCAAAATGGAATCATTACCTCTCTGAGTTCTAGGCAATCCAAGAACAAAGTCCATACTCACATCTTCCCAAGGTCTATCAGGTATAGGCAAAGGTGTATACAATCCCAAATTCTGACTAGTTCCTTTTTCTACTTGACAAATTCTCCAACCTCTAACCATTCTTTGTACATCTCTGTAAATCTGTGGCCAAAATTATCTTTCTAAAATCAAATTCATAGTCTTATCAATCCCAAAATGTCTAGCAAGTCCACCACTATGTTTCTCCTTCATTATGTTCTCTCTCATAGATCCTCTAGGTATGCACAATTGAACTCCTTTAAACAACATGTCTTCTTGAATGAAATAATCAGACCACTTATCACTTACTGTGTGTTCCTTACAAGCTTTCCAAGGCTCTACAAAATCAATGTCAGTCTCATACAAATGTTTCAAATCATCAAAACCAAGTACCTCAACTCTCATCTCTGTCAGAAAACTTCTTCTTCAGCTCAAGGCATCAGCAACCTTATTTGACTGTCCACTTTTATTCTTCAATGAAAGCAATTACTCTATTCTTTCATTTCTCTTGCAAACTTTTTACCATCAACCAAACATACTCTGACTATGGTACAGTGACTTTCATCAAACTTTTCTATCAAAGGCAACAATACTTGTTTCTTTCCATCCATCCAAATAGTATATTGATTCAATCTACCATCATGCAAAGCTTTCCTATCATACTTGTCATGCCCCGCAAGGGAACCAGGAAAATACACAAAGGTTTACTTCATAAAAGAAAACCTAAGTAGAGTTTAACGAAAAATTTTGAACTTTTAAAGTTTATAATAAACAAAACATTTTATCACTTCTTTCCAAGGTTCCCTTAAGTGTAAATGTATAACTTATTGAAAATTGATAAACATTTTAACAACATTTACTAACCATTCAAATTCCATTTCAGATTCTTTATTGAAAAAATACTTAAACACTTTTAAAGATAATTTCCATCTAAAACTTTTCAATAACTATAATTCCATTTCATCTAACTAACATATTTCAATAGAACAATAAATGATTCATCAACATTTTGCACAACTTGATACATAACAAAATTTACATCTTTCCAACATACATTAAACATCCCATATAACCCTTTTTCCTACGTCTACCCATTATTACATCATTTGAAAATTACATTACATTTAAACTCCTCATAGGAGAATACATAAGTTTACAATACATGAATAAATACAGGTCTTCATTCTTCAACAGGTGCATAGATAAATATGAATCTTCAGTTGTTTACATCTACACAAGATACCTCGATAAAAAGATTTACCACCCAACCACGTGAATACCCAAAAGGATCCACTCCCCCATGCTAGGAGATAAACACCAAGCCCACAAAGAAGGACTTACTAGGTTTTACAAAAGGTTGGATAACATTACACATAGGCAAATTCATTTCACAAGAGAATTCTAAGGTTCGGGTAGGGAATCCTAAGCAACAACCTAAGTGAGTGTCATCGCATAGCCCTCACCCCTTGGGTTGTCCTGGTACTAGCCACACTGGGCCCCGGCCCCCAAGTAGGCACATGCGGAATCGAATGCCTTTCGTACAGACAAGCGCCATTCGATTTGTACCTACGCATAGGTACCTTCTCCCACTCCCATCCATAGCCTTTCCTAGCGCTAATGGCATGGGCGAGGCACAATTAATCTTTTTAATATTTTAACCCCATCCCATAAATTTATTAGGTTATCACTTGATTAGTTAACTCTTCAGCCGGTTATCTTGGTCTAGCCACTTTAGGGCCCCGGCCCCGCGCTGAGAGCCACTCACTTAGGGGTTCCTAGGTTTCCTAACCCTAACCTATTTCCGTTAGGTTTTTCTAGCAACCACTAACATTTTCAACCTTATAACAGATCTATCCTAGGACACTTAGGAGTCCTAAAGTTTGACTAGTTTGATTGTTGATAAGATTGAAAGCAAGAGTTTGTTTCAGTTTCTAACCCCCATCCTAACATTTGTCTAAACATGGAAGTAAGAAATCTATGGTTTAGTTGTATTTAAATAAAATTTACACAATTTAAAACAAGGAATAAATACGCCTCTAATTCCTAAGTTTGCCCCATGAAATGAATGATTTTGTATCTAATATATTATCATTATCTATGCATAAATTAGTGTTGATACAATTTTTTTCTCATTAAATTAATATGCCTCCTAGGTGTCTTAAAATGGATACCTCTATATATTATTTTATATATATATATATATATATATATATATATATATATATATAATATCATATATATGATATATATATATATATAGATATTATATAAGTTAAGTTAATGAAAATTCCATGTGCTAAAATACATATCATATTGTACATATAATATCTATTATATGTATAATATAATATCAAATTTAAATTAATAATATATATATAAAAACTTAAATTATGTTATACATATAATATTTTACATATTACATATATAACATAATTTATTTATAACAAAATATTTTTTTATATGTTTACACATTATATTATATATATAATATTATACATATTATATATATAATATAATATGATCAAAAGCCGAAATTAAATGGCACCTTGTGTTTACACCAAACAAAAGTCACATCAAACAAAAAAAGAAGGGGTCCCGCCGCCCGACGGTACCCCGGGGTACTGTCGACAGAGTCCGACTGCCGCACGGCACTGAACGGTGCCGCCGGCAGCCGGGCCGCTGCCGGCCGGTGTCACGGGGCCCGCCGCAGTGGTGACCGCCGGTCATCCTTTTGAAACGCAAAAAGGTTTATAACATTGTTTTAAAAGAAATCCAATTTCAACGAAATATATTTATTAATAAATTTCGAACAGAATATTTTAAAGCCCAAATATTAATATTTGTATATATATAAATATGCACATATATATATATATATAGATGAAAATTAATTACAACCACAGTACATATTTATTTTGCCGCCAATACAATAGTTTATTTCTTCTCAAATTTAAACAAATATTTTCTACATTAATACCACTACAAACAAATAAAGTATTAAATTCTTTTACATTAGGAATCTGTCATGAGCCGTAATTGATGATACAAATGAGTAAACTTGATTTGAACATTATTCGAATAATAATAAATATATGAGTCCTTATGAATAATTGTTATATATAATATTAATAATTAATAATTATTAATATTAATAATAACATAAATAGAATATTAACCTTAAATAATATTACTCAATAATAATATTAATGTCACTCCATAAAATAATATATTATTAAATATTAATATATAATAATATATTATTGAAATAATTATGAATATTAGTAATAAACAAATAAATTTTAATAATATCTATATTTAATATAATCATACATTTGAATACGTATAAGGACATTACAACAATCAACAATATTCTTTAATCAATTTATAATAATTAATCAAATATATAATTGATCAATATACAATCAATTAGTTAATAGACAAATAAATAATAATAAATATAATTTATTATTAAATTCATTCTATAATGAAACCTAGACTATTATAATAATAATTGAATCAATAGAATTAATATAAATAATAAGTATAATTATAAAGTAGTAAAATAAATTATAAATAAATAATAAATAATAATTATTATTATAAATAAATAAAAATATAGAGGCATGTCTCTAAATCTAAAGGTGGCAACCCTTCAACATGCAAATGTATATAATGGATATCAAATCCATTCCTCCCGGAGGATAGATACATAGAAGAAATAAATAAAAATGAGAAGAAGAATAAGAAGAGGTGATTATTCAAATTCCAACGAAAACAAGAAAAGAAATGTAGGAGAAAATCAAGGAGAAAATATAGGAGAAGATCAAGGAGGAAATGTAGGAGAATATTAAAAGGAAATAAATATTGAATAAGCTAAAAATAAAGGCATAAAGAAGGTAAGTATATCTTTTGAGTTAATTTATTTATTAGCATTGTATGAATTAGATATTAACAATAATATGAAATAAACTTTAGAATAATAAGTTATGAAAATTTAAATAATAAATTATGAAATATAGTAATATTGTTATGAAGTAAACTTGCATTTGAAATAATTTAACTCAAATATATTGATAAATAACTAACTAATATATAATATGAAATAAATACATTATATAAAGAATTATGAATTCTTGTGATTATAAGTATAAAATTATATAATGATGTATTATAATTATTAAGGATTGGCATCCTCCTAGTATACAACATTACAAATTACCATTCCCAAGGTAAATCCAAATGCTAATTATGAATTTTAAGACAAATCAAGTAAGGTCCAAATTGGGGACATTACAGAATCTAAAAATTTTAAATTCATTTTGGTTCCGGATCCAACCTGGACTCGTGGATTGGCTGTTGCAGATGGATTCTTCAGCCTCCGCAATTCTCCCGAATGAGACTTCTTCTCCCGAATTCCCACTGATATCCAGCACACGTTCAATCTTCTGTTTCAAAGAAATAATTTCTCCCTGCACACGTTCAACCCTCCGTTTAAAAGAATAATTTCCCAGCACACATTCAATCCTCCGTTTCCAAATAATCTTCCAGCACCCCCTCTCCAATCCGAACCTCCTGAGATATAATTTCTTCTCTGACTATATGGTTGGAGAAGTTTCTTTACGGGAAGGAACTTCTCCAACTTCCATAGTCGGTTGGAGAAGAACTAATCTCTCCCGTAAACACAATAAAGTTTTGTTTATATATATATTTTTTTTAATTAAAATATTCTCTAAAATAAGGTTTAATAATAAATTTAATTACTTACCTCTCAAGGAATTCACATAGCACAATTGGTAACTAACTAGCCCCAACTTCTAGGAGGTCTCGAGTTCAACTCCCTCCTAGCTAGTTAGTTTTATTACCAAAAGCTATTTTATTTTATCTTATTTTATTTATTTCTTAATTTATTTTATCAATAACCATAAAGTTAGTGCTATTTGTTAATATAATTAAGTATATATTTATTTATATTTATGAATATATATTCATACCTTAATATACATATATGTGTTTATAAGCATATGTGTGCACCCATATGTTTATGACACATATAGTATAAATAACTCATTATTCGTTTTTCTAACATTTTATAACTATATAACCAGAAGATGCAAGGTACAAATAGCAACTCGATCTTAATACTAACATGAAAATCTAAACAGAGATAAGTCATTGAAACAGAAATCGATCAACAAGGACTCACATAGATAACCTACTGACAAAGTTGAGCATACCCTAATAGCAAGATCAAGACCAAACCCTAATACTGATAACCACATAATACCTCCCTATCAGGAACTGATCTGGCATTTCCCACCTAAGGTGAATGATCAAGGGTAAAGGTTTTCTTTTGTGAAGCTTGGTGATATCTCCATGACAACAACAACGATCGAGGATTTTTAAGGGATCGCTCAGACCTGTGGAGCCAGGTGGAGACGATACCCGGTACCTGCAAATCCTGCATCACCAAGAAGAGATACATATACATATAGATATACAAAACAACTATATACAAGCAGATGACCAGGATCGATACATCGTGTGGACCTCACTGAGTGAGTAACTACGACTTCGTCCTGAGTCATGAAAACACATCAGGCATATGTATCCATAAAATAATCATGATAAGGGTTAGTATTCAAATCATTACATCAACATGTAAAACTAATACATTCTTCTAGGATCTCATAAACATATAATCTATGTAACTATACTGAGCATATAAATATCATCTGATGAACATATAATCCTCCATGAAACATAAACATGAGTGCATAGTTCTGACCATCATAATTGAAAAGAGTCAAATCATAGTATCACTATAGGAGAGGTATTACAATACTACCAAGGTCTACCCAAAAGAATATGACAACAATCCATAGGCATAATATCACACAAGACTTCATCATAATAATTCCCAATTTTGAATTTAACAAGGCATTGTTCACTTACAAGTAGTTCATGCTCCTTCTAGATCCAAGCAATATGGTAAGGCTTAAGATGTTTCAATCTCTACAACTGAAATTTGTTAACCAGCTCTTCAGATGCCAAATTATTAGAACTTCCACTGTCAATGATTACCTTGCAACATTTATCAGTGATCTTACATCTGGTTCTAAACAAACTTTTCCTCAAAATAGGTTCCTCATCAGCTTCTTCATTCCACAAGATCCTTCTTAGCATCAAGTTCTCACCATGTTCAGGTTCATTAGACATTTCCTCAACTTCTTCACAAGCCAAATTATTTCTACCATTACCTCCAGTCTTCTTTCCAAAATTAGTACATTCAAAAGCTCTATGTCCTTCTTCACCACATTTGTAACAAGTACCTCTAAACCAAGATTTATCTTCTCTTTTACCATTATTGTTATTCCTAGGGTAACCAGTATAGCTACCTCTAGATTAATTACCTCTTCTACTGGTAGGGTCATCTTCCCATCCTTTATCTTCAACTGAATTTTCAGATCTACTACTTTCTCCATTAGATCTTCATCTACTTCTCTGAAATCTTCCACCTCTTCCTCTTTGTCTTTGATCATGTTTCTTTTTCAATCTCTCTTCAGCATTCAAAGCAAATTGATATGCTTCTTCCACACTATCAATCTTCACATAGCTAATCTCATCTTGAATAGATGTCCTTAGGCCATTCAAATATCTAGCCACCTTCTCAACTTCATCATCCACATGTCCAGATCTGATATCCAATTTGTAAAATTCCTCAGTATATTCTTTCACACTCATGTCCTTTTGTCTCAGATTTTGCATTTTTCTCATCAGACTAACTTGGTAGTCAGCTAGAAGAAACTTCTTCTTCATCTTTCCAAGCATCTTCATCCATGTCTTGATCTTTTCTTTTCCTCTCCTCTGTCTCTTAGTTTGCAAATGATCCCACCAAAAAGATGCATGCCCTTTCAACTTTGTGACTGCTATCTTAACCTTCTTATTATCAGGAGTACCTTCATACTCAAAGTATTTATCCATCTTAGAGATCCAATCCAAAAGTGTATCGGTCTCAAGTCTTCCATCATAGCAAGAAACTTCAACTACAAGTCTGGAGTTAGCCTTAGAAAAAACTCTCAAAAGTCTTTCCTCATCTTGTTCAACTTTAGGTTCAGCATCAGGTGCTACTTCTTCTTCTTCATCACTAACATCTTCAAGATGTGCTCCTCTTCTCTAGACTGTCTCTACAGCTTCAAGCCTAGTTGCAATCTGTCTCAACATATCCATGATAGCATTATCATTTCCTCTACCACGAACCATCTTGACAATTAGGTTCTAGCAAGATCATAACCTTCTATAAGTTATAGGTCAAATCTCAGATCTACAACCCTAAAAATAATCCAATAAGGTTCTCCATGATCCAATCCACAAGAAAGAACTAGCTCTGATACCACTTGACGCAGGGGCAGGGCAGATACAAGCAAAATCAAGCAGAATTGAGTCCACTTGAATCCACAAATAGGCCCTTTCTCAGAGTTACACAATGGAAGCAATATAAAATCACATGAAAATAATGAAATCACAATGGATATGAGACAATCAACTGGCAGCAACAACAGAGAATTATATTATTTCTTTCAACATGCTCGGCTGTGAGGCCTTCCAGGTTTCGCCCTTATACAATGAGAATTATGAAATCAGAATTATAGCTTGCATCCTATCTTTGTCTTCAATGATATATCTTGATAATCCTTCTTAAATATCTCTCATCATGCCCTACTACATCAATCTAGACTCCTTATATAGCCAGCTAAGCCACAGGTCAGCCAGTCAGGCATTTAATTACATTATAGGTCCAGTCTCAAGATTTAAACCAAAACTAATGCTAGAATGAATATAAATTGATGTGCCTTTGGATTTAGCCCCTCAAATGACCCAAGAACATTTCTTTAAGTGTTAAAAGTCCCATTTTATCACACGGAACATCCTAAGAAGAAACACCACATGTTTCACCTGAAAATTGGCAGAAAATAGGACCCAGGGCAAAATGGGCATAACTTTTTACTCATAATGAATTAGGGCTTTCTCTATTTGAAAATGATATTACTTTAGGTCCTCTAATATTTCTTAAGATCTCAAAGGCTTATTCCTTATGGATCAAGGTCTCCAACATGAACAATCAGCACCAAAACTGCAGTAACGGCTCGGACCCAAAACTGGCAAAAAATAGGTCTCGTGCCAAAATGGCCATAACTTTTGACTCATAATGAATTAGGAGCTGCGCCTTTGGGAAATGATATTAAATTAGGTATTCTTTAAGGCCCTAAGTGAGAAATATATTATTATTTAAGGATCAAGGTCTCCATGGTGCGCAATCAGCCCCAAAATTGTAGGAAAATACTGCTCCGACAGCAAGGAAACAACTCTAACTTTCAAACTATCCATCCAAACTTTATGTGACCTTAGGAGAAGGCTCCCAAATAGGTCCTCAACATAATTTAATCTTTTCACACCATGAAACCATCAAATGCAAATATTATAAAGAAAACAACAGCAAACAGGTACAGAAATCAGGAAATGTTTTTGGTTGATGCAAGATTGCTCAAGACCCAAGATGCTCCTGCATCATAAAGAGTAAAGGGAAAAAGGATCTAACAGTGGGTGTGATGCCTTAAATGGAAGATGTAGGATAGATAGTGATCACAAGTTCATGTTGGTCATCCAATGAGAGAAGAAAATGATAAAGTGAGTCCAGTTGCCAGTGTTGTTGATGTGCTTGTTTCTGATTGGTTGCTAGGTAAATGATGTGGCCAGATAATTTTAAAGGTTTAAGTGAATATTGTAAATCAATGAGAGTTTCCTAATGTGTCAGGAAAGAAGAGAGATTAATGACCATGTTTTAAACTTATTTTATTAACTGTTGCTACTAGAGATTTGAATCATTTAAGGGTTTTCTACGAGTAAATGACTTGTTATTAAATGCATGGTCGGTCAATCTAATCATTTTGATCTTTTCCACTATCATAGTATGGTCCAGAAATGATACTTTTTTGCAGAGGATGTCCATGCCATGGAAAAATGGGTGAAATAGTCATTGTCAATCAGGATTGCACCTCTAGCTTGATTGGAAATCTAGCCTTCCCATTGAAACATGGAAACGTACTCTTTGTGGGAGAGAGAACGAATCTCCGGATTCTAGGCCGGTTCCTATATGATTTGGAATATCACCTAATACTAATTTTTAAGCTTTGAGAAAAAGGAGAAGGATAACTAAAAAATGAATACTAATTAAGGGGGTGATACACCAAAATGGATTTAGATCCTCTAGAAATATAAATCTGCACCTATAGGACATATATTTCCAAAAAAAAATCTGCAATAACATTCACTTCACAACACCTAGGATGACCTAGAATTCACTATTAGGGCTTGTGCCACTAATGGTAATAAATCAGTCAACAGATAGGTAATTTTTGCAAAAGGTTTATTCTTTATAACTTAGAATAGGAATTTGAAATAATTCACTAATCTACACTTGCAAGACACAAATCACTTAAATGCAGAAAACTTGGAAGGATTGATAGAAAAACTTAGAAAAATATATGAATAATAGAGGCCAGCTTTATTATCTTCAGAATCTGCAAAAATGGTTACAAAACATAAGGAAAAGATGAAAAGGAACAATATGTTCGCTAATACCTCTTCTTCCCCAAATTTTGAACCCTTACAAATGAATAAGAAGCCCAGTTATATAGCCTCCAAGGCCAATTTCAAAAATGAAATTCCCCTCTCAAAAGAGCTCCTAAACAGATAGATACCCTAATTTTTAGGCCCAAATGATGCCTACCATGCAATCTCCAAAAAATCTTAATCCCTAAATTTAAGGCATGAATGATGCCAAAAAAACCTAGCCCCTATATTTAGGTCTCCTATTGAAGAATTACATATCTTTACAATATATCTCAATTTATATCAAAGAATATATTAAAATACCCAAAAATATAACTAAGGAAAACCCTAAGATGTAAATCCAATCACCTAAACCCTAACTTACAGCCCATGACTAAACCCATCAATTTCGACACCCTACCACCATGGTCAACATGACCTATCTCAAAATATATGATTATTACTATGGCATGTGATGAGGGTGTCATGGCATTTTGAAGGAGTCCTCATACACTGCACTTAGATAGAGGCATTAACTTATTTCGCATTGTGGACTCCAAAATTTTATCAAATCTGATCATAGGCATTTTTAACACTTCATTTGCATTTCGTAGCCTTTTGGAATAAGTTTAGGGTTTGTACTGCCATGCTAGGTTGAATCTAGAGTTTGAAGCCATGATCAATGGCATTGTATCTGAATTTTTTTATGCCAAGAAGCTTGGGCTTCTTGTAGTAAACTTGGGCTTTGTGTAGAAGAAGAAGTCAAACACTGAATGCCACAACATATGGCACCTTTTTAGTGGATTTCCTTTGAAGAACACTGGAGTGTCAGGTTTGTTTGCTTGAACTGGAATGATAGAGCTCAGGCTCTGTAGACCGTGAGTTGAACACCCATGGCTCTCACTATGTGGTGACACATGAGGATAACTTGAAGAGCTCGGGCTTCATTTTTTGTAGTTTATCATTTATCTCTGTTTCCATCTTTTGAGTGGATCATGGGGCTTGGGCTCAAACTGGTAGTGATTTGTAGTGTGAAAAAGAACTCAGGCTCCTCTAGTTCATGGAACTCGAGTTTAACAAAACTCATTTTAATGCATGCTTTGTTTTTTAGTTCTTTGTAAAGAATAGAGAGCTCAGGCTCTCTCCGCCATGGACTCTTGTTTGAACTTAGAGTTTTGATGTCATAAAGTTTGGTGCTCTCCATGCATGAGCTCCTCTACAGTCGGCTCCAAAACCACAGCTTATCTACATGAACTCCGCAGATAAGTTTCTCTTTTTACTATGTTAACACTCTGTCTTCTTTTGATATGCTACTGTAGACATCATTTGTATTACATATTTTTTAATACTTGAGCTGACTCTAATCACTATTTATTGCTTCCACCATGCCCGTTGTCAATGATTTTGGGGTTTTGTTGATTTGTTTTGCACTAAAGTTAAACCACTATCTGGTTTCACTAAGATATTGTCTTTTGTTGGCTGATTTATTACCATTTAATTTTTTCTTTGAGCAGTGAAAACATTCATGTACTTAAGCTGCATAAAATGTAACTCCAGTTGTTTCATTCAATTCTTTCTTTAAAAAATGACCATACTGTCTTAAGCATTTAACACATCTTCTTTCTATTTGAGAAAAAAAACAAACATTTCTTTGAGAATATACAGCTTTTCTTTATTGGTGCATTAATGTAAAAATATATTGTTTATACATTTTAATATGAACCATCACCCATGGGGTTTGAGCATGGGCTCATGATTCCCATGGGGCATATTCATGATATGAAGCTTATTCCAAACATGTACTTCTCCTGCATACACTGAATTTTCAATAAGAATCTGTTGGTGTCCAAAATGACGCTTATGCTCAAAAGGCTACCAATATACCCTCAGATGGATTTTAGGAATGGTTAGCTCCAAAATTGTTATGAGGTCTTAGGGTAATTGGACCAACTATAGGGACAAGACTGCCCTCTTCTGCTTCTGGCTCTGCAAAACCAAGGCGGGTGCACCTAACCCAATATAAAATATACTTCACACACCAAGGACTGGGTTCATATAACAGATGAATGGATAGTAAGAGAGTATTAAATGATAACCACACATTCATTGACTCCTCATCACTATGGGATAGGACCTCATACAACCAAATACTAAAAATCTAGGAATGGTTCTTAATCTTATATGTTTGAATCATAACAATCTAAGTTAGGATATGTCAACAAGGAAATACTCATCTAGGCCAGTGCCTCATCCATTGGGCAAATTTTCTTAGATAGATCACACACACACACCAGCATTATATCTGAGATTCAAAGCCATAAACACATCTATAATCTCCTTTACTACTTATATGAAATCCTCACATAGACAAGAGATAGACCTATGTCTCATCTAAAGCATAATTTAATCTAATCCTAGATTAGAACTAAGAAATGAAGACATATACATGGATAAACATGCAGTGAGCTAGAAAACTCAAAATCTATCTACAATGACACAAAGGAGAGATAAGAGTCATATATCTATATTAAGTTTGAAGAATCCTTAAGTGCATACAATCCATTTAAACAAACAAGCTTGCAAACTACAACTTAAACTTGCAACTTTCTTTCAATTGTTGACAAAAGCTAAATCAGAGCATTACAATTCAGACTGGGCAGAGGACTCACAACCGAAAAAGCTTGAATACCTAACTCCCAATGCTACAAAATGATCATGAAAATCCCTTTATACCAGGGTTACAATACAAGCATAATGATCATTTGAAATTCAAAATCCACCTAACCCCCTCAAGGAGTAAACACAGACAAGATAGGGACTGAACCACAGCATGTAAGCTCAAACAGTCAAAAAATAATAGTCAACTAGCCCTGTACTGGTCCAAGTACCAAATCATCATCAAACCCCCAAGGAATCCGGCCAAATTGACCCTTGCAACACTTCAGGGTACTATTTCATTTATGTTCCCATGGCAAGACATTCTTCTGCAACTACCATGGCAGCCTGGACCACATCGTAATGCTTAGCAATCACTTCCACCCACTCTGGCCGCTCAAAAATTGATTTTCTAGTACTTCTTGGCTTGAAACCCTCTGCAAAATTCAAATTTGAATCCTAACGGTCACCTCTTTGGTGCCTGCAGAGAAAGGACGGCCCACGTTCAAACATATATCAACTTTAAAACGTAGCCGTTCGATCCATTTACTTTCGCAGCCTTATGAATTTCTTCTAAAAGTGGCCCCACCAGACTTAGCAAATTGGTGACAAAGAACCTTCGCCAATTCGCAGAACATTTCACCCTTTCGCTAAATATTTTAGCGACTTCCCGACTACCGTTCGCGCAATCACCGATAAACTAGCAAATTGCCTTTTCTTTCTGCAAACGAGTGACCATGTTAAATTTTGTCGGCACCGCCAGATCTTATCAACTCCACCAAACCTTAGACCCCACCTAGTGCCATATGTCACTAAACCATTCACGATCCACGCCCAGTCACACTGACGAAGGACCCACTTACATAAGCCTTTGAAATGAATGGTTGGCCTAAGATCTCATGGCTCTGACAAATCCCATGAGAACTTACGCCGACCATACGATTCATCCTCGTCACAGACCCTTCTGACAACAGCCCCACTTCTGGGCACATCCACATCGACCAATAGAAACATAGCAACTGCGCAAACATGTCACACCGAACCCACTAAGAACAAGAAACAACCTGGCAAGATGAAATAAAATTTGATGGATGGCGCATGATCTCAAAGGCTTGGAATATTCCTTGAGATCATACGTCGACCGTTAGATTAAAAGCTTTCAACATGGGCTCTCTGACACAAACCAACTCATCAACACGTGGATGAATGAAAACCCACCAACACATAACAATGTGGCACATAAGAAACCACTTGGAAAATAGGACCCACCG
The DNA here is from genome assembly GCA_027943335.1 of Chamaecyparis obtusa. Classification (NCBI taxonomy): domain Eukaryota; kingdom Viridiplantae; phylum Streptophyta; class Pinopsida; order Cupressales; family Cupressaceae; genus Chamaecyparis; species Chamaecyparis obtusa. The sequence continues at coordinate 952,680 of BSBK01004301.1, read as the reverse complement.
AAGAACTACCGCCTGAGAAAAGTAGCATCAACGGCTGGCGTAAGATCTCAAAGGTCTGACAAAATTTCTTGAGAACTTATGCCCACCATAGGATCTTCTGACATCGTCAAGGCCCACTGAGCCTTTGGAAATTTAGGTCCCACTGACACACACTAAGTCACTCACCCATGGACCATTCCTTCATCCGGCCAATAAGATACTGCCACATGTGCTGAGCTGGAAAGGGTCCCACCTGCAAACAAAAGCTATGTCACAGGGATGGATCAACGGCGGTCTCATGATCTAAAGGGTCTGACAGATCACATGAGAAGACACACTAGCCATTCAATTGAAATCATGTCAGAGGCCGGGCCCAGGAAAATATAAGGCCGAAGACTTAGGAAATAAAAATCTTGCAGGGCGCGATTGCGGACTTAGGAAAATGAAGGGACCCGCCGGAATAGAAAAACTTAACCGCGCATAATAAAAGGGTTTTGTAAAAGGCACATGTGGAAAAGTTGCTTAAGTGACCCACGAAAAGGTAACGTGCTAATAGAACAAAGCTAGGGCACATTTAAATTTTGAATTCCCAACGGCTAGTTCCTAAACATTTTACCAGGGTTTAGACCAGGGAGCAAGAAAAACACTGCAGAGAACAAGGGAAAAGACCAGAGGCCATGAAATTTTTTACAAGGGCTAACAAAATGAATGATATTGCATGTTAGTAGCTGAATACATACTGTACTAATAATAACTTAATTTTAGATGATGGCTTCATATGTTACTGTTATTTTAATACACCTGGAATAGCACTATTTGCCTTACACTCTACATAAATCATTACTTAATATTTCATAAGGCATATGGATACTGTACTTTAATTTCATTTCTAAAGACATGAATTACCATAGCATTATTGACTTTTCAATTAATTTAGAGCCATAACATAAATACAACATGTTCTACTTCATTCTCATGATCATATGCATAAATGGATATCAATGTTCTAATATGCATATTTCTTTTAATTTTTTCGCAGAAGTAGATATCATTGTATTGATCTCTTATCTCTTTAAATAGTATTGACATGATGTATTTATTTAATGTCAATAGTTTATGCATATGTATCTCTCATCTTGACATAATGTAGCTATTTTCTGTAAATGTATACTTTATGACAGAAAATAAATACATTGTTACTCTAATTCCTTGCATATTTTTCCCTCCATTATTTCAGTCAGAAAGTCTCACACCTGTAATGATTGTGTGTCCTCTCAATAACCTACTTAGTCTTTAATCTACACATGAAGCAAACATATTAGCATAAAAAATTATCTCCTTTTCTATCTTATTCCTTCTTCTTTGCATTCTTGTGAACTTTCAGTACTGTGTTTCTTTCTGCATTCTACTTTTGTTTCTCTTGCTCTTGCATTGATGTTTACATAGAAGTACAGCTCTGAAAGTGTGAATGTAGCATGTTGTTTTAGGTATCTATGTATTTCTTAGATCCAATTTGTATCTAACTATTCTCTTTCTCCGTGATGCAGGACAAAACCAGAAGAAAACTTAGGACAGAGACAAGGCCAAAGACAAAGATAAAGATATGTAGGTTCAAATGATGCAGTCACTCAGCTTTAACATGCAGGAGACCTCTTAAAGGCAATGCATGGACTCCTAAATCTTCTTATGTTCCTTTCTTACTTTCAGAATTATACATCTCTAAGTTTTCAATATGAAAGATGTAACCTATGAAGGAATACTTGACTATTACATTCAACTTGAATGTTCAATGAAATGATCAATTGTGAAATTGAAAGTTTAAATATGATCAATACTTAGAACATTATCAGTGATAACATGAATGCAAAAGAAATGACTTTTGACTTCAATATCTGAATAGTAGTGTTGAATAGATGTACCTTGATACAAGTTCTCTAATGTTTATAGTTTCTATCCTGCATATGTACTTTCTCTTCTCAATTTAAGCAATTATGTACTTAGGATAGAAACTATCAAATCCATACTTCAATGTAAAACAATCATCAATTTACCAATTTAGTATGCAACTAAAAATGATAACAATAGTCACTAAATTATGATGCAAGTGAAGCAAACAGGGAGTTGAAATGATGTAATTCCCAATCTCTAATGTACTAGTTAGGATTTTGGCCATAAATGAAGATCAATTCGGACCTGATTGCTCAAGATTTCTTGGTATGTCTCTTTGGTAGTAAATTTCCTGATTGTCTGGTTGGTGTGGTTGTTGGAAACCCTAACCTTGTCCTAGTCATCTATAGCTTGTTGCATCCTGATTTTTAGGGATCCCAAGATTACTAGTGACTACATATAGCAGCTTGTTGTATTTTTCAAAGGATAGTGAAATTGGTAACTGAATAGAGAGAGCTTGGATATAGGGTTTGGTTCTAGCATTTTGTCATTTTCAATGTATTGATACTAAAAATTTTAATAAGAATACACTTGAATTCCATCTCAAATTTTTGAATGTCTTCTTATTTTGATCTTGAATTCTTATATGTTAATGTTGCAAAGCAAGTTAATATATGGTTTACAAAGTAAATTGTGAATTTGTTCTTGAGTTCCTTCAAGGAAGGATTAACTTCTTAAGGATAGATTCAGAGAATTCATAGTTCTTATGAGAATCTGATGGCTAGATGTGAGAGTGAGAGGAATAATAGGCAAAGCACTTATTTTGGATTTGGGTATGTTTGAGTTAAGTTTTCTGTTGATGTGTGTTGTGTCTGAATCTGTGCCCTAGGATAAGACAGTGATCTATTCTTAGGAAGTAGTTCTTCATCATCAATCAACTTATAAAAGATAAAATCTTTCAATCAATGTGTCAAGGACATCAATGCTTAATATTTACTAATTCCTTTAAGAAGTGAATCCAAGGTACACCCACCTAAGCATTAAGGCTCAAAGTGTAGGAGGACTAATATCCTAGTCCTTGTTAATTGGCCCTTTTTCTTGTCATATTTGGAGTGGGTTACAAGAGTCAGAGACATTTTTTTGTCAATCATATTGTAAATCTACAAGTAGAAAGAAAAGGAACCAACAAAATTGTGACTCCACTGGGGATGTAACAATATAAGTTTCTCAAGGTTTGTTCCTTAAGCTTTCCCATTAAAGGTGGGTGGAAACTCAAAGGGTTAGAGCCAGTGTTTACAAGTCACAAACCATAGACAAAAGAAGAAATACTAGGGCTTTTGTCAAGAAGCATCCAGAGGCTACTCTAGAAGAGTTGCCCAGGTCAGGAAAGAAAAGCTGGATTAGAAGAGATGGGGAGTCTACTAGTGCCCCTGTAAGAGAAAAAAATAATGATAGAAATAGGGCACAACATGCATCTCCTAATGAGGATGAATCATTGTATAAAATCTCTAAATCTGATAGTGGTCTCTCTGGAGATAACTTTTATGATACCCTTGAAATATTATTTTAAAATAAAGTCATATTACCTACAAATCAAAATGTGTAGGCAGGAAATAGGGGCCTTGGGCCAAATTCTCATCCAGGTGGACATATTCTTAGAATGAAACCCATGGAGCCAAGACAAGTCCATTTCCCATATCAAAGTCTCACAGATATGGATGTGTCATCAAGCTCTGAAGATATTAACATGAACCCAATTGATTTGGGTGTATTGAGATTACAATTGGCAGAGAAAGATACAATATACAAAAGGTTACAAAAGGAAAGAGAGGCTGAGAAAATGAATGCATTAATAGAAAGAGAGTCTCTACTTAGAAAGATCAATGAACTAAAGGAGAGAAACAAAATGTTTGCTTCTGCTCCCAAATCTCTGCAGCATGAAATTTTTAGGGACCTTGCTGCTTTGAGAAGTGAGAAAGAACGTCTGTTGCATGACCATGAGTTTGAACAAAAGGGCCATGTGATCAGACAAGTCTAGAGTTATGCTTCTCAGCCTAAAGATAAAAATGAAAGTGAAACTAACAGACCTACTATTGTTGTTAATGAAAAGGGAAAGCAAAAGATGGTTGGGATTCAAATAAATGAGCCTATGGTAAGACCAAAAATCCCACCACCTATTTCAAGTGAAGACATAGAGATGGAAAAGAAAAGGAAGGAAAGAGATGATCTAGCAAGGGAATTGAAGAATGTTAAAGTTGAAGCATCTATTATAGAGACAATAAGGAAGATTCAGTTCTTGAAGGCTTCATCTGCAAACACTCTTGGACCATCTACTATTGAAATAGGTATGCCATCTACAACTTCTAATATTGTCCCACTTGGTAATGTTACTACTCATCATCCACTTTTTGCTTCATCTACTAAGTTAAATGTTGACCCTAAACAATATTCAAGTGTACAAGTAGGTGGAAATATAGTTGTAAATGCTAGTTCTAGTGGAAACACTCGTCGAATTTTTCAAAGAAGGCCTATGAAATTAGAAGGGTATAGGCAAATTAGCTTTGATGGAATACCAGGTTACTCAAATGCTTTCCTAGCTGATATAAGAGATAAGGTAACCAAATTTACTGGTAATAATGCCATTAGTTGTGAAGAACACCTTAGGTTATTTGTCGATATGCTAAATGACTATGAAATTAAGCATGAGGATGTAGTCATGAAACTATTTGTTCAGTCTTTGATGGAAGATGCTAGAGACTGGCTCAAAAGACTCTGTGGCCATTGTATTGATACATGGGATTCTTTTTAAAAATGCTTCAAGGAACAATATGGTGATAGGCCTAATCTTAGTTTCATGTTGAATAAATTTAACACCATAAGAAAGAATCAGAATGACTCTACAGCTGAGTTCAACATGAGATTTCAGAAGGGTATGCATAAGTTGTTTCAAGGTATGAGATTAGATGACAATGTATGTCTGATCACTTACTTCAATGCCTTTGATGGAAAGATTGGATACTTACTGAGAGACAAAGAACCTAGAACTCTCAGGGATGCCTTTAGAATTGTTGTCAACATTAAGAATAATATGAAAATATCTAGAAAATTAGGTGGGAAAAGAGATGATCCTAAGTTGTTTGGGGACAAAAAATATAAAAGGGATAATGAAAGAAATGTTGGAAATAAGAGGCAAGAAGAAGACAAGTTGGATAAAGTGCTAAATGCACTAAAAGACTTGAAAGCACCTAGTAACAGAAATGATAAGGTTTCTACTGTAGAAAAGCCTCATTTCAATAATAACTTCAATAGGCAGAATAGGCTACAAAATTATCCTTATAACACCCAATGGAAGGATGGAGAACCTATCGTCCCTGTTGCAAAAGGAAATAATGACAAAGTTATCACTGATCCTTTACAAAAAGCTTATGTAAATGTCATAGAAGATACACCATGGTGTATGGCCTACTAATCTCCTCATTCTGTAGAACATTGTGTGGTTGCACAATCCATTGTTGCATACCAAGATGATTGGTCAAAAGAATTAGATCAGGAAGAAAATAATGATGACATTGGTTGTAATCTTGCTGACTCATATTTGGAGCATAAAGATGTTTCCAATATTGATGAAGAAACTGATGTGTGTTTGAAAAGGCACAATAGGGCATTATTCCATCAAGAACTCTTTTCTAATGATGAAGACATTGATGAAATGACATGTAACATGAAATTTTCCTCAGAGCAAGAAGAAGACCTTCAAAAGAGGAAATTGCTAGGATCATTGTAGAGATGGTAGCCCAAGTGCATACTAGAAGCATGACAACAAATGATACCACTGGCAAAGCTACAAAAATATCTATAAAAAGCACCAGTTCCAGGGGACCCACTGGAAACAAATCAAAAGATGATTACTTAGTGAAGATAAAAAATGTAAACAGTAAGAAGTGGGAGCCAAAGGGAGTTGGAGCTATGAAGATGTCTACTATTCATGACAAAGACAATCAAAAGGAAGTTGAGAAGCCAGTTAGTACACTGGCTAAAAATGAGAAAATGAAGGTGACAACTACAGTTGATGTATCTAAAAAACAAAAGGATACTAGAGCAGTACAGATTGAGATTCCTTCCTCTGCCCCTGTTGATATGTTGGCAGTATTGTCTCAGATTACTATCAAGGTTCCTTTGTCAGAGTTATTGAGAATCCTTGAACATAAGGACAGGGATCTAGCATGGGTAGATAATGTTCATGGTAATAATGTTTCTTGTAATGCTAATGAGCCCCAGGCTAAGGTCATGAAAGAAGTGGAAGTTTAGGGAATGGTATCTCAGATACCACCTATATACTTGGACAACTTTGTCAATGCTAGCCTTGAAAACATAGATCCATTTTTCCTAAGTATCATAGTTAATGGAATGACAGTAAGAAATTACATGATTGATTTAGGTGCCTCAAATACTATCATGCCTTTTAAGATTATGGATAATTTGGGCCTTAAGGTTGATATAGTCCAGGGTAGATGTTGTGCAATGGATCAAAGAGAAGTACCAATCATTGGGACTATAAATGCACTGCCTTACAAATTGGCAGCCTATCCAGAGAAAGAATTGACCATGAGTGTCTTGGTGGTGGACATTCCTCCTCATTATGGGATGCAATTATCTAGGAAGTGGAGTGCTTCCATGGGTGGAAGTTTGAAATGTGACTTTTCCTATGCAACTTTCAAGATAGATGATCGATCCATTAATAAGGTTGAAAGGGAGCCAAGGGTAACCCATATGATTGAAAAGAATATTGACAATGAGATTACCTATTTTGTTGATACTGATATCAATGCTTTAGAGAAGAGGTCATTGTACTTGAAAGAGAGCCTATGTTTCCCCCTATTACTGTGGAAGTAAATGCTAAATCTGAGAAAGGTGAGTTGTGGGTGATGTACTTTGATGGTGCTAACTGCAAAGATGGTTCGGGAGTAGGTAATTTACTCATCTCTCCTGATGGAAATACTTACAAGTTCTCGTTCACACTAAGCTTCTCTTGTACCAATAATATAGCACAATATGAAGCATTGTTAATAGGATTTAGGTTGGCACACAAGCATGGAATTAAGTGTGTAAAGGTTGTTGGTGATTCTGAGTCAGTTGTGTCTCAAGTAAGATCAGTATATGCTTCTAAGAAAAAAAAGGTAGAAACAATACAGGAATGTTGTTTGGGACATGATTGAGAATTTTGAGGCCTTCAATATTGTATGGAAGGATAGGAGTAACAATAAGATGGTTGACTTGTTAGCCAATATAGCAATCAATCCTAGTGAGATTACTTTTGCAAGCATCTCTAAAATTGAAATTTAGGCTAGGCCTAGTATACTAGATAATATTGAGAACTGGTAGGTTTTTGAAGATGACCAGGACATCTTTAGATTTATGAATTGTGAAGATAAGTATCATGGTCAAGAACTGAATTGCTCAACTTTGGTTGAGACTGCAGAAGGAAAAGAGGTTATCCTTGGAAATGAAGTCCTGTAGGTTAAGACTAACAAGGTTCCCAAGGGACTTGTTGTTTTAGAAACTATATTTGATAGTCAGGATAGAGTCCAAATGGATACTAAGAAGAGAGACCAGATGGACCTGGAGTAAATTAATCTTGGTACACAAGAGGCACCTAAGAAGGTCTACATTGGAAGAGAGATATCTCAAGAGGTAAGAAAGACTTTGATTGAGTTATTAAGAAAATTTAGGCATATTTTTGCATGGTCATATGATGACCTAAAGTTTTATAGACAAGACTTGTTCTAGCATATTATTCCTTTGAAGAAAGATGCTAAACCTTTTAGGAAAAAATAAAGGCCAATCAATCCTACCTTAGCACCTAAAATGCAAGAAGAACTGATGAAGTTGAGAGATGCTGGAATCATAGAACCCATAAGACATTCCTCTTGGGTGTCAAACTTAGTTCCTATTAGAAAGAAGAATGGAAATTTCAGACTGTGTGTAGATTTCAGGAATCTGAACATCTCTTCTCTAAAGGACAATTACTACTTTCCTAACATGGAGGCGATGCTACAAAGAGTAACTGGGTCTGACCTGATGTCCCTGATGGATGGTTTTTCTGGTTACAATCAGGTGATTATGAAATAATTAGAACACTTCAAGATAGCCTTTAAAACACCTTGGGGAACCTATGTTTATGTAGGATGTCTTTTTGTCTAACAAATGTTGGTGCAACCTTTCACAGAGAAATGGATGTTGCTTTTGCTAAATTCATAAATGATTTCCTTGTTTTTTATGAAGATGACTTAACTATATATTCCAAGAAAGAAGAAGATCATTATTCTCATCTAGAGAATATATTTGTAAGAGCTCTGGAATATGGCATTTCATTAAACCCTAGGAATTGTGCATTTGGTGTGACTGAGGGAAAATTACTGGGCCACCTAGTTGGAAAGTAGTAAGTAAGGATTGATCCAGAGAGGGTAATGGCCATTGACAAAATTTAGAAACCAAAAATGTAAATGGCATCAAGTTCTTCTTTGGTCAACTAATCTTTTTGAGGAGATTTGTTACAAACTTTGTTGAGATTACTAGGCCAATGTCCAAAATGTTGAAGAAAGGATCTGAGATCAAGTGGGAAGATGAGTCTGATGACGCTTTCAAGAATATCAAATAGGAAATCAAGGATGCATATGTGCTTAAGGAACCTGACTATAGTATTTCAATTCATATTTTCTCTTTTGCTTCTTTTCACACTTTTGTTGCAATTTTGTTGCAGAAAAATAATGAAGGTTTTGAATAGCCTATTGCATTTTTTAGTAAATCTTTGCAAGCTACCGAATTAAAGTATTATATCAATGAGAAACAAGCATATTGTGTACAAGGAAATGTACCTTCATAGAATTAGTATTGAGAAATAAATGAAATAGAAACTAAATAAACCACAATATAGAAACTATTTAGCAAATGAATGATCAATTGAGCATCCTATGGCTCTCTATCTAAGAGTGTTAATGAGAAGCTCTCAGCAGGCTACCATTAATGACAGTCCTAGAATGAGAAATGATAAAGATTAAGCTAAAGCTAACAATTAGTTCAAATTGAAATGCTAAATTTCTCTTAAAATGCCTTTCTAGCTATAAAATGCAAGAGGTTCTATGCAATTCTCAGATGTGTGGTTATGAATTATGATTGATTTTGGTCTTCCTTTTATAGATTTATGCAAGGGTAGGGGGTGTAGTATAGTTGATCATGATTAATCTTGAGTTGAGTCTTTGGTTTCATCCTTTGAAGACAATGCACAGTTTGTGCCCTCAAAGCTTGGGACAAGTAGACAAGATGAATGGACAAGATGCTCTTTCACTTTGAGTGGTTAAGATTGAATTTGGCTTGATCCATGTGAATGCATTTTCTCAAATCCTATTGGTTGATTGATTTTCCTCCCCTTTTGGTTGTTGAGAGAAATTAGGATTTATTAATTGATTTTAATTTATTTGTTTAGCCATGTACCCCTTAAATGGGTTGAATTTTATTTAATTCAAAACTATACAATTAATAGAATTAATTGCACATTGATTTGATTTAACTTGATTAAAATGCTCTCAATTTTGATTTACCTTGAATTAAGACTTGATTTTAATTTTGATTGGCTAATTATACATTATGATTCAATTGCTTTGATCTTGTCATTGATTTGCTTTGATTTGCCATAATTTTCTACTTAATTGTTTTTGTCCATTTTTAGGTGATTACAAATGCCCCTCTTTGAGTTGACGTGCAAAGAATGTCGATTCAAAGAATACTCTGATCTTGTTGATGATAGGTCCTAATTCTGTCGATGGTAAATCTTGATGTTCATTTAATATTACTTGATGATCGATTCTTGATTTTTCATATGAAATTAATGCAGTTTTGATGATGTTCAGTCGATTGATGTTGTTCATTGATGGTCATTATGATGATTGATCCTCGATATGATGGTTGATCTGATAAAATATTTTGATGTGATACCTAATTTAATGATTGATTTCAATGTCATGCCCCATTGATTGATTTATGAAAAAAAAATTGATAAAATCTTTCGCTTTCATTTGATGGTCATTCTCCTATTTCGATAATGATGCTACTGATGTTGATTATCCGATGGTATACCCCCTCAAAAATGAAATGAAATTTGATCGTTCATTGAAAATTTTGACGATTTATGTCAAGTTATGTTGATTTTGTTCCATTTTTAATAAATTTTAATTTCATTTCCGATATTCTTTTTAGGTCTGTTTGATTACAAATGCCCCTGTTTTGGTAGATTTAATGAAAAATTCAAGATATTACGTCAAATATACCCCTTTTAGGTCAAATATACCATTTTTAGGTCAAAAGGTCTATAAAAAGGGGTCAAAATTCCTTTTTCACTATTCATTTTCACTTTTACTTTCCACTTTTTACTCTCTGACCTTTGTTGACTTTCAACGATGTCGATCCCCATCCGTGAGCATAGATTTGAATGATGACATCATTATCAGTGTCTACCTAGCTATGGACCTCTAGTGAGTACGTAAACCTCTTCATTTTGTCATTTCTAGCATTTAATTTCAAAAAATTTGAATTTTTCTTGTAGAAACCCTCTTTTTTTTTCATTTTTTAAATCCAAAGAGCGCTTTTGCATAATGAAATGGCACTTTTACCCTCCAAGTGGCACTTCCACGATCCAAAACTGTGCTTATGCTCACCATTTTTAGGCCCCATTCTGCCTTTGCCTTGTTAAAGAGAGCTTTTACTATTAAATAGCACTTATGCCCTTTTCAATAGCGCTTTCAAATTCTTTGGACGCTTTTACCTCTTTTTTCACTTTTAATCCATTAAGTAGCACTTTTAAACATTTAAACATCACTTTCACATTTGTGCGCTTTTAAAGCCTGAAATAGCGCTTTCACCCGGCTAGAAATGATTCCAAATTGATTAAGTCCACTTTGCAATTTTCTCGATGTTGTTGATCAGAGGATAGGTTAAGGTCATGAACATGATCTTTTTAGAAAGTTGTAAGATATCAGTATGAGTCAATTATAATTTGAATATTTGTTCATCAATCTAGATTCAGATGATGGGTGATGATAAATTTTCCATTCTATCTGAGTAGAAACATGAAAACTGATTGTGATTTGATATTTTGAAAAAAAATTATTGACTTAGAATGATCCAAATAATAATTGATTTCAATTCTGAAGTAATTGAACTTGCTTTTTGCAAGTGGTCCTTGGGCTTTTGTGTGTTTATGGTGCCTATCCTTTGTCTTGGAGCATGATTCCTAACCTGAGTGTGGTGGATCGTCACCATATCAGTCTCTATGGCCAGTCATTCCTGTTACATCTTCCTCGATTCTAAGTGAATCAAGGTCTTCTCACTACTATGGATGAGTGTTAGCACTCAGACCATAATACTTTTCATTTTCCACTAGGGGAGATGACCATTACTTTTGAGGATGTATATCAGATTCTCCGTTTACCGACTCATGGTGAGTAGGTGTACTATGACTCTTTATATGATGGATCTGCATGTCAGTGAGTATTTATGGATCCTACCATTGGTGACACTCACATCCAGTGGGCTTAGTTTGTTACCTTTCTTGTATTGTCAGTTGTTCTGGGTACCTTGACTGGCGGGTTCTTACTTCCTGACAAACATGGGCATAGGTTTGCTATTGGTTGGGGTCCTATCCTTAAGGATTTGATGGCACATCCTCATCGCTTTGACTGGGGTTCATGTGTCCTGGCACAGTTATATCATGAGTTGCACACAATTGTTTATAGGCATTCCACTACACTTACTGTAGGTGTGATCCTTCTTCAGCTATGGACCTGGGAGCATATCCCAGTGATACGTCCTATTACAACATGGGATCATAAGCCAGGTTGGCCTTTTGCTTGGATGTATGATGGTATCATCATCCAGACCCATATGGGTAAGCTGGATTACTAGCGGCGTGTCATTGATGACATAGATATTGTTGTTTGGCAGTCATACCTTGGTTGCGAGGCTTGGCCATAGGATGATGGTGAGCTACCTTACATGTTATGTCCCTAATGGATGCTTGGGAATTCCACGTATACGATTGAGAGATTCTACTTTCGATGAGTTATGCATCTGTATGGGCATACTCAAGATATGCCACAGGGAGTAGCCATGTATGCTCGAGTACAAGCTAAGAGATCATTATGGGGCCCATGTGTAGATTATGGGATAGTTGTGTGAGAGATATCATAGATTGGGTATCATCCTTGGTCTCCTAGATCACATGTCATGGACGCTGGGATTACAGATGATTATGCTACTTGGATACATCGCTATCCTTTTCCTCTGTTCACCGATCCTGCGGAGAGAGTTCCTGCCATTGATGAGTTATTAGATGGAGATGATGGTTATGTAGGAGATGACATTGGTGATGATGATGGAGATGGTGGTGGTGTTGTTAGGATTAGAGGATGATGTGGATGATGGGGTTTTTGAGGAGCTAGAGCAGGTAGAGTCTGTATTCCAATGATAGTTTTTGCTCTTATTCCTCCTAGGGATGATGATCAGGTGAGGGGTCATCAAGTGGATAGATTAATTCATCATGTTTCTATAGATCCAATAGATAGGCCTAGAGTCAGGCATCAATGGGAGGTTGATGCAAATATTGCACAGGTTTTACTTGATCAGGCACAGGGTCCTCCTACTCAGCAGGTTATTCCTCCAGTTGTTCCACAAGTTCTGGCAGCTTCTTCTGCTTCTACTTCTGCTTCATCTTTTATGCCATCTTTGCCTCACATCCTTCTTCTTCAGGTTTTGTTCCATTATTGGGTGTTATGTCTTCGTCGATGCCTTCTTCTTATGTTCCTCCTCCACATACTTCTACAACATAGGCTCCTACCCTAGCCTTAGCATCAGATGTTGTATCTCTTCAGACTTAGATATCAGTGGTATAATAGGAGGTTTCTTATTTGAGTTCGATGATGCATATTTTCTTGGCTGCTATGAGTCAGCAAGGTTTACAGGCTAGTTCCAGTCAACCTCTAGATAGTGCTCCTAGTCCTGATGGTCCCGATGGTGCTGGTGATTCAGCTATTTGAGATATCTCTAATTATTCCCTTTGATATACATGATCTCTCTCTTTGTTTTTATCGAGACATTCGACTCTTATTGTATCATTTTTTATCGATTGATGTTGTTTATGTTGATACTTTGATAGTTGATGTTCTAATATTTGGACCTTGCATTTATGATCATTTATTTAGACTTTGATATCTTGTTGATTTCATAATGATGGTACCATGGACTTTGATGCTTTCTTTGATAGATTTCTCTATATATGATGTCATTATGTGTTGGATCTCTTTTTCAGGTGTTGTGCTATGATATGCAAATATATATGATTCTATCTCCTATATGCTTTGTTTCATGTTTTTCATATGCATTTTTCAAATGTATGCCTATGTTCTATTGATGCTTAAATGATTGTCTTATGTATGACATAGAATAGATGAATGCAATGTTGATTTAATGATTAATGATATTATCTATGTATGCAATGGATACATGTAGGATGTTAGATGGATAATGAATAATGAATCTAATGGATATATTTCTTTTGATATGCAAATGTAATGGATCTATGTATGTAATGATCATGAGATTTTAATGATTAATGATTCTAAATGTTATATATAATATGGATGGATGATACTATCATAAATGATGTGAATTTAATGATGAATGATCCTACTAGATGCAATGAATGATTAACTAACTAATGCCCTTAATGGATTGATATTTAAGAATTCACCTTAAATGAGATTAATGCAATCTAATGATATTGCAACTTAATGTGATGCAAATAGATTTTAATGATATATGCAATCTAATGCAATGAACTTAATGATTCAAATGTTGGACACATTTAAATGAATGTAATGTTTAATGAAGATGACTTAATGCAACTTAACCAATGCAAGTGAACTAATGAAATACACTTTGTTTTTTATTTGTTTTTTTATCTCCAACACACTCGATCATATATAGTTGTTTTTTATGATCCTTTGATTCTTGGTTTGACTGCACCCCCTTTTCCTTTTCCTCTTGAAAATTAAGCTAAGAAAGGAAAAACATATTAAATGCATTTAATCTAAGATGTATGCAACTAACTATCATTATTCAAAAATTTGGAGCTTATAATCATCATTGAGCATTTTTTGGAATCCCGTTTAGTACAACCATCACTAGTTCAACTATGATGATATGAATAATTTTTGCACCTCTTTCTTTTCTTTCCCATCTCTTTCTAGTATGACTATCATTGATACCAATTTTGAGAGTGTGAATACCAATTTTGTTAGATTCTATGTTGCAATTGGATTTTGGTATTATGATATTGAAGATCAAAATAGCCAAGGTATCCTTTTGCGTAAACAAACAAAAATCTCAGTTTTATCCTATGTACAAGTCCTCGATGATTCATTGATGATAACGTCCTTAGACAAATAATACATGATTTAAAACTTTGATTTTAAGACAGTCATTCATAAATCAACAAAAATACCATCCTTTCATCATAGCTTATATAGTTAAAAACTCTCATTGATTCGCTAGAAAGAGATGATTTCTTCAATAAAGACAACACTTAGAAAAAAAAATTGGAATGTTTTTCAAATCCATATTTCAAGTGTAGTTCCATCCATTTCATACTTTTAATCCCGATAAAGATAAGGTCATGTAAGATCTTGGATCAAATTTTGTGTTTGGTTCAAATTGGATTAGAATGGAGATTTGATTAAGTGTTCCACTTTCATTTTTGATGAATTGATTCCATGATTGAATAAAGTTTGCTTTGATGAATCCTTCCTCCTTTTGAGTAGATTGCCCCTAGTTTGATATGATTTCATTTGTGGGACTTAGGATAATTTATAGATTAGGTGACCAAAAAACTTTAGGTACTTGCAAATGCAACTGTGGGGTTTTGTTATGCAATATATACAAATGCTGGCAAATGCAATATTTACAAGGTGACCTTCTAGGCATGCGACTAACTTGGACTTTCAATGGTTCCTGTTTACTAGGTTTTCACCTATTGAATGGATCTTGCTCTTTTTTCTATTTTTAAAGCTTTTCTCTTTTTTTGCTACCAAGGTGCCTATTTGCTAGGTTTTCACCAAGGCACTTTTTCTCTTTTTTGATTTTTTTGTATTTTTCTCTTTTTTCAATTTGTTTTTTTTCATATCATCAAGGTTCCTATTTGCTAGGTTTTCACCAAGACAACATCTTTTTGGAGGATCATATATGAATGTTTTTGGTATTTCTTCATGCTCAATTTTCCATTATTTTTTATCTTTTCTACTTTTCCAATTTGTTTGTGCTTTTCTGCTTTTCCAATGTTTTTGGTATTTTCAAGATCTATTTTGACCATGTACAATAAATATGATGCTTTCCATCTGATTTATGATACTCTTTATACTCTTTCATCTACCTTATGTATAGAACCTTTTTAGATGTATGCTATTAATAGGTTCTTGTAGCTCTTATCAATCACAATCCACTAAATTGTAGGTGTCGGTCCCAAAAGAAGAAGTAATGATAAATGGTCCTAACTAGTTTGCCTCCCATTTTCCTTTATTTTCCCTTTCTACTTGATTTTTGGGATTCTCTCGCAAAACTAGGTCACCTATTTGGAATGTTCTTGACTTGATGTGCTTGTTATAAGTCCTTGACATTCTATTTTGATATACATTTAGATGATTAAATGCTTCTTTATGTTTCTCATCTAGGAGTTCTAGTTCTTTCAGCCTAGCAACTCTATAGTCTTCCTCACTTATCAAACCATGAAGAGATACCCTTAAGGATGGAACCTCTACCTCCAAAGGCAAAACTGCTTATGTTCCAAAGACTAAGGAGAAAGGTGTAGCTCCTATTGGCGTTCTTATGCTTGTTCTATAAACCCATAAGGTTGTGTTTATTTTGATGTGCCAATATCTACCTGAATTTTCCTCCAATCTCTACCTAAATTGTCCACCATTCTCTTCAATATCTTCAAGATGTTTTTATTTGTTACCTCAGCTTGTCCATTACCTTGGGGATAATAGATTGATGAAGAATGATGAATCATGTGAAACTTCATGCATAAATCCTTTAGGTCTTTGTTTTTTAAGTGCTTTGCCTTATCTGTTATGATGGCATGAGGTATGCCATACTAAAAATGATTTGATTTAGGATAAACAAAGATATTTGTTTTCCCATTGCAGTTGATAAGGGTATAGCTTCCACCCATTTGGTAAAGTACTCATTGTCATTATGATGAATTTATGACCATTCGAGGATGGTGGATAAATCATTCCTATTAAATCTAGGCCCCATTGATAGAATGGCCAAGGTTATGTCATCAGATGAAGCTCTTGTGTGGGAACATGTATCAAGTTTCCATGGAATTGACACTTTCTACAAGTTTTGGTGAAGTTACAAGCATCTTTCTCCATCGTAGGCCAAACATATCCTATCCTAAGATGTTTCTTAGCTAGGGTTAGTCCATTCGAATGTGATCCATAGATTCCCTCATGGATTTTTTGCAAGGCTACATTCAATTCCTCTTCTTCTAGACATCTAAGGAGCATTCCATCTAAACTCTTATGATACAATGTTTCAAAAATTATGGTATATCAGGAAGCTTGGTGAATGAAGCTTTTCTTTTGATTCCTGGTTTGGTCTATGGGTAGGATTTGATCTTTTAAGTAAGTGTAAATAGGTCCATACCAAGGTGATTTGTGTGTAGTTAGCAAGAAAATGGTGTGAGGGTGGGTAGGGTCAAATGCAGGTTGTTCCACTTCTTCTACCAGGAATTTATATATGGCACTCTGATCAGGCATTTGTAGAAGTGATGTCAAAGTTTCCTTTGCATCTGCTGCTTTGTTCTTTTCTCTTGGAACTTGCTCAAATGTAATAAGTATGAAGTACTTCTTAAGATTTTCCACCATGCTTTTATAGGGTACCAATTTGTCATCTTTTGTCTGATATTCTTCATTAACTTGATTAATGACTAATTGTGAATCTCCATAAACCTTTAGTTCCGTCACCTTCCACTCTAGTGCCAACTTGATTCCAATAACCAAGGCTTCATATTTTTCTATGTTATTGGTGCATGGAAATAGAAATTTATAGGATTTTGGGATTGTAGATCCTTGAGGAGTGATTAGAAGTATGTCTACTTTTGACCCATGTTGAGTGTATGAACCATCAAAATATAGTTGCCATGTTTTTGCCTCAACATTCACAATCTCTGAATCCAGGAATTCCACTTGGATGGGATGATCATCTTGAAGTGGTGCTTATGCTAACTAGTTCACAATGACTTGCCCTTTGATAGACTTGTGGTCTACATATTCAATGTCAAATTCACTCAACACCATAACCCATTTGGCTAGCCTTCCATTTAATGTTGTTTTACTAAGCAAATACTTCAAAGGATCTATCTTGGCAATGAGTCTTATCTTATGGGCTAGCATATAATGGAGTAATTTTTGGGAAGAAAAAACCACAGCCAAACATGCCCTTTCAATGAATGTATAGTTTAGCTCATATTTGACTAGAGTCCTACTTATGTAGTATATTACCTTTTCTTTGCTTGTTTCATCTTCTTGTGCTAAAAGTGCCCCCAATGAATTCTCCATTGCTGAAATATATAGGATCAAGGGCTTGCCTCTAATAGGTGGCATCAAGATTGGAGGGTTCATGAGGTATTTCTTCAATAGATTAAAGGCTTCTTCACACTTTTCATCCCATTTGAAAATTGTATCTTTATGCAAAAGTTGGGTGAAGTTATGACATTTTTCTGCTAGTTGGGGGATAAATCTCCTGATAGATTGTATCCTTCCTCATAGAAACCTCATTTGGATGATGTTTTTAGGTGCTTCCATCTCCATAATGGCCTTGACTTTAGCAAGATCCGTTTCTATTCCCTTTGCAGATACAATGTAGCCTAGTAGTTTTTCAGATTGGACTCCAAATGCACATTTTTTTGGATTGAGCCTTACTTTGAATTGGTCTAATCTGTCAAAAAATTTCTCCAAAATTGGTATATGTTCCTTCCTTGAGTGAGACTTGGCTAGTATGTCATCCACATAATCCTCCATGAACTTATGCATCATATCATGGAATATTGTGGTCATGGCCCATTGATATGTCACTCCAGCATTTTTCAAACCAAAAGGCATGACATTCCAACAAAAAGTACCCCATGCACATGTAAAGGTTGTCTTATCTTGGTCCTTTGGTGCTATCTTTATCTGGTTATATCTGTTAAATCCATCCATGAGTGAGAACATGGAATGCCCCACTGTTAGGTCTATAATGGCATCTATGCTTGGAAGAGGGAAATCATCCTTAGGACATGCCAAGTTTAAGTCTCTAAAATCTGTGTAGATTCTGATGGATTTATCTTCTTTTGATATTGGCACTATATTTGAGATCCATTATGCATAATCAATGGCCCTTATAAATCCCACCTTCAACAATTTTTCTAATTCCACTTTGACAAGTAGTGCTATATGTGGATGCATCTTCCTTAACTTTTGCTTAACAGGTTTGGCTCCTTCCTTGATATTTAGAGGATGCATTATCAAATTTGGGTCTAATCCTAGAATATCATCATAAGACCATGCAAATTTAACTTTTTTTTCTTGAAAGAACTTGATGAATTCTATTCTTTCTTCTCTAGATAGTGATTTCGCTAGGTGGATGATCTTCGACTTAGTTTCTGACCCAATATTTATCTTTTCTGTGGGCTCAATTAAGATTGGAGATCTTTCTTCATAATGCTCTGGTAGAGAATCCAAACTTCCTTCCTTAGGTGCCTCATTTGGGTTTTCACCTTTGGAAACATCCTTTATTTCTTTTTCTTTTCTTTTTTGATCTAATGTTCCCACTACATGGTTTTCAACATTAGATTTGTTTCTTTTTTCATTTTTTTTGTTTTTTTCTCTTTTAGGTGGATTGAAAGTTTGGATGCTCCCCCTTATCATCTCCTCCTAATATTCCATGGTAGAAGAGGTTTCAACTGCATTAAGGTATTGGGACACCACATTGTCATTCAAGAAGGTTGGGAGAGTAGTTGGCTCAATGGAATCCCATTCAATTAATTCTGGATGTATGAGAGTCAAAGGATCAATACTTGGGCTTGGTTCAATGGGGTTTAAGGCTAATACCTCTTTAGATGGTTCATACATTGTATCATGCAAGTCTATGACATGGGCCTCTTCTAAATGTTCTAAAGAAGTAGGATCAAAGTCCTCCTCACTAGACTCCTCTAAGGTTTTCGTTGGATAAAATTTGTGTGGATTGAACCTAGCATTTGATTCCTCCATAGTAGGTCTCCATGAAGGTACATAGGGTTCACCTACCCAATGATTTACTTCTATTTATATACTTGGCACATCATTTAGAACCACTTGGTTTGAACTAGATGCTTGATTTGGACTTGATTCTGCTATTTTTCCTTTATCCTTAGTAGAGGTGTAGGTATGAATAACATCAATACCCTGATCATGGCATGACTCATCATATAATGTCTCCCATTCCTACTCATTAGAATCTTCATCACTATGAGATTCTAATTTCAGTATTTGACCATATATTTTGGGATAGTGTTTTTGAGTGTACCCTTCTTCAAGATACCCTAATCTTGTTTTCTCCTTGCTATCTTGCCATGTACTTTCTATTGGTTCAACAAGTCCTTCATTCCTCATGCCCAAAGGTCCTTGACCTTTGTACCCCATATTTTGCATGATTTGAAACCCTTTCCCATATTTATGTGTGGTAATGTTGGGGTTTTGGATGTGTTTGACATGTGCACTTGTTTCTTCTTTCTTGTAGAGCCAATTTAGGATCTTGTTATCATTCTCATCCATGAATGATGAAGTACTAGCTCTCTCAAAATGATCATTGTATTTGTGGAGTAGATTTGATGGTCTTCCATAGGACTTAGGAGATAAGGGTAAGTCCATCATGGATAGGGAGTATTCACCTACTCCTTTTTGATTGATTTTGCATTGCTTATCAAAATTCTTCATCATTTCATCCATATTTTGATAATGGGCCTCTTTGGTGTATACTTGAATAGCTTTGGTTTGATCTTATTTTGATTTTTCAATAACATTATCCTCACTAACCTTCTCTTTTCCTTTAGTTGATGTATTTAGGTTAGTGAGTTTTGGTGTGTCTTCAATAAAAATTTCCTTTTCCATCTTTTCTTTTCCTTTCAATGATGGGATGTCTTTATAACTTTTCCCTTGCTCCATTTGATGAGGTATAAACCCTTCTGCATTGTGTGGGACTAAAGAGTCATTGATAGGCTTGATGTTGTTACAATATTGGAAAGGGTTTAGGTCCCCACTTACCATTATTTCCTACCCTAGATAAGGAAATTTTAGACATTTGTGATAAGTGGAAGGAATGGCTTGCATTTTGTGGATCCACGGCCTTCCTAACAAGATATTGTAAGTCAATTTAAAATCTAGCACTTGGCATATGGTCTCTTTTTGCATGGGACCAACTCTTATGGGTAGCACTATGACTCCTTTTGAAGCTCTTTCTTCATCATTGTAGGCTTTAATGGTTATCTTTTTCATAGGGTTAATAGCCTCCTTAGAAAATCATAGGGCTTTCACTAGGCTAAGGGTACAAATGTTTAAGTCGGCTCCTCCATCTATAAGGACCCTTTTCACCCTATGCTTATGAATCAAGACTTCTATGTGCAAAGGCAAATTTTGAGGATGATTAAGGGACATGTCATCTTGCTTAGAAAATGATAAGCAATGGGGAGAAATGAGGTGTCCCACCATATTTTGAAACTTGTCTACCTCCAAATTTAGAGGCACATTGGTCTCTAATAAGGCTTTCTCCAAGATATCTTTATGAGTTGGTGATAATTTGAGCAGCTCAAGAATAGAAATTTGAGTGGGAGTTCTTTGTAATTGATCAACCAAGCTATATTTTTTTGATGATGAGGTTGAAGCTTGGTTTGATAGAACAATTTTAGGATCATTTTTAGGTAGAATGATTTTCGATGCTTTCCCCCTAGTGACAACATTTGATGATGCTTCTCTTAATTTCTCCTTTACTACTACAACATGTATGGTATGGTCCTCTTCACTTAAAGTATTGATCATGTTGTCATAGGTATGAGAAAAGTTCACCTTCTCATTACCTCTTTTCTGATTTTGATTGGCATTAGATGACTCACCCTTTTCATGGTTCAAAAAGGGGTTCTTGAAGGCTATATGATCCTCATTGTTTTGAGCCCCTTAAATTTTGATAGTTCCATCATCTATTAGATCTTGCACTAAGTGTTTCAACCTCATGCATTCATTGGTTTTATGACCTCTATTTTGATGATATTCACAATTATGAGAATCATTCCACCAATTAGGTTTAACTTGAGGTTCAAAATCTCTTAAATCAGGTAGTGTAATGATCTTGTTAGCAACCAAATTTCTTAGTGCATTCTCCAAAGGTTCACCTAAATGGGTGAATTTTCTCTTGTTATAAGTGGAGAAAAAGGGTTTGGGCTTATTCTCATTGGCATTATTATAAGGATTATTAGCATTGTTGTTCGAATTGTTGGAATTGTTATTGGAATTATTGGAATTGTTGGGAGCTTTATTTGATTGATTAACATTATTTGAATAATTAGCTCTACTTGATAAGTTAAAAGGGGTTGCCTTCAAATTGTGGGCCTCCACAACTCCATCGTTCACAAGATTTTTGTTATTATTCTTTAGCCATAACTTAGGCTTATCATTGTGATTGTTGGCCCCTTGATTATTGACATATTTAGACACATAATTATTATTGTTGTTGTTGGTATTGGATTTATTATCTTTTAATAATTGTATCTCTCCTCTTTTGACCAATACATCCTCAATCTTGATCCCATTTTCAATAAGTTTTTCAAATGTTGGGGGACATTGGAGTTGTAATCAATAATTCATTTCCATGGTCAAATTATTTGTGAAGATTTCCATCTTCTCTTTCTCAGGGATACTTCATGGATACCTTGAAAAAATGGTCCTCCACCTTTGTAGGAATCGTAAGAAGGATTCTCCATCTTTCTATTTGGTATCACACAATTTGAGCATCATGATTTCATGCTCAATGTTGTAAGAATAGTGGGTCACAAACTTGGAGGCTAATTCCTCAAAGGTTTTTATTCCTTGGGGTAACTTTGAAAACCACTCCATAGCGGGACCTCCTAAGCTTCTAAGAAAGAGTCTCATTAGATATGTATCATTGTGCATGAACTCGATGCTTAAGGCACAAAATTCCCTTAGATGATCCTATGGGTCTGTTTTACCCATATACTTGTCATACTTAGGAAAAATGGTATTAAAGGGAAAGGGTGCCATAACTAAGCTTTTGTCGAATGGGAAAGGACACAAAGCTTCAATAGAAAAGGCCTTAGGTCCGACCGCCTTTTTCATTGTATCAATTTTGTCTTGAAAGGTTTTCAATTGTCTAGTCATAGCCTTCATGGCATCATCTTGTTCTTGATCTTTCTTAAGTTGTTCTATATTGTAATCATGGGGAAGCTTTACTCCCCTTTGGGCTAGGTTTAGGAAAAATTTCTCCCTATCCTTATCTATCAATTTCTCCATAACTTTTATAAATTCATGGTCTTGGGCTGCTCTCTCAAATTTTTCTTCAAGGTTTTCTTTAGGATTATGTTTGGCATTGTTGATGTTATGATTGTTTCCTCCTTGTTGGTAATTATGATATGCGGAGTTTCTATCCATTTCTCCAAGTCTTTCTTCGAATAAGTTTGGAAAAATTTCCTCTTGATTAGGACCTTTGAAAAGACTTTGGTACTCAACTTCTTGACCTTCGTTTGCAACACAAGTTTTATCTCCTTGTAAAGATACCCTATATTTTTGGGACCGCGTGGAAACCAACATCCAACAAGGGTTTGATTTGAAATGATCCTTGATTTGATAATTGTTGATTTTAAGTTGAAGAGATTAAAAATGTAAGATGAACTTTCAATGGATATCTCTCTCACTTTTTTATGTATTTCAAACACAACAATCATGCATACCCTTGTCTCTTTTTACCAACTAACACAAAATGTTTGATTTGAAAGTACATTATCACGGGTTTTGCACAAAAAGAAACTTCAAGCACCTACCTAGCTCAAGATTGGTTCGTAAACATGGCTCTAAAAAGGTGGTCTTGCTATTTTATCAAGGATTTAATATGGATTCCATTCAAAATGGATCCTAAACTTTCATCCCCCAAGTATGTTAAGGGGCTTCCCACCACCGGTATATCGAAGTTTTGCGTAATCCGTGAGGACTACTCGAGGAAGTTCAAAAATTTAGTATCCTTTTGTCACACACCCCATTAAGGATGTATGCATTTTGTTTTATAGTGGGTTGGATTCTTGCAGCAAAAGAAAGCATATCCCACTTTGGGTTGTCCCTCACACCGGTCTCATTAAGGAAAATTCTAAGCAGGCGAGCCCAGTAATGTTCTAGCATGTTCATGTAAAGCAAGGAAATGGAGTTAAGAATTAGTTTTTGGGAATTTGGTTCACCAAAAGGTGAAGAGCATATCCCTAACTTTTTCTTAATTTCCCAAACACAATAAATATGGTTCAATTACTAGCCCACTAACTAAAGAGATTTGAATATTTCTACTCTCTTCTACAAACAAGGGGCTTTGATTTTATGTGCTTGATTTCCTCAACCTTTCTTCTTAATTAAAAAGTTCAATGCCTTTTGCATTTTGATTCACTAGAAGAAGTGAAGAGCATAGGCCTAAATGCTAAACTTTCTAAGTAAAGATAGGCTATTTTGTAATTACTAGATTCTTAAAAGCACCAATGCCACAATTTAAGGGAAAATATTCACTAGTTTGAGGCTTACCTTTCCTTGTAGCTAGCAAAGGCTAGGGGCATTTTTGAGTGATTTTTCCATTTTAAGCTTACCTTGGCTATAGTTCCTTTCCAAAGTGCTTTTCCACCAGCAAGTTAGTCAACAAAAACATCCACAATGAAGGAAACCAAAAATGAAATTGAAGAAGCAAAGATTGAATTGAATCTAAGGCCTTATTTGAAAATTTTGAGAAAAACTTGAATTAAGGTGAGAAAATCCAATTAAGTGAAACAAACTTAGTTTTATACACTTCTACAACTTTAAGATAGTTCTAATAAACCTAATTTTCCTCTTGTGAATCCTCAAGGACTGATTTGATGTGAGCAAAGTTCTCCTTGATTTTTTTAGTCAAAGCCTTCCCTTCTTGGTTGAATCTTCTCTTTGCTTTTTTCAATTTTCTATGATCAAACATCCTGCAGAGTATGAAAATTATTTTACCATAGTCAAATAATGAAATTTCACAGTTTCTGCAAAAGCACTGCCATAATGCTTAAAAGTGCTATTTTACTACTTAAAAGCGTTGTTAATCTGATTAAAAGTATTATTTGAAGTTTGACAGTAAGCTCAAAAGCACACAAATAACTAGTAAAAGTGCTACAGAATTGATCAAAGGTGATAAAAATGAAGTAAAAGTGCTAATTAAAAGCGCAAAAGTGCTTGGTAGTCAGGGAAAATGTGATGCTTGAATCAGTGAAAGCACTGTTAGAAATTAAGACATAAGTTAGAAGGATTAAACACATTGTTGATCGGTGTAAAGGTGCACAACTTCACTGTGAAAGCACTGAAAAAGTGCTCAAAAGTGTTGTTTAACTGTGTAGAAGTGTCATTTCAGCTCTCAAAAGCATTGTTTCCTAAAAACCTGAGAGTTAAACATACCAAAATTTGATAAAAATGAAAGAATTCCGAGCGATTAGTAAAGTGAAGCATTCTACCCCATGGTGGGTGCCATTTTGTGTACAAGGAAATGTACCTTCATAGAATTAATATTGAGAAATAAATGAAGTAGAAACTAAATAAACCACAATATAGAAACTATTTAGAAAATTAATGATCAATTGAGCATCCTATGGCTCTCTATCTAAGAGTGTTAATGAGAAGCTCTCAGCAAGCTACCATTAATGACAGTCCTAGAATGAGAAATGATAAAGATTAAGCTAAAGCTAACAATTAGTTCAAATTGAAATGCTAAATTTCTCTTAAAATGCCTTTCTAGCTATAAAATGCAAGAGGTTCTATGCAATTCTCAGATGTGTGGTTATGAATTATGATTGATTTTGGTCTTCCTTTTATAGATTTATGCAAGGGTAGGGGGTGTAGTATAGTTGATCATGATTAAGCTTGAGTTGAGTCTTTGGTTCCATCCTTTGAAGACAATGAAAATTTTGTGTCCTCAAAGCTTGGGACAATTAGACAAGATGAATGGACAAGATGCTCTTTCACTTTGAGTGGTTAAGATTGAATTTGGCTTGATCCATGTGAATGCATTTTCTCAAATCCTATTGGTTGATTGATTTTCCTCCCCTTTTGGTTGTTGAGAGAAATTAGGATTTATTAATTGATTTTAATTGATTTGTTTAGCTATGTACCCCTTGAATGGGTTGAATTTTATTTAATTCAAAACTATACACTTAATAGAATTAATTGCACATTGATTTGATTTCACTTGATTAAAATGCTCTCAATTTTGATTTACCTTGAATTAAGACTTGATTTTAATTTTGATTGGATAATTATGCATTGTGATTCAATTGATTTGATCTTGTCCTTGATTTTCTTTGATTTGCCTTGATTTTCTACTTAATTGTCTTTGTCCATTTTTAGGTGATTACACATATGAACTTGTGAATGCTTTTAGATGCTATTTGATGGGAGCAACTGTAATTGCTTTTGTACCAAGTGTTGTAGTAAAGGACATCTTTTCACAAAAAGAGGTGTTTGGGAGGAGATGCATATGGATAAATAGAATCTAGGAGTTTAACATTGATATCCAGATTACCAAACTGGTTAGAGGCCAAGGATTGGCAAAATTGATGGCTCGGTCCAATCTTGATGCAAATCAGATAAATCAGGATGACATTGATTATACATGTGACATGAATTATTGTATCTAGTATCAATATGTTATTTATTATTTAAGGAATATGAAATGTCCATCAGGATTGGATGATAGCAAGAAAAGAGCTCTAAAGTTGCAAGCAATTAAATATGTTGTCATCAAATGCAAATTGTGGAGAAGGAATCTGGACTACATTTTGTTGAAATGTGTAGATGAAAGTCAGGCTGATAGATTGTTAAAATAAATGCATGAAGGAATATGTGGTGGATATTATATGGGTAAAATTAATGCTCAAAAGATCCTGAGAGTAGGGTTTTGGTGGCCCACAATCTTCAAAGATGCAGAACAATTGGTAAGAAAGTGTGATGCTTGTCAGAGATTTTCTAGCAAGCTCAAGTTTTCAGGAAATGTACCATTGAGGCCAGTGGAAGTGCAAGCCCCTTTCCAACAATGGGGAATGGATTTTATAGGAGAAATACCAAATAGATCCAGTGGAGGACACTCTTGGATCTTAGTTTCCACTGATTATTTTACAAAATGGGTAGAGTTTATTCCTACAAGGAATGCAACTAGCAAGGTGGTGATTGATTTCCTATTGAATAATATTGTTACATGATTTAGTTGTCTTGAAAGGATTGTTTGTGATAATGCAATGTGCTTTAGGTCTGCTAAATACAAGGAATTCTATTAAGGTTTAGGAATCCAAATGTCATATTCCTCACCTTGCCATCCACAAGGAAATGGACAGGCATAATCATCTAACAAAAGCTTGATAAAGATTCTCAAGAGGATCCTTGAAAAGAATAAAAGGCATGGAATTCAAAGTTGTCATTGGTTGTATGGCCTGACAGAGTAACTGTGAAGAAGGCAATTGGGTGTGCACCATTTGACTTGGTGTATGGAATACATGCAAGGATGCCTCAGAACAATTTTTTAGAAATATACAAGTTTGTTCAACTATATGATGACGATCTAGATGATGAAATGCAATTGAGGATTGAGGATTTAATCAGGCTAGATGAAACTAGAAGAGAATCGGCTTCAAAGAATGCTAAGTTATAGTTGCAAGTCAAAAACTTGTATGACAAGAAAGTTGTAGAGAGGAAACTTGAACCTGATGACTTGGTATTACTCTAGAATGCCAGATTGGAAGATGAAGGAAAACATGGAAAATTTGATCCAATCCGGTTAGGGCCATATTTGATTTACGAAAAGTGGGGACCAGATTCCTACATTGTCAAAGAACTCAATGGTGACATTCAAGAATTGCCTGTTCATGGACAATTCTTGAAGAAATACTTCAGTTGAAGGTATTTTTCTTTCCATGAACAGTAGTTAGGTTTGTACATGTTTTAAATTCTATAGAGGTGTGGTGTGTTTCTTTTTTGTCTGGTCTTGGCTTTGTAATTAGGTTTTTGTCCAGTGCTCTCTTCAGTTGTCCTTTTGTCCAATGGGTGGTCTACTTTCCCCAAAAATTCTAAGTTCTTGCATGGGAAAAAGTTACCCATCATCCCTAGACAGAGAAACTGTTAGCCCATTTTCCTGTCATTGCCAAAATCCAAAGAAAATGGTCTTATCTTGCTAAAACCCTATGAAGTTGCCATGTCCTGTTGTAATACATTTTTTATCAGTGAAGAAAATATAAGATGTTTTGTGGCTTGCGAGCTTAGCCAGGGATAGTTTATGGTCTGTGCAAGCTCCAGTTAAGAGTGCATGTGCTTGAATGCAAAAACCAGAGAGATATGGCTGCTTCAAGTTCTGAGAAATAGGGTTTATCCATGTCCAAGGGTTTCATAAAATTTGTCTAAGTCCAAAACCCTAGCTAGATCTATTTCTTCATTACCTTTTTTGGGCCACTTAAGTTATTTTTCTACGTCTGCCTTTTATTTTCCTTTGTTTGCTTGATCTCTTAATTTGTGGCATTTAGTGGTTTTTGTTCAGCAACTTGGCGACTATGGTATTTGCGTTATCTCCTGATCTTGGCGGTTATATTCCTAACATCAAGTGATCTGGTGAATAATTAATTTTTCCTTATGTCACTAAATCTCGTAATGAAGTGGTCAAGTCTAAAAACATTCAGTGATCAAGCGAGGACCGTGGATGATTACAGGGATCGACGGTTGGCCCTTGTTCTCTTAATATAACTCAAGGTTAAGAAAATATTTGGCGACTTAGCGAATGCCTTTGTTCATGTGATTTCTGAACCAAACTCTAGTTAAGTCAAATATTCAGTAAATTGAGATGGTTTTAGTTGCATGTTCTCCAAGTCAAATTTGAGTTAAGGTAAATACTAGGAGATTTAGTATGGATCATGGATGCAAATAAGATCTAGCAGTGAGTGCCAGTTCGTAGAATCAAACCACAATTAAAGAAAATATTGTGTGACTTAGTGATTGATTTGTTCGCATGATCTCTAGATGGTCTAGGTTAATTCAAGGGTTAGCATCAAGTCTGAGAGCGACAGTTAAGTCAAATATTAAGCAATTGTGCAACTGAGTGTTCGCATCATCTCCTAAATCTAGCGGTTAGTGCCTTAGCATTCAGTGATTCGGCGAAAGCAGTTATCTCCAAGTCATGCAATGAAATGGCTAAGTCTTCTAACATCTGGTGATTCAACAGTGGTCATTGATGCAATTTAGATCAGATGTTGGTCACGTGTTCTCCGGATAAGACTCTAGTTAATGAAAATATTGGGCGATCTCATGAATCATTTGTTCGTGTGATCTCTAGATTAAACCCTGGTTAAACAAAATATTCAGTGATCATGAGTTCCTTCAGTCGCATATTCGCCAGATGAATTAAGGTTAAGGAATGCTTCATATGGTTAAAGATTAAAGGGCAGAAGGATCTAACGATGGGTGTGATACCTTAAACGGAAGATGCAGGATAAATTGTGATCACGAGTTTGCGTCGGTCGTCCGATGAGAGAAGAAAATGATAAAGTGATTCAAGTTGCTAGTGTTGCTGATGTGCTCATTTCTAAATTATTTTCAGGTAAATGATGTGGCCAAATAATTTTAAAGGTTTAAGTGACTATTGTAAATCAATGAGAGTCACTCGATGTGTTGAGAAAGAAGAGAGATCGATGACCATGTTTTAAACTTATTTGATTGATTGTTGCTACTAGAGATTTGAATCATCTAAGGGTTTTCTGTGAGTGAAGGACTGGCTATTAAATACATGGGCAAATTATCTACTCATTTTGATCTTATCCACTATCACAGTATGGTCCATAAATTATACTTGTCTACAGAGGATGTCCATGTCATGGAAAAATGGGTGAAATAGTCACTAAATTATGATGTAGGAGAAGAAAATAGGGAGCTAAAATGATGCAATTCCCAGTCTCTAATGTACCAGTCAAGACTTTGGCCATAAATGAAGATCAATTTGGACCTGATTGCTCTATATTTCCTGGCATGTCTCTTTGGCAGTAAATTTCCTAATTGTCTGGTTGGTGTGGTTGTTGGAAACCCTAACCTTATCCTAGTCATCTATAGCTTATTGCATCCTAATTTTTAGGGATCCCAAGATGACTAGTGACTACATATAGCATCTTGTTGTATTTTTTAAAGGATGGTGAAATTGGTAACTAAATAGAGAGAGCTTGGATCTAGGGTTTGGTTCTAGCATTTTATCATTTTCAATGTATTGATATTGTTATCCTAATTTCCTACATGTGGGATAACAATCAAAAATAGGAAAAGGTTGCATAAAGGTACATTCATTTAACACTACTTTTCAGGTGATGTAGATAAATATTTTGCTATTTCATTCATATCATTAGTCATTGTACTCTAAGTATTGATCATATTCAAATTTTCAATTTATAAATTGATCATTACATTGTGCATTCAAACTGAATGTAATAGATAAATGTTCTTTCATATTTCATCTTTCATGTTGGAAAAATAGAGTACAAATGGTTGAATAGAAAGCATGATAGAAGTATGATTAGGGTCTCATGCATTGCCTTGGAGTTGTTTATATTTAGGAGCTAGTTGTTTGTCTGGTCCAAGTCTTCAGGTCTTTGTCTGAGTCTTATTATCTTGTCTTGTGTCATAGGGTTTGTCCTGCATCATAGAATAAAAGATATTAGATCCAGTTGGATCTAAGAAATGCATAAAAACCAAAGCATCATACAACAATAAAAAACTTTCAGAGCTGCACATCTATCTGTAATATCACTGCAATAGAAAAATATGCACCTACATAAACTAAACAATACTATTAAAGGGACATGACTCCATGAAACCTTTTACTATTTATGGTCATCATTATACATGTTTCTTATATAAACTAGATATCTAAATCAAAGGGACTTAGTTCTTGTAGTTGAGAAAGCTTTTTCCAGAATAGCAGGATAGCATTGGGTTACTGAACATATCATTTGGTCATGTTTACTAACCTAATATGGTGGATTTGATTTAATGTTTCTTTTAAAACAGAGTAATCAGAGATGCATTGCTCAAATGAAACTATGTATTTCTTATCACAGTCAAGAAAAAATGAAGATATAGTGTGGTGTTCAATGTCAAATGCATGAAATATGCTACTGGTTATGCATGTACAAAAAAGAGAAATGACAGTGTTGAAATGCTACAAGAAAATATGCATTTTAAAGTTTGAGCTTATTGTTCTCAGAGTGTGTTTGTGAGTGTCATGAGCCCATTCTCAAACCTCATAAACCAGCGTTCAAACATGGTTGCATTTATGTTTTAATGAAAAATCATATGATACACTTGTCTCAATTATTTCCATCATAGTAAGAGACCAGGCAGCTTGTGTGTACAGTCAAGCACGTTTTACAGTCATAGCACATCTTAAAGTCACAACCCAGCTGATAAAAATCAAGCATGGTGACTGTTACCGGTCCCTACAATGAATTCAAACATATTTCAAAATCAATGCACATCTTTTAATGGAGTCAAGATCTTTGCAAAGTCAGCCCCAACAAGATTAAATCAAAGTATGCTAGTAGCTTTCAGTCTGGACAAGACAGTAAGAAGTAAAGCTAAAGTAAGTATTGTCACTGTCATTAATGCATAGTAGACATCAAACAATAGAATCTCAAGCTGATATCTGAAGACATCAATAAGAATCTAGACTGCAAATGGCTAGTGTAAACAATGAGACCCCATAAAATAGCTCCAGCATTTCAAGCCAAAAGGAAAGAGCATCTTAATTGGAGTTTTTAAGCAATGGAGTATCAAACAACAACTCACAGCTATTCGAGCTAAAAAGAGAGGAAAGACAATTCAAAGTGGAGATTACAAGCACTTGATACATTTTGCATTATGGAGTAAATAACTAGTAGATTTCCATTATAAACAGCAAGACAAGATAAACCAAAAAAAAATCATTGCAAGAAGAAGATGAAACTCGTCTTCAATAGAAAGTTAAGCAAAGTAAGGATGAAAGTAGTTGTACTTATCTTAAGGTTAGAGATTGATATCTTTGTAGGAGTTCTGAGCTTCAGCAAAGAAATAGGATGAGTGCTAGCTCAAAACTTGATTTCCAGCAAATAAGGCCCGACTTTCAACTATGTGCCAAGTTCCAGCCTTGAAACCCAAGCTCTTCATCACAGTTACAACTTCCAGTTGGCCCAAGTTTCATGCACAATCAAAGCTGAGCTATGCAGTCAAAATTTGAGTTTCTTGTCACAATCTGAGCCTCAAATGATCAAATTCAAGCTATCCAGTCATAGCTCGAGTCACAGTCAAAGCTTGAGCTTCAAGCTCAATTAACAGTTGCAGCTGAAAGTGAGATAAAAAACACAGTGATTGAGCTTATTACATGCTGAGAGAGGACAGAGGAGGTATTCACAACAACATAACTTCTGTATTACAAATGATGATCTCCAGATCAAGAAATGGCCATAGTGAAGGAGTAAATCAAGGCCCAAAAACTTTGCAGGAATCCTGCCATAGTTTAGGGTTTGCTCCCAATGTTTTCCCCAAATCTCAAATGCAAGCACAGCTCGGGAACCAAGTAAAATGCCAATTGGTGATGGATTTGAGGTCTGAAATAGTGGAATAATTAATGCCTTTAATGTTGTAGGGAATGATAGTCATGCCTCAAAATTCCAAGTGCCCCCTCACATATGCTATGTTGTGATTTTTCAAAGAGTTGGTGGATTGCTTAGTTTTGGGTCATGTTGACCATAGGTTAATAGGCGTGGGTTTATATGTTGATTGAGGGCTTAATTTTAGTATAATGTATGTTGGTAATATTTTTTAAAAAGATGTTTATTTTAAATTACCAACATTTAGGGCTAGATCTAAGGCATAATTTATGTTTGTAACTTAGGGCTTTCTTGGGGTCTTTGGAGCTAATTTTGAGCTGATTTGGAGGGCTAATTTAGGGGGCCTAGATTTTCAAATTTGGCCTTAGGAGGGTACATAACTAAGGTTCTTTTTTAGTTTTAGGGATTCAGAATTGAGGAGAAGGAGGCTTTTTGAGCACTTTCATTCCATTGCTTCTTTTTACACATGTTTTGTAACCAATTTTCAGCTTTGAAGGAAAATAAAGCAAGTTTCTCTATATTGCATCTATTTTCTGAGTATTGTCGCCGATCCTATTCATCTTTTCTGCATTTCAATGTTGTATGTTTTGTGTAACAAAGTTAAGTGATTTATTTTTTATTCCTTTTCTAAGTTATCAAAATCAAACCTTTTGCAAAATCTATATGTTTTTTGACAAATTTCATTATTTGTGGTGTTTACCCTAATAATGATTTTTAGTCAACCTATATGTTGAATAGTGAATGTTAATGTAAATCTCAGTAGTTTGTGTACTATGGATGCTGGTTGGAGTTTTCCTGACAAGTCTGGATCATTTTTGGTGTATCACCACCCTTTCCATTCATTTTTTAAGTTATCTTTCTTTCCCTTTCCAATCAAATTTTATAGTTAAGGTGATATTCCAAATCTAATAGGAACTGGCCTAGAATCCAGAGATTTCTTCTCAATCAAAGTCCACCTACAACTCGAGAAGGTTTCCATTGTTACCATGAAATATTAGTGTACCCTAATCCCTGAGTTAGGGTGATATTTCAAGGCCTTAATAGTTTTTAGCATGCCCAGTGGGACCCATTCTTAAAAAAATCGATCAAATTACATCACATCTATTGTTGGTTTTGGTGTGCTATCTACAAGATCATACCTTAAAGAGGTCATTTTTCTCATATCTGGTGGTTCCGTGGAGGAAAATCAATTGGTTTCATAAGATCAAGTGTTGGTATGTTTCAAATAGTTTTACTTTCTGATTTCCAACCTTTCAGATGAGTAGAAATGTCAAATTTTCAAAGAGGATATGTATATCCAGATGGACAATTTGCATGGTTTCCATCATTTCATGAGAATTTTGTCCAAGAAAATCATTTTTAGTCATTTCAAGGTCAACAATTGCAATATGCCTTCACCAAGCCTACATATGCTCAGTCTTTTCATTATCATGTAGATGATAATGATTTACAAATTAGGGACACTACAAGTATGTTGTAGGATTTGCTTATGTAGATTGATGACATTAAGAAGCAGCAAGAGGATCTTTCCTATCAAGCCTATTTACATGAGCAGGAGGCATTGGCTCATCAAGAGCAAAGTCATAAGTAATATTTGGTGGAGAAAATTAAGCGGCATGAAGCCAATCTTGCAAGAAAGTTGGAAGCACAAAAGAAGGTTCATGAAAAGGAGGACAAACAAAAAGTAGAGCTGATAAAGGCCATGTTTGATAGAGGAGTTGAATATGAAGAAGATTCTCAAAGAAGATCAAGAGCTCGGGAGGATTTCCATGAGAAAGAGCTTCAGGAGCACAAATAGACAATAGGACTCTTGATTTCTTCAAATATAAAGTATAAAGAAGCCTATCAAATACAACTTGAAAAGTATCTTCGGTTAGAGAAAGAAAGGAGGGTAATGAACAGAAAATTCCAACTGATAAGCATAATAATGAAAAGGATGATCTGTCTGTTGGTTGTTCTGATGTCTAAAATGTAGTCATGTTGCAAAATAGTGAGGGGGACTTAGAGGAGGATAGATTCTGGGATGTTCTTGAAGAATTTTGCTTACATCTTGATGAGAAGCTAACATTTCCATAAATTACCCACAAGCTATTGGAGGTAGTCATTTCCAACCAGCATAAAGAATTAACCCATCAGACTTAAATAATTCATCAGGAGCTAGAGTCTTTCAAGGATAGATCCAAGTTTGTTATCTCACATGGATGTCCTATCAAGCATTTGGCAAGAATGAAGACCAGCAAAGAAGGGCCAGTTGTGTTAGCACCTCAACATGATCTTTTATCAAAAGGTGTAGTTGAAAAAGAACTAATGCAGCTTGTTGTCCCATTTGAAAATGATAGGTTTTTCAATCAGCTTGATCAAGTAAGTGAGGTCCTTTTTGTCCTTCACAAAATGTTGTTGCTTGTTGATCTTCCTCAAAATAATGGTGTTTTTAAACAACTGGACCAAGTAAGTGAGATCCTTGTCACACAAATGATCAAGTGTCTCTCATATTTTTATCTCATATTGGCTTTCCATAAGCATGTTGATTATTGTGAGTTGAAAAGAATGGGTAGCTACTTTTCTCAGTTTGTAAATGGTTTTGTTTTACCAAGCTTTGTGCTAGTTAAAGTAGGATAGTGTAGGTTTCATTTCAATAAGTGATGTCTAGCACTAGGTGTCTTTAGGTTGCATGAGTCTTAGTTTAGGTGCATTTTCATTTCAATAAAGGTTGCATATCATGTTCTGATTTTCTAACTCCATTTCCCAATGAATAAGGTCTATAGTTCATGTCTAGCAGGCAGACATCTAGAATAAGTCGCCAAAATTGTCATCCTAATTTCCTACATGCAGGAAGATAAACATAAATAGGAAAAGTTTGCATAAAGGTACATTCATTTAACACTACTTTTCAAGTGATGTAGATAAATATTTTTATATTGCATTCATATCATTAGGTATTGTACTCTAAGTATTGATCATATTCAAATCTTCAATTTATAAATTGATCATTACATTGTGCATTCAAACTGAATGTAATAGACAAATGTTCTTTCATATTTCATATTTCATGTTGGAAAAATAGAGTACAAATGGATGAATAGAAAGCATGATAGAAGTACGATGAGGGTCCCATGCATTGCCTTGGAGTTGTCTGTATTTAGGAGTTGGTTGTTTGTCTGGTCCAAGTCTTCGGGTCTCTATCTGAGTCTTCATGTCTTGTCTTGTGTCATAGGGTTTTTCCTGCATCATAGAGTAAAATATGTTAGATCTAGTTGGATCTAAGCAATGCATAAAAACCAAAGCATCATACAACAATAAAAAACTTTCAGAGCTGCACATCTATCTGTAATATCAATGCAATAGAAAAATATGCACCTACATAAACTAAACAATAGTATTAAAGGGACATGACTCCATGAAACCTTTTACTATTTATGGTCATCATTATGCATGTTTCTTATATAAACTAGATATCTGAATCAAAGGGACTTAGTTCTTGTAGCTAAGAAACCTTTTCTAGAATAGTAGGATAGCATTGGGTTACTGAACATATCATTTGGTCATGTTTATTAACCTAATATGGTGGATTTGATTTAACATTTCTTTTAAAATGGAGTAATCAGAGATGCATTGCTCAAATGAAACTGTGTATTTCTTATCACAATCAAGAGAAAAGGAAGATACAGTGTGGTGTTCACTATCAAATGCACTAAATATGCTACTGGTTGTGCATGTACAAAAAAAGAGAAATGGCAGTGTTGAAATGCTACAAGAAAAGATGCATTTTAAAGTTTGAGCTTATTGTTATCAAAGTGTGTTTTTGAGTGTCACGAGCTCGTGCTCGAACCTCATAAACCAAAGTTAAAACATGGTTGCATTTATGTTTTAATGAAAAATTATATGATACACTTGTCTTTATTATTTCCAGCATAGTAAAAGACCAGGCAACTTGTGTGTATAGTCAAGCACATTTTATAGTCATAGCACGCTTTAAAGAGCATTTCAAAGTCACAGCCCAGCTGATAAAAATCAAGCATGGTGATTGTTATCGGTCCCTATAGTAAGGTCAAGCATATTTCAAAATCAATGCACATCTTTTAATGGAGTCAAGATCATCACAAAGTCAGCCCCAACAAGATTAAATCAAAGTATGCTAGTAGCTTTCGGTCCAGACAAGACAGTAAGAAGTAAAGATAAAGTAAGTGTTGTCACTATCATTAATGCATAGTAGATATCAAATAATAGAATCTCAGCTCAATAGCTGAAGACATCAACAAGAATCCAGACTGCAAATGGCTAGTGTAAACAATGAGACCCCATAAAATAGCTCCATTATTTCAAGCCGAAAGGAAAGAGCATCTAAACTGGAGTTTTAAAGCAATGGAGTATCAAACAACAACTCACAGCTATTCAAGCCATAAAGAGAGGAAAGACAATTCAAAGTGGAGATTACAAGCATTTGATACATTTTGCATTATGGAGTAAATAACAAGTATATTTCCATTCTAAACAGCAAGATAGGATAAACCCCAAAAAAAATCATTGCAAGAAGAAGATGAAACTCATCTTCAATAGAAAGTTAAGCAAAGTAAGGAAGAAAGTAGTTATACTTATCTTAAGGATAGAGATTGATATCTTTGCAGGAGTGTCGAGCTTTAGCAAAGCAATAAGATGAGTGCCAGATCAAAACTTGATTTCTAGCAAATAAGGCCCGACTTTCAACTATGTGCCAAGTTCCAGCCTTGAAACCTGAGCTCTTCATCACAGTTACAACTTCCAGATGGTCCAAGTTTCATGCACAATCAAAGCTGAGCTATGAAGTCAAAATTCAAGTTTCTTGTCACAAGCCAAGCCTCAAATAATCAAATTCAAGCTAACCAGTCACAGCCCGAGTCACAATCAAAGCTCGAGCTTCAAGCTCAATTAACAGTTGCAGCCGAAAGTGAGATCAAAAACACAGTGATTGAGCTTGTTACATGCTGAGAGAGGACAGAGGAGGTATTCACAACAACATAACTTCTTTATTGAAAATTATGATCTCTAGATCAAGAAATGGCCACAGTGAAGGAGTAAATCAAGGCCCAAAAACTTTGCAAGAATCCCACCATAGTTTAGGGTTTGCACCCAATGTTTTTCCCAAATATCAAATGCAAGCACAGCTCAAGAACCAAGTAAAATGCCAACTGGTGATGGATTTGAGGTCTACAATAGTGGAACAATTAATGCCTTTAATTTTGTAGGGAATGATAGTCGTGCCTCAAAATTCCAAGTGCCACCTCACATATGCTATGTTGTGATTTTCCAAAGAGTTGGTGGATTGCTTAGTTTTGGGTCATGTTGACCATAGGTTAATAGGCGTGGGTTTATATGTTGATTGAGGGCTTAATTTTAGTCTAATGTATGTTGGTAATATTTTTAAAAAGATGTTAATTTTAAATTACCAACATTAGGGCTAGATCTAAGGCATAATTTATGCTTTTAACTTAGGGTTTTCTTGGGGTCTTTGGAGCTAATTTTGAGCTGATTTAAGGGGGCCTGGATTTTTGAATTTGGCCTTAGGAGGGTACATAACTAAGGTTCTTTTTCATTTTTAGGGGTTCAGAATTGAGGAGAAGGAGGCTTTGTGAGCACTTCTGTTCCATTTCTTCTTTTACACATATTTTGTAACCAATTTTCAGCTTTGAAGGAAAATAAAGCAAGTTTCTCTATATTGCATCTATTTTTTGAGTATTGTCACCAATCCTATTCATCTTTTCTTCATTTCAATGTTGTATGTTTTGTGTAACCAAGTTAAGTGAGTTATTTTTTATTCCTTTTCTAAGTTATCAAAATCAAACCTTTTGTAGAATATGTATGTTTGTTGACAGATTTCATTGTTTGTGGTGTTTACCCTAATAATGATTTTTAGTCAACCTATATGTTGAATAGTGAATGTTAGTGCAAATCTCAGTAGTTTGTGTACTGTGGATGCTAGTTGGAGTTTTTCTGACAACTCTGGATCTAGTTTTGGTGTATCACCACCCTTTCCATTCAATTTTTAAGTTATCTTTCTTTCCTTTTCCAATCAAAGTTTATAGTCAAGGTGATATTCCAAATCCAATAGGAACCAACCTAGAATCCAGAGATTCCTTCTCAATCAGAGTCCGCCTACAACTTGAGAAGGTTTCCATTGTTACCATGAAATATTAGTGTACCCTAATGCCTGAGTTAGGGTGATATTTCAAGGCCTTAACAGATACTAAAAATTTTAATGAGAATACACTTGAATTCCATGTCATATTTGTGAATGTCTTCTAGTTTTGATCTTGAATTCTTATATGTTAATGTTGCAAAGAAAGTTAATGTATGGTTTACAATGTAAATTATGAAGTTGTTCTTGAGTTTCTTCAAGGAAGGATAGATTCAGAGAATTCATAGTTCTTATGAGAATCTGATGTTTGAATGTGAGAGTGAGAGGAATAATAGGCAAAGCACTTATTCTAGATTTGGGTGTGTTTGAGTTAAGTTTTATGTTGATGTATGTTGTGTCTGACTCTATGCCCTAGGATAAGACATTGATTTGTTCTCAGGAAGCAGTTCTTCATCATTAATCAACTTATAAATGATAAAATCTTTCAATCAATGTGTCAATGACATCAATGCTTAATATTTATTGATTCCGTTAAGTAGTGAATCCAAGGTACACCTTCTTGAGAATTAAGGCTCAAAGTGTAGGAGGACTAATATCCTAGTCCTTGTTAATTGGACCTTTTTCTTGTCAGATTTGGAGTGGGTTACAAGAGTTGGAGACATTTGTTTGTCAATCATATTGTAAATCTGCAAGTAGAAAGAAAAGGAACCAATAGCTCCTAGCATCCAGTAAAATTAATTTGATACTATCTTAAGACTTTATTAACTTCTTACCAAAATAGAACCATGATCCCAGTGTCATTTAGGTTCTTGGGTTCCTTGTTTAACTTATTGGGTTGTAAATAATGTTTTTGAAGGGTAAGAAAATATCCCTAAGCTCTCTTCATCCTTTTAATATTTCCCAATAGAAAATTTTCATATGTTCTTGATCATTATAGCGAATGATTGTAACCAATGTATATGTTTGCATCTTGAACAATAATTATCTGAATACAATTCTATGTAAATCATATAGAAAACTAACTAACTATTTGACTTATTGCTTTCCTCCCTTTACAATTTATCATGTTTAGGTTTTTGTCTACTAACTACAACATGCTACTTTATTCTCTAGGTCCATACTTCCATTAAATTTAATTTAATGGACATAGCTCATAGGGTTATACAAACTTCCTTAATTAAGTTGTCATTTTGTTTAAGATTCATCAAAATTAAGCATTATAACAAACATACTAAATGTATTTTATTAAGAAGTGTCACAGTCACTGACCCCATTCTGCTAATTTTCCACAGAATAGAAAGCATCTTAAGAGGTTGTTTCCAAATTAAGCATTAGTCAATATCCTTTTATATAGGCTAAGTTGACATCTTTATGGTTTCTATATAATTTTCTTTTCCTTTTATAATTTTCATTTACCCAATCTAGTATTTCAATTAAGATATCATTGCTCAATCAATGAACTTCCAAACTATGAATAAATTAAAGCTCATATTTACTAAAAGTTATCTATTATCTTCTAATGATACTATTTGCATACCCAATTTTACTATATTCCATATAATATTGATCCCTACTATCAAAGAAGAAGTATGTATGTATATATATATATATATATATATATATATATATATATATATATATATATATATATATATATATATATATATATATATATATATATATATATATATATATATATATATATATATATATATATATATATATATATATATATATATTGTAACAACATTTAACCTTTCCAACAATTTCCTATCAAAATTCTTGAATTTATACATATCAACAATAATTAAACTACTACATAATTTATACTATGCACTACTAATTCCAAATCCTTCATAAGACTTTTATCCATAAAGGTCCCCACGGTAGAGGAAGGTCTAGCTTCCATCATCATAGTGAGATTGTTCTTTGTTTCCCTTTCTTCATTCTTTAATGCCTCCCTTTTCCTTCATGTCTTCTTTATCACTAGTGGAAGAACTTGGATTCTTTCTACCACTATGTTTGGCATATCCTCTAGAACTTTTTATCCAACTACCACAATATTCCATCTACCATAGATTGTCCATTATTTATTTCAGATGCAACCACTTCATGAGGTAATTTTTGCTTCTTATTATATCTCTCTTCCATTCCTCAAATGCTTTTTTGTATTTGATCATTAACAGTGGATGCTTAACCATTTATGTCCTTATTTTTTGTCCATCCTCGACTATGTAATCATCAGGATAGGGGATCATATAGTCTCCATCTACATTTTTTACTACCACTTCCAATCCTCCCAATATCTCTTTTTTGAAAATACTCTTACACAATTCTATTGTGTCCTCTTTCTCTATCCCCATTACTAGTACAATAGACATGAAAGTTGCAGGTCTATCACAATTAACCCTAAAACAATACTCATAGCTTATGGTTTCTTCTCCCATGATCACTCTAGCTGCCAAGTTGGCTAAGTTGTCCAGTTCATTCATTAT
Organism: Chamaecyparis obtusa; assembly: GCA_027943335.1. Taxonomy (NCBI): domain Eukaryota; kingdom Viridiplantae; phylum Streptophyta; class Pinopsida; order Cupressales; family Cupressaceae; genus Chamaecyparis; species Chamaecyparis obtusa. The sequence goes on along the minus strand of BSBK01004301.1, from coordinate 912,203 downwards.
TCTTCCCCACCTTTCTGGTTTCACTCTACCCCTAAATGCCATCAATTTGATTTCATCTTCTGGAAGCAAGCTCATGGTCCACTCCATGGTGTTTGTTCGGCTCTCTATCCTCATTATTTTATAGATGGATGCTATTTAAGATTTAAATTTAGTAATTTTTTTTACCCTTCATCCATATTTTATGCCTTTTGTGCACTTTAATGATTATATAATGCGGTGTTCTGGGTATGACCCTTTCCACATGCCTTATTACTTAACTACAATGTGGGGAAGCAGTTCCAATAATTATTAATCCCACTATTCAATTTTAACTCAAATTTTTGGTTTCCTCTAGATTCTGCCATATGAAACTTAGCTTATCCACATCATCGCTTATGAATGCTACCATGTCCTTAATTAATAATATAATATTTTAGTCTTTTTATGACTTCCTATGCTTGTTTTACCTTTCAATGGTTAGCTACTTTAAATCTGAATTTTATAAAGTAGTTTGAAGTTTATTTCTTTACATTTTTTTCTTTCTTTATTTAAATTATCCTTACCGCCATCTCTACCATGCTTCATAAAGTCATTATTTCACTTTTTAATGGGGTATAAATTTATTTTATTTAAGTTCTATAGTATATAAGTAAGACTGATTAACTATTTCTTGCAAAGAATATGGATATATCTATCCTTTCCCTAGATTTTCTTGTCACAACCCATCAACACCTATATTTTCTAATATATATGCCTTTGTGTTACCTTCTCTATATATATGGTTAAAGGTAACCAATTTGAAATATTTTAGGAGTTCATTTTCTCTTCCTAGTATACTATTTACTCTCCAATTTTGAGTTTTCCCTAACCTTAATGCATTAATGATGAGGCACAAAGTCTCCTTCAATTTCTAGTTTCTTTATCTTCAAGTCCTTGCTAAGGAGAAGAACTTATACCACCGTAGTGATTTCCACAATGTTATTTTTTTTTTTCCCTAGTGGTCTTTCTAGGCTTTCTACTTCTGTGTCATCCCAACTTGGTGAATAATACACCCTATCCCTATCTTTCTCATATTACCTCTAGATGCTTCATCAAAATTAAGCTTGTGCCATCTATTTGGCGGGGGTCCACATGCATTCCTAGAAGTAGAGCCCACATTTATAATATGATGGGGGGGATTATTAGTCATTTCCACTTCTTTCTATTCATCTCTTCCCTAATTGTAAAGGTCTAATCACAATGTTATTATTTTCTCAAATTTTTGTTAGTTACTTCAACTATTGATGCTTCAATTTTGTTTGTAAGATTTTTCCATCTCATTTTTTTCCCTTTGAATAGTCTCCTATTTCTACCCTTTCCATACTTCCCATAACACGATTGATAGGGTTTTGATCCATAGCATATGATAAGATCTATGTGTAAAATGAATGGTCCAACTCTAGAGAAGGAGTAGCACTTCCTTAGTCTATACTATTTTCTAATTAAGTTTTTCCAATGGCCAATTCGAGCATTGGTTGGTGTAGCTACAATTAAGAAGAAAATGATTTAATGGTTCATCCTCTTCTTCACACAACAAACATCTATTTGGGCCTTAATAATCAACTTTCCTAAACCAATCTATAGTTAAGATCTTATTTTGCATTTCCGCCCATAAGAATATCCCGACCTTAGGAAAGAAAATTGTGTCCCAACATAGGCTAATGGGTATTTTTGTCTTGGGGAATTGTTGTTTCATATTAAGATAGCTATATCCTTCTTTTGTATTATATTCCCCTAATTTTACTCCATTCCATATAAGTTTTTCCTCCTCTCTTCTTATATTTATTTTTCATTCTTGTAAGATTTCTCTTAGGGACTCAATATCATTTCTAGGTAGGTTGAAAATGTCAATGGATTTCTACCTCCAACCCAATGCTAGGTCATTTTTATTGTATTCTATATAATCCTTTACATACTTTCCTCATTGATTTTCGAAGACTTATTTTAATCCTTGGGGGTTTAAAAGATTAATTATTGGTGGATTTCCCCCCATGAATCATCCCAAAAGAGATCTTTATGACCATCCACTACATCCAAGTTAGTTTCTTTGTAATAATATTTCTATATTGTAATAGGAACTTCCAGATTCTAGAACCCTTTGGTGGATCAAGAGTTCTAAATAGATTGATTGGTTCACTCCTATCTAAATATTTATGAATTAATATCCTGGCCCATTTGAGGTTGGTATATTTAAACATCTTCCATATCAATTTTTCCCCTAGTGCTTTGTTTCTTCTTTCCTAATTTCATAATTTGATTCCTCCCTCATCTTTAGTTTTACATATTTTGTCCCATGCTATTAATGTGAGCTTCTTTTTTTCTACAATTCCTTGCCAATAAAAGGTTCTTAGTTTTTTTGTCTAGTTTAGTATGTACTCTAGCAGGTAGATGAAGGAAGGGCATTGTTGATAGAACTAATTTTATCATCATAACTTTCCCTACCAAGGATAGCCATCTACCTTTCTATGAATAAATATTTTTATCAAGTTTAGTTAGGACGGATCTCATGGTTTGGTTGATCGAGTTCCACGATCTAGTGGTATCCCCACATATCCACTCAAAAGTTATCCTTTTTTTAGCCTAGTATGTTTATTATATCTCTTTCCAATGCTGAATTGCAATTGAAGAAAAATATTTCAGATTTCTTTTTTTTGACTTCTTTCCTAGATGCCTTGGAATACCATTTCCCTATATGTTTTATATGTGTTGCTTCCTATTTGTTGCTTTCCCCAAATAACAATGTGTAATCAACAAACTACCAATGTGTTACTAGTGGTAGATAATTAGTGAACCTTAACACCACTAATGTTACTTATTTATTGGAATTTCACTATTGATCTTCCTAAGGCCTCTTCCATGATTATAAAAGAAAAGGGGAAATAGGGTCCCCTTGTCTTATACCTCTAGATATCTCAAAAAATGCTTTCGGTGATCCATTAACTAGAATAGACACTCTTGGAGTTGATATACATTCAAATATTAGTTTAATCCATTATTTGGAGAACCTAAAAACCTCTAAACATTTATAGAGGAATCTCAAGTCTACCTTATCACATTCCCTTTTTATATCTAGTTTAATGAGCATACTAGGCTTTGTGCTTTGTTGTACCGAGTGGATTACTTCGTGAGCTATGATAACACTAGAGAAAATATGGTTCCTATAAGTACAAAAATATTTGTTCTTTTTCTATAATTTTTAGTAATAAATCTTTTATTCATTTGCTAATGTCTTTCCCAATACTTTATAAATTGTATTACAAAGTGATATAGGCATGTATTCATCTAGGTTTTCTGATTTTTCCTTTTTGAGGATTAAGGTAATAAAGGTATTGTTGATTTCTTTAAGGATCCTCCCAAAATTCCTAGCACACTCTAATTTCTCTACCATCTCATTACCCCTAAATTGCCAGCATTTTTGGAAAAAATATGAGAGAAATTCATCTGGACCCAAAGCCTTATCTGGGTGAAGTTGTTTGAGAGATTCTTTTATTTCTTCTTTTGTGAATTTATTATTCAGTTTCTTATTCTATTCTTCCGTAACTAATTTTGAAATGTTTTTTATTATACTTGATCAAGGGCCTCCAAGTCTATGCACTCATTATTATTTAGGATATTTTGGTAGAATTGGTAACTTCTTTTGATATTTGGATCCAATCCTCTATTAAGTTTCCTTTTGCATTTCTTATTTTGGCTATTGTGTTGATGTTATTTCTATATTTAGTACTAGTATGAAAAATTTAGTCTCCCTCTTCCAACCATGTCTCTCTTGAATTTTGTCCCCAAAATATTTCCTCTTTGGCCAATACTTCTTCATAATTTTGTAGAAGTCCTTTCCCTTTTTATTACTTCTTCATTCAGACTTTCCATATCTCTCTATATTTGTTCTTTAATTGCAAAAATATCTCCAATTTTTTTTTATTCCAGCAAAATAACTTCTTTTTTATAGATTTTTATTTGGTTGTGAATTCATAAGCAACTTTTAACTCTAGAGCCAAATCCTCCTCCTCGTTGATATTTTGCTCCATTATTCTATTCCCACAGGGTCATCCTTTATGGGATTTTTAGATATGTCCTTGTTATTTATAGGACTATTAATATATTCCCTAAATTATTATCTTGGTGATTTCTTAATAAGGGTAGTTTCTCCCTTTCCTCCTCCTAGGAAGTTAGTTTATTTGTCAACTACTTTTCTTTGTTATTCATCAGGGTATTTTCTATTGATTTTTCTTTATTTGATTCATCCCCCACATTATCCAAGAGGGCAATTTTCTCAACTTTGGCTTGAAATCTTTTTAAGGATTGCAAGATTTGTTGTAATATTTCTTTGCTATGGGCTATTGATTTCTTCTTTTCTATTACGTGTTTAGGAGCCTATAGATAAGTAGGGTTGGATTTATTTTGTTCCCTTCAAGTTTCCACCAAGAATCCTCCTTTTTCCATATTAAATTTGATAGATACCCATAGATTTGGATAGGGCGTCTTCAATTATGTCCTTTCAACCTTATGCCCAATTTTTAATAATATGTCAGTTTCATCTATTGGTCCATTGTAAAAGGAGGGCTTAATAATCTGTGTTCCTCTCTCAGTTCTTAGTTATAGATCTTCTAGTAAATTTATATTAGGGTCCATGTTTAAAAGAATATTAACCTCTTTGGATTGGTTTTTACCTATTATTTCTTCACATCCTAAAAAGGCACCCATATTATTGCCAATGGTTTCTAATATATCTTGGAATTGATATTCTACAAGAAGCTTACCCAAATTTATCCATTTTGGCATATTTCTTGGTTTGTATGATTTAGGATTAAAGTTTGGAACCCAATCAATCCAATGAAAATATTAACCTTTAAAAAATATTATATTTCCATACAAAATTTCCTTTTTAACTTCTATATTTTTACATATTATGAACAATAAATTATTTTCTAAGGTAAAGATACTTACCTGGTTGGTAAATATAGTTTCCCACCATTTGGTAGTTCCTTTGATTGGTTGGTTTTGTCTACACCAAACTACCAAGACCTAGTGTCGTATATTTATTGTAGATAGTTTAAAAGGGATCTCCTTTGATTTCATAGACTTAGCTTCTTGATTTTCTATCACTGTTGGATCTTTCCCAATTTTCCATAGTTTCCTATGTGTGTACCATTTTCTTTCTTTTCCCTAGGGAAATACTATTTTCCCCAGTGGCATGGATTGAATGAATCCTTTTGGTCATGTCGATTCCCCTTTGAGGCACCTTCTAGTACAATTCCCTAGTGGTTCCTTGGTACTATAGATAATGTTGGCCTAATATTCTCCATTGGTTCTTTCCTAGTGGGACTCGATTTGCTTCCAAGACAAAGTTGGGTATTTCTTGCCTTCCTTTGTGGGTCTTGTTCTGGTTTCTTTTCTTTCTAGGCTAGATGATTTTCTATTTGTCCTCATTAAATGGATTAATAGGGGGAAGCCATTTCTTCCCAAAGGTTTTCTATTTATTTTGCATTTTCATGCATAGATTCAAATTCTGCCCCAAATTTAGTAAAGTTTATTTTTATTAAATAAATTTGTCACTGCTTCTAAAATTTGTGAAATATTTTCATTATAAATTATAGAAGGGGCGTGGCATGAAAAATTGAACCTCTCCTTTATAATTTTTTATTTAAATTTGGAAACAAAAATTAAGCTCAATTGGATTAAATTTTGAAATCTACAAATGTTACTCATAGTGAAACTGGACTTTTCTTCCAACTAGCATAACTTTCACCTGGGATGTCAAATTTTCAACTTATTATACTTATTGGAAATATGGTTTTGAATACCAAATGATGGTACATGTTTGGTTCTCTAATTTTGATATTTTGACATGTTTTTTGAGGTCTAAAAGTTTGATGAGTGAAGGGGTGAAACCTTAAGCATGTATATTTTTTATGGGATATTTATGATGTTATAGTTGATTATCAAATTTGGTACATCTCGATACAATTTTACAAGTGTTTTTAGAGTTTGGGATTTAATGGTGACAAGTACATGTTTTGTCTTCAGTTTAAGGACATTGTTGGACATGGTTTGGGGCTTGGAGTCTTGTGTGGGTGATAGTTGAGTGCAAGCACACCATTGATATTGATTATGGTTTCATGGGTATGCATCTACATGTTTTACATTGACACGACATAATTATGTTTGTGATGATTGGTGGTGATTTGGTTTGATATTATGAGGTTGTTTCTTATCTCCTTGATGATTATTTAGTTCCTTTGTTATGGTACATGATTGTGTATGGGTTTGACTAATCAAATCAAATGTTGATTTGGTATTTGATTCGTTTGGTGTATTTGATTATTCTCTTTGATATCTCAATTGCATTTTAGTAATGTGATGATGAGTTTGCATGTTTTAGTGATTGGACCTATGATTTATGTGATTGGAAGGTGTTTACAATCTATTTGATTATAGCAGGATGAATTGGATGAGGACTTTTTATATCCATCGAGCTTTATTCATTATTTTTGTAGACTTTGTTAGTTGGCATTGTTAGCACAATCTTAGTGCATTGGTAAATTTATTTTTGAGATGAGAAAATGTATGATGTTTATGGTACCTAGATACTTTTTGTTAGGACTTGTAACATCTAGTCTATCACAATATCATGATAGCTTGATTATTCATTGTTTTCACTTTCATTGGGAGCTTTTGACAGTGATGATGTGGTGTTGTAAATTTTATTACTAATTAGTTGTTGTTGGTGGTTTTATGTACCTTCTTATTTTGGAGATCTTAATTTCACTTGATGGTATTGATACATATCAGTTGTGTGTGTGGACCTAGATGATCTTCATTCAGAAGATGCTTGTCACAATGCCATGTGTGACATATTATCATAGTTATGTGGAAGATCTTATTTATTATGACATGTGTTTAAAGGATGCCTTAGATCCTATTTCTATAGAAGGGTCTTTCATATTTTTTAGATCAGTAGTAAGATATGGCTTCTTCATGGAGATTACATATGTTAATATCTTGGAGGACTCAAGGGGTCCTTGGTTGAGGTGTGATTTATTATTTCATTTGATATGCTATCCTTGTTTGATAAGATGGTTTATTATTATGTTATGCTACACTCTTAATTATAGATTTGAGTTTTGGAAATGATATGATTATTTGATACATTCATATGGAGCATTTTATCTCATAACAGGAATAAGATGGTCAGATCATGTTGTCATGTTTATGTTCCTAATTTTTTAGTTGGAGTTTTGACATTGATATTGATTAGTTCTCTTTGTATTGAGTACACAATCATTTTATTATACTTCTTTATGGTGCTATGTTTCATTTTGAGTTTGGCATAAATTGATTGGTTAAAGGTACTCATGGATTCTTGGAGACTTAGATTATGCTGGTATTCTCTTGTGATTAGAGAGATATGTTGAGATGGTGATAGTTATAGTAGGATGATTGAGGAACATTCACCTAGTATAGATTTGAGAGGGGATTATTCTTGGATGAGTCATGGTGAATTGGATATCTTGATGAACATTCTCATTCCCCAAAATTTGTATAGTCAATGGTTTACTACTTGAGAGGTATTTCCCATTGTTCCTTTCAAGTGCATTATGATTTATTCTTATATTTTGTAGTATTGATCTATGGGTAGATGGTAGTTCTAGATAATTTATTTTGAGAGATGTTTGGCATTTATTATCTCCTTGTGCATTTGAGTTTTTATTATGATGACATTCATTGATGATTGAGTTTGGGAGATGCTTTATCGCGCTTATTCCCTAGGATTTAGAAGGGTTTTGGTTTGATCTTATTGGTTATGAGATGCTTATAACTATGTTGATTAATTTTATGTTTTATTTTTTTTATTTTTATTTTGTGTGTGTGTGTATTTGTATTGGAATAATATACATATATGTGTTGATTTGGTTCAACTTTTAGAGGTTCACGTAAATGTTTTAGTGAGTTATGGGTTTTTGTGTTGAGACTGGTATTTTCTATGATCAGTGGTGATAGTGTGATAGTATTTGGATAGGTGGTGCTTCACATTGAAATATTTTCATATGTGGATTCATGTAATGTGTTTGGGACATTGATATGTGCTCTCAACTCAATTGGTTCATGATTAGGAGATTTGCAAGCTATTTTTCTTGGATGATCATCATTTCAATTGGTGTTCAGAGGTTCAATATGATGATGTTAGTTATTTCAAAGATATGAGTTTATGTGGATGTTTTTATGGTTATTAATGATGCTTATGGGTGTTTCTAGATCATGCTCTTGTTGTGTTGCTGGTTTGCATTGATCATGGTGCTCACTTTTGGTGATTTTCAGTTGGTCAGTTCATGTTCTTCATGTTCTTGGCTAAGCTAGTGATGTACTTTATTGTGGATGATTGAGGCATGATTTTTGGATGCTTAGCATGTTTGAGGATTGTGTTAATGGTTCAAGCTATGACATAGTTGATATTGTTTGGTTTAAATTAAATATTTGTATTTGAGTGAATATATTTTTAACATTTGGGTATTTGGTCGACCTTGAAGGAATAAGTTAATGAGATGTATAAATATAATTGTATCCATTTGTGGATCATGTGTGAATGAGAGTGTGTGGATGTGTGAACATTGATTATATATTTGAAGGAAGATATCTGGTGTGGAAAAGAAAGTTGTAATTATACTTCAATCGAACTGATCCATGCATGTTGAAGATGCTATTGTCTATTTCATGACTCATGGATTGTTATCCATATTTTCTATAAGGTAGTGAGCCTTCCCTTGTGCAGAAAGCCTAGTTTTTATATTTGAGTAGTGAGCTCTAGGCAGTGTGCCTAAATGCATGTGCATTCACACTGTAATACTCTTAATAGGATATTTCTTTTAACATAGTAAATCATCTTGTGGGTTCATCCCCACCATGGTTTTTCCCTTGATTAGGTTTCCACACAAAAAATATTAAGTGTTATGTTTTCTTGATGAGTTGTGGATTTGTGCTTCATTATTCATTTATTAGATATGGGGTTTAAGGTTAAATTTTTGTTAAGTTGTTAAATTTTGGGACAACTGATTCACCCCCCCCCCCCCCCCCCCACCCTCTCAGTTGTTCTCTATCATATCTCCATCAGTTTATTTGGTCTAAGAGACTAAATGAGTTTGGGTGTTGTTATGACTTATTATTTGGAGTTTTATGGAGGATATCATACTTGATATAGTTGGCATTTAGAGGTGTATTCAAAAGAACATGCTATATGTTTTGATTTTGTAGTGTTTCTCATTTTAATCTTGGTTATCTGCTTTAATGTTTAGTTTCACATTACATTGGATTTGAAGTTGGTTGGAGCTATGTGATCACTTGTTTGTGTTCATGTTTTGTCATGTGGAAGATGGCATGGAGGCTCCTTTATCTCTTTATTTTTTCAATTGTGAAGAAGATGGGAGAGCATTGCAGACTTGTTGTGAGAGTTGTATTTGTAGGTTTGATTCCTAATTGGCATTTGTTGGTGGTTGTATGTATCTTCTTATTTTGGAGATCTTGGTTTCACTTGATGTTACTAACGTATTATTTGTATGTGTAGAAAAATATGATCTTCATTTAGGATTTGGTTGTCACGATGCCATGTTTGACCATTAAATGACATATAATGTTCTTTAGTATTGTAGATGTTTGGAGGATGCCTTAGATCTTGTTTCTATAGAAGGGTTTTCAAATTTTCTAGTTCACTAGTAGGATATGGTTTTCTTCATGGAAATTGGAGATGTTGATATCTTGGAGGACTCAAGGGATCCTTGGTTGAGGTGTGGTCTATGCTTTAATTTGACATGTTATCCTTCCTTGGTAAGATGGTTTATTATATGTATTCACCATTAAATGATGGATGATATTGTTTAGTATTGTACATGTTTGGATTTAGTATTGTAGATGTAATATAGGATTATCTTGGGTTCATGGCAATCTTCCATCAACCAAAAATAGTTCTTTTTTATTTTGTTCTTCTTTTACAGTTGGAGAGATTATGTTGGTTGATGGTTATTTGTTTGAGATAGCATGTGCGATCGTAAATTCTTATTCTAGACCTATCTAGGATCATCTTCCTATGATCACACCTCCTGTTGTTTGAGATTTGATCTATTTTATATATGTGGGTAATGTGTTTGTTTCTTGCTTGGACCTATTTGGAGATTCGACGTGCAGTCCCTGATCTTTGGCTTTTGACCGTTGCAATTGTAGCGTGTGGTGCATGGATCTCTTATGAATCATTTGTTGGAAATTTGGATAAGAGGTGAATATGGAAATACATTGAGGTTGTCATTTATGGCAACATGTTATTCATATTATGTCAACAGATCATGAAGATCAAGTTTTGGATTGAAGACTTAGAAAGTTGTATAAGTGTCACAGATTTTAACTGGCAGGACATACACTATTTTGATTGGCGAACTTCACATGTGAAGTTAGTAGAAGGTAGAATGTACATTTTACTACATTCCTATAAGTGCGTGAGTCATTTGAATCAATACAGATAGATAATTTATGGATTTACCAGTTGCAATATTGAATAATCATAACAGGACAAATTTAAGGAATTGGATATTTTAAGTTAAGGAATTATTTTGTTTACCAAAATAATTACTTAACCAATTAGGGATGACATTCTAGATATTAACCCTAAGTGAGAAAAGTTTAATTTTGTATTTTGGGACATGTGTGAAAGCATGAAGGCTGATAAAATAGAAAAATATGGTATAAAGGACAGCTTTCAGAATGTGAAGTTGTATGTGGTTATTATGATAACTATGCTATTATTTTGTGATGTGAACTTGACATTGATAGCAGTAAAATGACAGAGTATGTGAAGATTTTATAGTGAGCTTCAAAGGACAAATCAGATATAGAAGATATCAGCATTGTCAAAGGTTTTTATATTGTACTTTTATGTATAGAATATTATTGTATATTGCATGTTTGGGCAGTGGGCTCATCTTGCATAATTGTACAACAAATCCTAAGAGGGTTAAGGCTTCTAACAAGGCCTAGTCCTCTAACAAGGATTGATTTAACTATGCACTTGTAACAAGACTCCTAACATGGTCTAATATCTCTAACTAGACACATTATATTAGTGAATCATTTTTTGGGTACCATCCCCATCGAGGTTTCCCTAGGCCAAGGTTTCCCTAGTTAATAAATAATTGTGTTATGAGTTACATTTATTTATGGTTGTGTTTAATTTTTATCTTAATCACATATGCATGTTTAAATATTGTTAAAAGTATCCATAGTTGGGTAAAAGTTTGTGAAATACTGATTCACCCCCCTCTCAGTATTTCCTATTTCTAACGTCATTTCCTATGATCACACATCTTATTGTTTCATTTATTGGATCTTTTATACATTTTGGTCAAACCTATTTGTTTGTACATGTTTCCTTCTTGGGGAATGTAATTCTCTATTGGCCAACCTACAAAGGCGTTGCCTATATGTAATAACTAGATGTATCTTAAGTGAGGTAGTGGTAGTTGGTTCATGGAACCTAGATCTGAGACTTTGCTAGATTAGAATTAGGACTGAGTTTCATTTCATTATATATGGCCATAACTGGGAAGGCTTGATAGCCTGACATGTATGTTGTTTGATCTTTGAATGAATATATTGGATTGTGCATTATCTCTCTACTTTTGTATTGTTTCTTTCATATGTTACTCTTAGCTGTTAGGCTGGGCATCTCCTTTGGGGATTCTCCCACCTTGGCACTACATCAAGTGGTATCAGAGAAATTTTTGTTTGTAACAAGCCCTAGTTGAATTAGTTGTAGGGTGGTAGATTGCGTTCTGGCCTACAATTACAAAGGGTTGAAAAAATGGTTCATGGAAGGAGAGATGTTGATCCTGTTGTGTTGCATATGTTGAGACAAATTTCTTCTAGGCTTGAAGCTATTGAGAAAACCCAAATAAGAGGAAAACATATTGAATATGTTAGTGAAAATGAAGCCTAAGAAGTAGAAGGAGCAGAACAAGCCCATGTTCTTTAACAAGGTGAGGAAATATTCTTGAGAGATTTAACAAGTGTGAGTGAAAATCACATTTCAATCCTCTTGAATATAATGGCAAGTTGGATTTAGATGAATTGTTGGATTGGATCTTTGAAATGGCAAAATATTTTGAATATGAAGGTACACTATTAGATAAGAAGGTGAATTTTGTTGATACAAAATAGAAAGGACATGTATCTTTATGGTGGAAACATATGCAACTTGATCAACAGAGAAGAGAAAAGGAAAATATCAAGGTATGGGATAAGATGGTAAAAAAATTGAAGGGTAAATTCCTACCGAGTGACTATCAAGTTAGTTTATTGAGAAGAATGTAAGATTTAAAGAAAAAAGACACTACTATAAAGGAATATACTAAAGAGTTCTACATATTGGATATCAGATATAGATATATGGATGATGAAGTTGAAAAAGTTGTAAGGTACCTCACTAGTACATTTGAGGCCTAATTTTGATGACTATGTGTCAGATATTCAATGCCTATCTATAGTATATTTGACAAAATGTGACGTCGGAGTTATTGCGTCAAAAATTGCAATAGAAATAGTAATTGTCTCCTTTCTGACGTACATATCCATCGGAAAGAAGAACACAAATACACAATTTACTATGACATTTCTGATGGCACATATGTCAGAAGTATAGCATCCCCGACGGTTATCCAATGGTTATGTGATGACTTTTGCGACGGTCAATCTGTCAGTTCTATAACATCTTCATCGATAATGGTCGTTGAAACTATAGCATCTCCAATGGTTGTGTGATGACTTTGGCGACGGTTAATCTATCGATAGTATAGCATTTTCATCGCAAAGGTGTGTTAAAAATGTACCATGTGCAATGATTGTGTGGTAACATATGCGACAGTTAATCTGTCGATAGTATAGCATCTATGTAAAAAATGGAGCATCTCCAATGGTTGTGTGGTGACTTTTGCGACAGTCTATTCATTGGTAGTATAGCATCCCCATCACACAAGGGTATCAAAAATGTATAATCTGCAATGGTTGTACAGTGGCATGTATGATGGTAAATCTGTTAGTAGTATAGCATCCCCATCGTAAGAGGCATAAAAAATGTAGCATTGGCAACGGTTCTGTGGTGACATGTGCAATGGTTAATCCTTTGGTAGTATAGCATTTGCATCAAAAACTAGCATCGCAATTAAGCATCTCCAATAATTGTCTGGTGACATTGTCAACAGTGATACCGTTAGTCATATGGAATCCATGTCAAAACAGTTCTCAGGGGCGTCAAAATTGTGACAGATATGGACACTAAAGATAACACAACTCAAGAGACCATAATAGTTGGTCTCCGTCTTTGGTTCATATTACTAAAAAAATGGTTTATGTTTCATTAGCTCATCAAATGTGGGGATTTGAAAGATTTTAATAGAATATTTTCATGATAATGTATATTATTTAAGTTGACATTGCATGAATTTATCTACTTCACATACTTGAGGACTATGAGGATAGCAATAAAGAAGCATCCCCTCCTATGGCCTACATTATTCACTCAGCCTCCTCTCTCTCAATTTATTTATCTCCCCCTCTATTATATTCAACTTAGCCATCGTTATCTATGGTTTTTGGATCCTATAGTGTCAACTTAGAACCATAGGAGTAGTGGTTGCATTGCATCATCTGGGTATACCACTCAATTATGTTGTGTCTCCAAAGAATTGTGACCATGATGCCTATATTTTTGTTTCTCAGTTGTTGTGAGATTAAAAGTCTTCTAAGGAACATGTTGTGTCTATGTGGAACTGTGTAGGATCATCACCAAAGGGGGTTCCAAATAAAAAAACTCCCTATCACTTAATTATTATGAACCCATTAATGGTATACTAATTGTTTAGGATTGTAAGTTTAGGGCATTTTGCTTGAATGCATTATACCCCTGATGTACTTCATGGAAACATTTTGCATCAGGACTATAGGGAAATGTAAACCAAGATTCATATAGAGAAAGTTGTTGCTCTCGGGAAATGGTTGATGATAGTTGATGAAGAAGATTTGAAAATGATGATTGATCCAATTCAGATTGGTGCAACATTTTCAAATCTTCTTCATCATTCATCATCTCATTATTCTACAATCATCTTCTATCAAATGATTATCCTCAAAAAATAAGTCATGGGAATGACTACACAATACAATAACACATGAAATTGAGAATGAGTAATCAATTTTTATTTAAATTCAAACAAAAAAAGGTCCTTGGGGCCAAACCTAAGTTTCGGGGGGTCATCGTTGATGGCCTTGCCTACGTTAACCACAAAGACTTTGTACTTGGGTACTTAGGTTTACAATTTGAAATAGGGACAAAATCCTTTTCAAGGTTAGATTATGAAAGTAAACCCCAATGGGGTTGCTCGTTTACACAAGACACACTCTATAATTTTGGCATATATAGGTATTTTCCCCTACAAATTTGCTATGATAATTTCTCATACCTTATTTGTTGACATAATATGTTAAATGAGGAATGAAAACTATAAAATTTATTTCCATATCCTCTACAGTTTAAGAGCATATTTATGTGCAATACCATTCACTAGCCTCTATAAAGAACAACAATCAGACTTACATAAAGAAGATCATAATTAAAAAAAATAGGTAAATAAAAATAAAAATTAAACAACATAAGTAAAATAATTAGATCATACTAAGGTATTGGAAAGAGCTTAAATTAACACAACCTCCCCTCATAGATTCATTTAAATGCAACTTCACCTCATAAATTAATTTAAATGCAACCAGATTGTGCCTAATTCAAACTCCAAGTAAGAAGCCATCAAAACTGTGTCAACTATTTAATAGAGTTTGGAAAGATGGAATTTTGACCTATACTTTGCTTGTTATATCATCAATACTATTTGTGACTCTGTACCCAGTCAAACCCAGCACGAGCTCCTTTTTGATGAACCTGTTAGTGCTTAAATCTGCAGATGATTAAATTCCCATAAACTCATGTGATCCCAATAGATACAATCTAACAAAATACAAGCACTAAGGTATTAAGGTTAAAAACCTTCTTCACTTCGAGTATGAAAACTCAGGCAGGTGTACCTATATCAATTCACTGTTTGATTGAGCTCTGAATTGTGAACTAGCTCCTTCACTGCTTTGTTATTGCTTTCAAAATTAACTCAATGAGATGTTACAACTCTGAGTATGGCCCAAATTATCCTAATACACAATGCTATGATAGAAATTATGAAAGTAATGACACAAAACAATGGCTTAAGGATATTCATCCTTCTTTTTAGAGTTGAACTCAAGGAAGGTTAACCTTATTCAGTGCTTCTATAAAGCATTACAAAATACATCCATGAACTTATCACAGAATGATTCAAATATAAGGTCGTACAAGAAAAGTAAAATGAATTGATTGTTTATATTCTTGGTGGTAACAAGTGCAAATGGATCTAAAACCAGTGCCTTATCTACTTGGGCGACAGAGTCAAACCCTACTTCCACAGAAATCTACCAAGACAAAAATACTAAAACTCAAATGACATGCCTAACACCACATTCTTTTAATTCCTATGATTGTCATCAAATTCATATATAGATTATTAGTTCACAGAGATCTCCCCTAAGATTTTACTCTTTCCTTGAAAGATACTTAAGCTTAACCCCTATATTCACCCGGTGAACAATGCATTGAAAAAGCCTTGCAATTTAAATGCATAAGAGAACTAACACATCCATACACAAAGACAACAAAATAGTACTAACAAAGCTCCAATATTTTGTATTAATCATCAAACTGTGTTCATACAGTATTCTCTTAGCTTCAAAGAAAATCAGGTTTTGTATTCAGAACCTCTTTACAAAGTATTTTCAACCACCTCCACAAAGAACAAAAACTTGCTATATATACCCATAGCCTTTTGGAATCCTCAAAGGATGCAACAAGCTTCAGATGGCTGGGAAAAGATATTACACTAAAGACAAAATTACAAACTGACAAAATTTGATTTCAACAACAGATTGCAATTATCTACTTCTCAAACATCTCGCAGGTGGCACCTTTGTCTAAGGATATTTCAGAGCAATTGCTAAATTTGTTGCATGAATGATGACTGCCATTATAGGCTAACTTACATCATCCTCTATTTGAAACATGCTCTTCCTCAAAATTTGGATTAAGTGCCAAGTGCATTTCTATTCTTCTTCTTCTTCTATAAGCTGGACAACTGGCTTCTTCTTCTTCTTTATTGTTAACTTCTCCTAAGCTACCACATCATCATCAGATGGCCAGTTGTAAGTCTACAATTCCTATAGTAATCCGATCTGTTGATTCCACATGGAGTCAGTTATATTCTTTTCCTCCATTGCAAACCTTACGCAATCATTTTCAATCTTGAACAAACTATCAATTATGTTGTTACACCTCTCCAAATCCAAAGTATTGTTATCACTAAGGAAAGCATCTTGTGTAATTGTTAACTGATCCATTAACATTTTCCACTCTTCCAAACTAACCATACTTCCACTATCATCACATATTGGAGGTAGATACCTGTTGTAATTCTTATCAAACATAGTCAACTTGGCCTTTACCTGGTTAGACTTACCCTTAAAAAACTTTAAAATAGCACTAACTAGGCTAATCTTCTCAAAAACTTCAGTCACCACCCCAAGGATCTCAGGCTTATGCTCTTGTAGGCTATCAAGTTTATCAAATAACAAACTTCTCCCAAACCAAATGCTATGAAGTGGCTCCAGAGCAGCCAATGATTCATTCACCTTTCCATTGGCCTAGTGCAATTGACTAACTGATTGATAAACTGTTTCCATCCTTTCTATTATTTTACCCCGCCTATATTACACAATCTTTGCCACATTGTCCAAATATGCATCTATCCTTATCTTTTCTAGGTCCTCAACAAGTTTCTCAGGTACTTCCTCATTAATCTGAATAGGGGCCTCAATCTGCAAAGGAGGAGGAATGACTACCTTTGAAGCCTCTTCAAGCCTGACTTTCACTTCTGCCAACTCATCCTCTAACTGTTTGATTCTCATCATTTTCAAATCTCTATCTTTAGCAACTACACTTGAACTTTCAAACAATTTTGAATATCTTTCAGATAACTGAGCTATTTTTGCTTCATTCAAGTTAGCCCAATGAGTCACTACCTTGGAAACTTCAAGGTCAATTGTGTTTTGCACATTTCATATGATCTTATTGCCTTCCATCTGATCTTCTACACTCAATAAAGCTAGCTTTTGAGTTTTAGGGGCAAGAGACCACATTGCAACAGCTTGAGATTTAGGGTCATAGCCACTGCCTCTAATCATATCACCAATATGGACCTCATAGGATAGGCTACCCTATGGTTTCTTTCTTATCTGATCAATGATGAATGCAAAAGTCAAATCCCACCCTGGAGTCAATAGCATTCCACTTGACTTAACTAGTTCTCTAGCTTCATGTACAGTTATAGGATCAAGACTAGGATCATAAGATCCTAGATCTCTCAAAGTTTCTTGACTTGGTTCTACTCCTTCAGGAAGAGTTTTCTTCACTTCTTCATGTTTCCTCCAAATAAGGAAGCTCTTGAATTCCTCACTCTTAATAAATTGATCATCACTCAAGAATTCCTCTTGATACACCTCTCTGATATCCTATCCTGCCCATAGGGATTGCTCATCACTTTCTTCATTAGTGGCCACCCTCTTGCTGGCTCTAATTTCTTTCCTCAATTGCTGATGGTAGGCCCTATCACCGAGAACAATAGCAGATGCTTTATCAATCCCTTTCTTTTGTTTTTCTTGCCTTGAAGACTCTCCTTCCTCAAGCCTCTCCTTCTTCAAAGGTTTCTCTTGGACATTCTCTGCCTCTGGCTGGTTTTCAACATGCTTGACAATCTATACATCCCCAACTTGTGGTGGGCTATTCCCTTCTTGGGATTCATCAGAACACTCCTCTTGATCAGAGGATGAGTAATCCTTTCTTTTCTTTGGCTATTTTTGATCAATCAATTTCTCCAACTGATTTGATAGAGTGTCATGCATCTCTATCATCTTATCAATTCTTTTCAAGTAAGGAAGGTCAGGGAAGAAACCCTCAAAAGGAATCTGAGCTTCTGTCACCTATTTTGATAGATCTATCAAATCAAAGAACCTATTCCACCTCCTTTTAACTTCATCCATATCCACAACATTTCTGATTATATCCTCTTCATCAAGGCCTTCATGTTCCTTGATGACACCAATATTAGGGATTAGGGTTAACCTTGCAGTCCTAATAAAACCCTCAGGGTCCACATGTCTACAAAAACCAGACACCATCTTGAATTGAATTAACCATGCAGTGACTTGTGGGAAGGCTCTCTTGCCAATCAAGAAATCACCAATTTTGAACTGCTTAGGTGTGAAAGTACCCTTCTTATGGGGGGCCAAAAGCTCTTTGTCCATCCACATCAACTGCCAAATGAATTCCAAACAGGCAACTCTTGGTGGCACAAATTTTGGTAACAAATGTGGGGGCTGGGGGCAACCGTAGACTCTCAAGATTGTGGAATTTTCCCCAAAGTAAAAATCACCCCAGTTATGGTCTCCCTCCCACTTCTCTGCAAACTGCTTAGGTCTTAGGAGTTTAAGGACCCTTGGTGTTATCCTTATAACATTTATGCCTAGCATCTTTATAATGGCATAAATAATGAAATTCTAGAAAACACAAAAGTCACCCTCATTTGAAGAAGAGTTCCATTTCCTCACCCATAATTGTACTAGATTATACTGGCCTTCGAAGGTAAACCTTGGTTTCAGCATGTTCAAATCAAAGCTATTGATGTTGAAGAACAAAATTAAGTGCATTGACACTGAATAATGCATGAACTTAATGGGATTCTTACTTTCCTTAACAGATATCAACCCTTCATGCATTCTATCAATTATATACTAAATGTAATCATAATCAATATTTACTAGGGGGTTCTGGATGTCTAAGATTATCATCAACAGATCAGCTGGCAAGAACTCTAGATCCCCATCAATTCCCAAAACCCTACACATCCCATAGCAAGTCTTCCTCATATAGTGCTGGAGGGATTTAAATTGGTAAGGGGCATTCATGTTAGCAGGGAGGGGAGCTATATATTTATCTTGTTTTGGGATGTGCTTCACCATTTGGTCCTTTACTGACCCTATGCTATTTTTGTACCTCTCTCTTTCTTGGCTCAGGTCAATTTCTGTAGAAGAAGACGCATAGAAATTAAAGGCTTTCATGAAAGAACCCCTATCAAGAGTAACCAAAGGTGACTGGTCCTCTTTTCTAATTGTTTTGGAAATAGGGTCATAATGCCTAGCTAGTGGAACAATTAAATCCACATCTAAGAATACATCAGGGACAACTAATTTCCCCAAACCCAAAGCCCAACCATTACACATGGGAACATGCTTGCCTCTATTTCCATAAAAGAAGTTGAAAATAGTAAAACATGTGCTATTTGGTATGACAGGATCTCTGCAAAGCCCTAGAACATCTTTGAAGACATCATCGGGAGCTCTTTTGTTCTGGCTGGAACCAGGCAACAACTTCATGAACTCATCTGAAAAATTTAGCTTGTTTTTATCTTCACCTCCTTTGGATTTTGCTTCACTACTGGAAGAAACTACATTCTACTCTGGTTGACTCATTTTTCCTGGAACTGCTCTCAATTATGCAAACTTGATTCACTCGACGCTCAAAAATTGCTTCAACAAACACAATTCTCCCCAAATGATTTTGGACACATAAAACAATGAGTTAAGCTTATTTATCAATGCGGATCAGATGTGTACAACTACCAAAATTGTTGCAAATCAATCCTTAATTTCTCCCGCATTCAATTTCACATACCATCAGTTTTCAAATTTGAGCTAGTCGGTGTTTGGATGTTGATAGATAAATTAAACAATTTGAAAACAGAGCAAAAAGGCAATGATTACAATTATGTACTTTAACCCTATTTACGTCACAAAATCCTCCCTTGATATATGATTGGATGGCCAATTGCTTTTCTTTCCAGCTTGACAATGTACTTTTATCCACGTAGCAACAGTTTCTAGCTTTCCTTTATTACTTTCTCCAACTGGGCCCATTTGGTGAATCAGCGACTGAAGACTCCGCTTATTCGCTCAATCCAATGCTAACCCCAGTTTATATTCAGAGAACTGGCGACTAAAGCCTTCGCGCACCCTCAGAATCAAACTCTTAACTCACCCATCTTTCAGCGAACCAGCGAACAAGCTCAATATAACCAAACATGATTAAAGTCATTACTTAGTGAATCAGCGACTAAGGCTACCTCTTATTCGCTTAATGTTCTGGTTAACCATCAAGTTATCTCAAGATTTGGCAACTGAAGACTCTGCTTATTCACTCAATCCAAATCTTAGCTTCATGCATATTATGTGAATTAGCGAACAAGCCTTCCTCTGAATCGCTAAATTCTTTCTTAACTGCTAGCTTCAAGCCACGATTTAGATTCAACCGTTGATCATAGACTTAATCAATGACCCTTGTTAATTCACTGAATCAAAACAAGCCTTATCCTTTTATTGCGAGACTCAGCGAACTAAAGGTTTGTTGAATCACCCAATACTTCAAACACTGACCATCAAATCATGCGATTAAGCAACTGAAAGCTTAATACTTTGCTAATCCTTTGATTCACCCATTCGCCAAATACTTTTAACCTTCACCTTTCTTTTAAGAGAACTTGCGACCACATGATTCGCTGAATCACTAGATCCTTTAAAACTTTACTAACTTATTCCAAGAATAAGCGAACAAAAAGAACCTTACCTCCACCAAATTTATTACATCAAATTATCAAAGCTGTAAGATTTAGAGGATAGTAATACAAGTGCTCAGTCGCTCATTCACCAAGTCAAAGATGTAGGACCCAAAACATGTTGAGATTAAAACATAACCCTTGATCATGATATTAATCAATCATATTCACCAATTGATATAACCCTTGACCGCTAGATTCAGAGAATGAGAGATAACCGTTATCGCTAGGTCGCCAAAAGCTTGCAGGAAACCGTCAAGTAACTAGCGAATAAGAGACAACACTTATCGCTAATTCGCTAGAAAGTTTTGATAATCCGCCAGGAACCTTGGTGACTTAGCGAACAAAGAAAACACTTAACAAGCTTTGAATACATCTGCCTATTCACCGAATGGTTGAGGTATCCGTTGAAAGACTTAGAGACTACGCGACTAAACATAACACCTAACACAGGCTTGACACATTTGCCAGTTCGCTGAAAACCTTAAAGATGTGAAATTACATTACACGACTCAGCGAACGTCCCATGGTAACAATCATGTGCACAATTAAGGAACTTAAGCAACCAAAAAGCAACTATGATTTATAATAAACTAGGGCTGACTTGAGGGTTTTTTACATGAATTCAAATTTTTAAGGACAAGACCTAGGGTAAGGGTTTCAAACTTTTGTCATGGCAATTTCAAAGAATTTTACAGACCCTAAACCAGGCAAAAATGTTTGCAAGGAGATGAAACCAAAATTTTGACAAAACCTCAAAAAATTAAGAATATACCCAACAGAACCATAGAACACAATAGGCACTGCAAAATAAGCAATAATTGGCTGATAGGATTTATCTTAAAAGATATGTTCAAGTCATATTGGACTATCTGAAATATGAGTCCAATGTAGCCTTATAATTTAATAGGTATTCTTTTCCCTACCAAACTCTATGATATAATTATGATTTTAGGAGCTACAAAAATTTTGTAAGTATATTTATCAGTGATTGTTGCTAATGTTTTTGTGATACATGGTATTTATCTAAAAGACATAAAAAACAAAAGAAAACAATACATTACATCTACAAACTTTATCACTATTCTTGGTTTGAAAACTCAATGTCATGACTCATATTTTCAGACTTTCTATAAAATGTTAAATTATATTAAATTAAAAAATTGATGTACCCAAGTACCCCCATCCCCTATTTTGAAAAATAGTTGTACTCGTACCCATACCCAAAGTACCCATGTCCCCATGCAACCTTGTTGATTTATAACTGAGTTACATACCTTGATTTGTTGGGAAGGTGAGCTTCCTCTCTTTTCCTTATAATTGTATATAGATTGTTTTGTATTTTGGAGTATCTCTAAAAGAAGAATGTTGATTGAATGCAAATGTCATTTCACAAATTGACTATGGACAACACTATGATTGTTAGGCACTATCTTTCAATCCTTGATCAAGAAAATTTCAGTGGTCCAATATAGAGATCAACAAACATAGTTTAATAACGAATCATCTAGTTCTTCAAAATTGAAAGGTTGTAAAGAATGAACAATGAAAAATGATAGTGTTGTTAGAAGGACTAGATGATACTAAAATAGTGAGTTGAAATTGTATACACCAGGGGGTACAATGAACAAGTTGTTAGAGTATTAGTCCTTTAGGCTTATTGATTAAATCATATTGATTTAATTATATAAGTTTGTATTACTCTAGTTTCTTAAGCTTCATTTAGGTGCATTATTAATTAATATTTTATTAATTAGTAATGTGCAACGTAGTTTTTCCCTTTTAGGGTTTCATTCACCTTTAAGGTGGTTTTTTGTAATCTTTTATCTTAGAAACTTGGATTAGCAATTAGCTCTCATTTTTTTAAAAAAAATTTAGTTTGGCCCTTTCTCTCTTTCTTGCTTCCACCTTGTACCAAGTATTTGCATGTAGGTGTTCTTGGGATTCTTCAGATCATAGGTTATCATATCCTTCATGGTATCAGAGCTCCCTTGCTGCTGCCTGTTCTGGTGTTTTTGAAGCAGGTTTTGAGGTAAAGGGTTTCAAGTTTTTCAAGAGTTTTTTTATTGGATCTGGGAAAAAAAAAATTATTGGCGGCATTTTGGGCTCAAAATGACCTCACCAATGAATTCAGAGGATCCTTCAGACAAATTTTGATATAAAATTTGACCACCTTTGGGTACCAGGGCAATCTGTGGCAAAAACAAATTTGGCACCAGGGTCGTACAACCCTGGCACGCTTCTCAAGGCTTGACACGCTAAGCTCTAAGTGAAAAAGGTACAAAGTACCTTGGTCATTGTAGAAGGTACCAAGGTGGTTTTCTCTACCAAGGCAGTTTTCTCTGCACAAGAAGTTTTGACTGCTTAGTGGGCAGTTTTCGGTGTAGCAAGGTGGTTTTTCAAAAAAACAACGGGTTTTTTGAAAATTTTGGTAGTTTCAAAATATGTGCCACTCCACAAAATTGGCACCCATTTTCATGCAAATCGAGGACTTTTTTTAGTGATCCGCCAATTTTAGAGAAATTTTTGGCATAATTTTTGGAGATCTGCCAAATTTGGCAAAATTAGCACATGCAAATTTTTTTCAAAGTTTTGGCACATATTTTGAGGTGCCATGTCAGCACCTAGTCAACACCCATTCAGTGCCCAATCATCACCCAAACAACTCCGAGTCAGTAGATGACATCGGCATAGTCAACTTTGACCAAAATGTCATGTGACGACCAGATGGCCATCAAAATTTTTCCAGTGACTAGTTTTTTCCAGTGAGCTCATTTTTCCGAGTACCTGTTGGTTTTTTTGCTCATAAGTTGGCATACAGTATCAAAAATTGAAGTGTGATATATCATTGGAAAGCTCTTTCTGAGCTTGATCCAACCATGCTGGTTTCATTTTCAAATTTTGTTGTTTGATCAACTATTTGTGGCATCAAAGTGGAGGCTTTGTTTTTCATTCCTCTCTACATTTGGAAATCAAGTTTTTTCCTTATTTTTTTGTGCTTACATACTTATTTGAAGTGTATGGGAGATAGTATAATATTTTGTGGGGGGGTGAAAATTCTCTTTCTGTCATTTATTTCAAAGAGACCCTTCTACTTCTATCTACCTTCTCTCAATGGCAGACTCTTATGTCGCCCTCCTTACACCTCACAACTACCACACTTGGAAAGGACAAATGACCAGATTGCTTATGGAAAAAGGGTTATGATCATGCCTCGATGAGGCTCCGCCAGTTATACAGAGGCCTTATGAGGCTCTTATGCAGAGAAACAGGATGGATGAGGCAATGGGCCTCATTGTACTAAATATTTCAGATGGGTTGTTTTTCCACCTGGATGGTTTGACCACACGCAAGGCTATGTGGAACAAGTTTTTCCACCTTGTTTAGCACAATGAATGAGTTCAGGGTTCTACAAATAGATGCAGAGTTCACCTCCTTGGTACCTGAATCATTCACCAGCATTGAGGACTTCTTGATGAAGTTCAAGTCTCTTCGATCTATTTTATAGGTTTCTAGAAAGATGAAGTCAGATGATGAGTGTATCTTTCTGATACTCTTGAAGCTTCGAGGTCCTTTTCAAATTTTCACTTCTACCTTCTACTCCACTATGGATGAAGTGGGTGTACGACATGTTATGCCCTCTTTTGAGACATTTTGTGACAAGTTGACTCATGAGCAGTCCAAGCTCACTCAGATGGATTCACTTATAGGTTCACAGTCACAGGCATTGCTTGCCAAGACACCTTAGAGTACACAGAAGCAGAAGCCAAAGCAAATATCAAATTCCTCTTCTCAGCACTCTACTGGCCCACCATCTTCTTCTAAGAAGGAGAAACAAAAGACTGAGAGACCTACATGTTCCTATTGTTAGAAGGGACCTCATGATGAGTCACATTGTTTTCAGAAGAGATTTGATGGCTATGAGAAATAGATTGCAGATTTGCAAGCTCTTCTTCAGAAGAGCATTGTTTCCTCTCCATCCTCTTCTACCTCATAGGGGTCTGCTTTTCAGTCTTCTTCCACATCTTTGACATCTAGACAGGATTTTAGATAGGGTCATGCATTACGGGCATCCATTGCATCCCCTTCATAGGTCCCTTAGATACTGGATTCAGGTGCTTCTCACCATATGGCATCTTCTCAAGGGGTCTTCTCTACTATTGAGGCTTATCCCATTCCACATATTCTCATGGGGAATAACATTGTCCTGACAGTCTGTGAGAAAGGTTCATTAGGCATTCAGGATGGAACATTCAATGATGTATTGTATGTTCCATCTCTATCTGTAAACCTTCTCTCGATTTATCAGATTGCACATAGTGGATTAGGGAAGACAGTTGAGTTCACTGCAGATTCAATCTTCATTCGGGATAGTGCGACAGGAGGCATTGTTGCTAAAGGGATAGTTAATCATTCCACTGATCTCTACACCTTCTCACACTTTGGTCCACCATCTCCATTGTCAGAGCATAGCTCTCCTCTTTCACGAGAGCATCATGTGGTGCAATCTGGTCACTTGAACCTTTGTATTATTCCTAAGATCACTGCTATGATTGCCACACCACATCCTATTGAGGTCTTTTCTCTTCAGCGGGATTCTTCTTCAGCACTGCCTGACCCTCTAGCTCCATTCATTAAGCCACCAGGTGCACTTGTTGAAGATTCTATAGAGGACATTCATCTCCTCTTTCATGATAGTATCAGCACACCTGTCACACCACCTACATTGGGGATTCCCTTTCAAGATCCTCGTGTTTACTCCTTTGAGCATCAACTCAGCCTTCCAATGACACCTCATCTTTTGAGGTTACCTCTTTAGTGTCCACTGACTTTCACTCCTCTGCATTGGAGTCATAGTGGTTTTTTCATTGATCCAAGGGTTCTTTCATTCAGGGGGGGCTTTGGAGCCTCAATCCTCTCTCACGGGGGGGTTGGTAGCACAAATTGTACTTATGGCTTTGAGAGAATCTCTTGAAGTCATTTTTTTGTCTTTTGCTTGCTTTTATATATCTTTTTGTAGAGGAGTTTTTTCCACTAGGTTTTCTCCTTTGTCTCCAATTTACAGAGATTTCCTTGTACTAGGTACCTGATTAGACCTTGTTGTCGGGACCCATTTCTTGCTTTCATAGCCTTGCTAGGTTAGCTTTCCCCCTATGTTCAGCTTAAGGGGGGGTGTTAGAGTATTAGTCCTTTAGGCTTATTGATTAAATCATATTGATTTAATTATATAAGTTCCTATTACTCTAGTTGCTTAAGTTTCATTTAGGTGCTTTATTAATTAATATTTTATTAATTAGTAATGTGCAACCTAGTTTTTCCCTTTTAGGGTTTCATTCACCTTTAAGGTGGTTTTTTGTAATCTTTTATCTTAGAAACTTGGATTAGCAATTAGCTCTCATTTTTTTGAGAATTTTTGAGTTTGTCCCTTTCTCTCTTTCTTGCTTCCTCCTTGTACCAGGTATTTGCATGCAGGTGTTCTTGGGCTTCTTCGGATCAGAGGTTATCAGATCCTTCACAAGTAAACAATGAAAGAGGGTGCTATTATACTATGACAATGATTATCTTAGTACATAGTGATTGACAAAAGTTAAAAGAACATTGTTATTTGTAGTGAAAAAGATCATCTATGAAGAAAAGCAGTGATACCATACAATAATACAATGAAAATAATTACTTTTCAAGAATATTCACTATCTCAATAGTCTATTGACTATTCTATATAATGAAATAACCAAATCATCAGACCTTTGAGGCTTGATCATTTTAGCTCATCTTCTATTGAGAGGTATATATATATCAAAGGATAGACCAATGTGTATCCCACATGGTGCAACTGACATAGGCACAAATGAAGCAGGTTCTTATAAGGTAAAGATTCACAGTTAAGAAGAGGGAAATGTAATTCTTACAAAGCAAAAAATAGGGACTATGATCAATGTGATCAAAAGATGATTATATAATAGTGGAGAGGTTGCTTATTTTTAGCAGAGATAGGGAAGCCTTGTTCCATGATACTTTAACAGAGGTCTAAATGTAGACATAGCAATGAGAGTCTAGATATGTATAGCTCAGAAAGACACATATCATTCATAATGGTGAATCATCATGATTCACTGTTACAAACATGTATCTCCTCAATGGGACTATGATGGCATGGGTGATGCAGTCACCCTATTATGGTTAACAAGGTTCTCAGATGATCAACATTATCATACAAATGACAAACAAAGGATAATCAAAGTGAAATGAGATGAAGGGAAAAGATAATTTTGGAACCATAAGCATGATGTCAAATGACAGAGATGGAGCAGTCAGGGACACCAACAGGCAACTATGGGATAATTGTTGCTACAGGAC